>CM076570.1:87398083-87721246 GCA_034641835.2 Pinus albicaulis
TATGTATGAGAAAATGAACATATATCTTTATTAAGAGAGTATGAAGAGAATATTACAACAATAGATTCATTCTTCGTCAACCAGATCCAATTTCATTCAGCATCATCACATCCATCATCATCTCAACAGCATATCAGTACTTCCAATATCTTATCAAATGATAATCCAACATAACTTTGCACAAAATTCTTCCCCCCTAGCACTTACATGAGTGCTTAATTTATAGGGAAACTGAAGGTAGTTTATCATTGAATGGCTTTATAATAATAGGAAATACATGTTTCCAAGTTCAGAGGTGGTGGATGGACACTTTTATTTCAAGTATGACACATATGTACTCTTCTAGAAGGCATTGTCCATGTGGATATTCCCAGAAAAATGATGATTTCACTCCCAGGTGACCAACGCACTCTTGAGTGTTGGGAAGTGCACTACAGTGCACCCTTTCATGGAGGTATTGGCACTGCAACACAGTTATTCCCTTGTAAATGAGCATTGATGAGTTAGTGGGTCATATAATATATACTTCAAACCTTCGAAATATCACAATTGAAGCCATGAATTGAATGTCTTCACTTAGGGCATATAGAAACTGCACAATTTGACCAGGACTTGGGGGATGATGCCCAAATTTGACTAGGCACAATGCAGGATAAGGTTGGAGCATTGCATCCTCATCCTGTCACTTGGTATGTGGTTTGTCTCCTTACTATGTCTGTCTCGGTCTTCTTAAACACTCTTCCAGTCTATTGACTTCTATTGTGATTCACAGGTTTCTATAAAACTTCTACAGGTGTTACCCAATCACTGGGAAAGGACTTGCTACAACATTGTTAGTGTATTAAGTGTTTGGTACTATTGCATGCAAATATGGTTAAAGGATAGACAACCAAGAAGGAGGCTAAATAGAAGGGGAAACGAAAACAAACTGTAATATTCCTAAAATTTAGCTTTTAGCTAAATGGAATATTATAGATTATTTTGTAACTAGGTAGGTGAATAAATGGGTAGGGAGGCCCATAAATCTCCTTAGTAGCAATAAAAACACTTCAAGTGTGAAAGGAGACATTCTAAGTAGCTAAATAAAGCACCTTTGAGTGTGAACAAAGGCTGGATCATGTTGAATAGGTCAACTTTGACCAAATCAACAACGTTGTTATGGAGGAGTTGACAATTAATGAGGAATAATGTAGTTTTGAAGGGAGATTGATTGCATGGAGGTAGTGACCTAATTGAGTGGGGCCAAGGGAAAGGAATCTCATAACTTATATAAGGAAGAGGAGGGAAACCATATAGGGGGATTTTTTGGGCTTATTATCTTGTATATGGTCTGTTTAGACTTTTGGAATTCTTCAGCTGTTTAGTTGTGTTTGCAGTGTTTTTTAGCACAGGGTGTTCCCGAGAGGGAATCCCATCTCTTTCCTTGACAGGCCTCTTGGAGGAGCATTGCACTTAATTTCCACACTCAAGCTTAGGGCCAAGCTTCAGTCTTCAGCTATAGCGTATTTTCTAAGAATATTGTGTTGTGTTGCAGGGTGCAGCAGTGGAGGATCATTTTGGCTATCTTCAGAGCTAGTTTTTCAGTGGAGGAAGGTTTCCATCAATTGGAAGGCCTGTAAAGAAGCCCCTTGAGCTTTATTGACACATTTAGCAGTAGACTAAGGACTATTTATCCCCTACAACACATTTTCAGCCCAGATCTGTGTTATTTTAGGGAGGAGTTGTAGGGGTGGTTGCAGTGGCTATTTTGAAAGGTGATTTATTTAGTGGAGAAGCTATTCTTTCATCCAAAGGATCTATTGGAGAAGATATGTATTTTCTACATAAGATTCAGCCATCTCTTCTCATTTATGTTGTTGTATCTTATCTTCAGCCCTACGGCTGCAGCTTACATTGGCACATTGTGTGCATTTTCCAAAAACCCTCTTGGGTTGTCTTGAGAGATGATCTAGTGCCCAGATCTGTATGTCTAGACTCTATTGGGGCCTATATCAATATTTTTATATAATTTTATCATCTCTAGTTGTAGTTATGATTAATATGGTTGTGCTGTAGTTTCTCTCTAGCATTTTGTATTGTAAAAACAGCTCATATTTAGGAGTGATTTCTTATGGGAGGCTTGTTTCCTCATTGCATATGATTTATGCCTCACTATTTTGTATTGATTTTCTTCTCTAATACATAATTTATGACTCCATATTGGTCTCATGGTTTCATGGGTTAAATATTTGTTGCTGCTTTCATTTTATGAGCTATATTGCTTCTTTTCCCATTTTGGAATATTACAGTGGTATCAGAGCATAATCTTGGCTCAGCCTATGCATTCAGCCAATATGTCACCATAAGGAGAATATTCTCACAAGAAGAGGAGATGAACAGAAGAAACAAAGACAAGACTCCGTTTTTTGAAGGAAAGGAGGAAGAGGGGCTCTCAAAGCTTCTTTTTCAAACTATGGAGAGCATCAAGGGAGATATCAATAAGATGAGAGGGGAGATGTGTAGAGAATCTCCAAATGGGTTTGAATATGAAGAAAACCCTAGATTTTTACATCATGGATGTGAGCATTCAACCACACAATCTGATCCACAATGTAGTATTATGCCCATATTTACTGCAATAGAAATGAAGGAAGAAGATGCACCAAAGGAGGAGACTTTGAGTGACTATCTTCAGGAGTATGAATCTCAATATTGGAGATTCAAGGAGAAATTGAACTTCCAATGGTTTTGCCAACTCAAGGAGGAAAGAAGATCCAGAAATCACAACAGAAGCAGAAGAGGTAGATTCTTTCTGCCAAATTTTGATGGGTCCTCCACATGCACATCCAAGGATTGGATAGATCAGTTAGGCTCATCTTTTCATCTACATCAAGTTTCAGAAAGGGAAGCCCTTAGGATAGCAGCGTTGCATCTTGAAGGTAAGGCTCATACTTGGTGGTTTTATGAATCTTCTTCATTTAATCATATAGCTAATATGCAATATTCACTAGGATATTAGTGAAGAGATTTGATGTAAAACAATTTGAAACATCTTTGATTGAGCTAGCAAAACATAAACGTTCAAAAATTTTGCATGAGTTGGAAAGATCTATTGCACCAACTTCACTTTATATTTCTATTGAGGGGGATAAAAACCTATATGATATCTTTCCAAGGGCAAGATCCCCATTACATGAAGAGCTTTCTTCTCAAAAGGAAGACATGGAGATTCCTCCTTCAAAAGAAGACCAAGATCTAGGGTCTCTCATTGTTAATGAGGTATTTTAAAAAAATGATGAGGAGAGAGGAAGTAACAGTGTTGTCACTTCAGAAGGAGAACCATCACTACATGGGGATGGGCATGAAGCTATTGCTTCAACTAGAGGAGCTTTTGTATCTTTGCAAAAGGTTCCCAAGGAGCATCATGTGACAATAGTAATGGGATGTAACACCTTGATCAAAGGAGGAGAAGAAAAGATGGAGCAGCATCAAAGGATGGGAAGCATGCACCCTTGTTTATTTCAAGGGGTTTATATACAAAAGAAGGAGACTAATTTATGCAGTGAAGGGAGGGACAAATCAGTCCACTCATCTATACATTCTACTTCATATTTTGATGTGTCTTTAAATGGAGGCATTCCACCAGGGAGACCCCCTGATTGGAGGATGAATAAAGATTTCTCTCAACATGGTGTAGCATTGATACATTTGGCTAGGGAAGGAGCCTTGGGACAAGCTAGCACAGTGTAGAGAACCTTTGATGGGTTCAAAGGAGAGGTGAGCAATTTTCTGATTTGGACATTGCCATCTCCCACTTAGCTATTTACATTGAAAAATGATTTAGAAATCTATGATGCCATGAGCATGGTGTCAAATGGCCACTCCATAGCCTTGGAGAAGCAAATGATATTTCCAAACATGAGGAATATTTATGAATATGACAAGAGGTTATTAACACTCTTGCATGCATTGGCAAAACTATGGAAGTTTTGGAGGAGAGATACCTTTCAAGGGGATGATGACTTCCATGTAATCCAATCTTGTCTTGAGCAAGATCAGCTGCAAGAGAGGCAGCAAAAGTGGGGTAACAATCCTCCAACATGTGGCTTTGTCATTGAGCATGTCAAAGAGGAGAGTTATGAAATGACAGAAGCTCCATTTCATATTTCTATAGCACTGTCATTGTTGGGGAGCCTAGATCCATATTGGGAGTCCCATATATTGGTGGAATAATCCAAGAGCCTCTTCACATGTAAGGTTCTTGATGGGCAAGGGATAGATGGGAGGTATAGAGTGGTTTATGGAGTCATTTATTTCCATGATTAGATCTATTTTACGAGAGACTCCAAGCTCAAAAAGGAGATTCTACATGTAGCATATGAGGCACTTTCTTCAGGACATGTAGACTTCATTGAGTCTTATCACACCATCATGGAGGGATTCTATTGGGAGGATCTTAAAGAAGATGTGCACCAACATATCAGGATATATGTAGCTTGTTTGATGTATGAGGGGGAAAGAAACCACATTGTAAGGTTGTTACAATCATCTTCCCTTTTGATGGAGAAATGGGAAGGTTCATCTATGGACCTCTTCACCAACTTGCATACAATATATGGTAAAGACTGTATTTTGATGCTTATTTATCAACTAATAATGTATGTGCACTCCTTTACCATGCATTTGCAGCACATTGCTCCACAAGAGAGCAAACCTTTTTGTGGATTTCATGGTCCTTTTGGGACTACTTTCAGTGATGGGGATGACCACTTTATGGAGTAATTTGGGCAAGATATGTTTTACTTGGGTCATATTCAGCCAACACCTAATGTCCTCTACTATTTTCAATATTTTGAGAAGCTTATGGCAGCAAGTAAGTGGTTGGATGACCACTTATCATATCATGTTTGGAAATATCTAGAAGAAGAACAACGTTGGTATCACTGGAGGGGCTATTGTCACCATCCATTATGCCATGTGAAACTTAGTCCATATTTATTTTGGTGCCCATATGGTGATGATCCTCTATTCACTATATGTGGGGTGGATTGGGCAAGGGAGGTTCCTAGAACCAAGGACTGGGATCATGAGATTCCAAGTACCTTTTGGCTTCTTAATGACCATATTATTGCATCCCAAGACCAGTAGTTCCACATCTATCATAAATGGAGAGAGAGATAGCGTGAGTTGAATAATTTGATCTCTCCTTTTCAACCACGCATCCCCTACACATTGCATAAGCAGGGGATTGGTGATTGTTTCTATGAGCTACCAATAATGGCTCACTTTATTTGGATGATAGCATGGAGATGGGAGTTTCTCATTGGGAATGAGGTCCACTGTGTTTTTCATCACTCCTACCTTTAGGAGGCCATTAGAAAGCAAGAAGGTTTCCATATAGACCTTCCAATTTCTCATAATGAGATCCATTTGGTTATTTCACCAAAGGCCAACTTGCACATGTGGGAGGAACCATTGAGAGATATGATTATTGTAGAATATCTAAAGCAATGGTAGGTACTATTGATGAGGAGGCCACAAGAGGATGAGGGGAGGAATTTTTCTCCACCTTTACAGTTGCTTGAGGACAAGCAACATTTTGGAGGGGAGGACTGTAATATTCCTAAAATTTAGCTTTTAGCTAAATGGAATATTAAGATTATTTTGTTACTAGGTAGGTGAATAAATGGGTAGGGAGGCCCATAAATCTCCTTAGTAGCAATAAAAACACTTCAAGTGTAAAAGGAGACCTTCTAAGCAGCTAAATAAAGCACCTTTGAGTGTCAACAAGGGATGGATCATGTTGAATAGGTCAACTTTGACCAAATCAACAATGTTGTTATGGAGGAGTGGACAATTAATGAGGAATAACGAAATTTTGGAGGGAGATTGATTGCATGGAGGTAGTGACCTAATTGAGTGGGACCAAGTGCAAGTAAGCTCATAAATTATATAAGGAAGAGGAGGGAAGCCATATAGGGGGATGTTTTTGGCTTATTATCTTGCATATGGTCTGTTTAGACTATTCACATTCTTCAGCAGTTTAGTTGAGTTTGCAGTGCTATTTAGCACAGGGTGTTCCCGAGCGAGAATCCAATCTCTTTCCTTGAGAGGCCTCTTGGAGGAGCATTGCACTTCAATTCCACACTCAAGCTTAGGGCCAAGCTTCAGTCTTTAGCTACAACATAGTTTCTGCAGAATATTGTGTTGTGTTGCAGGGTACAGTAGTGGAGGATCATTTTGGGTGTCTTCAGAGCTAGTTTTGCAGTGGAGGAAGTTTTCCATTCATTTGAATTGAGATTTATTGACACATTTAGCAGTAGGATAAGGAGTATTTATCCCCTATAATGCAGTTTCAACCCAGATCTTCATTATTTTAGGGAGGATTTGTAGGGGTGGTTGCAGTGGCTATTTTGAGAGGTGATTTCTTCAGTGGAGGAGCTATTCTTTCATTCGGAGGATCTATTGGAGAATATATGTAGTTTCTACATCAGCTTCAGCCATATCTTCTCATTTATCTTGTTGCATCTTATCTTCAACCCTAGGGCTACAACTTACATTGGCACATTGTGTGCATTTTCCAAAAACCCTCTTGCGTTGTCTTGGAGAGCTGATCTAGTGCCCAGATCTGTACGTCTAGACTCTATTGGGGCCTATATTAGTATTTTTATGTCATTGTATCATCTACAACTATATTTACCCTTAATATGGTTGCGTTGTAGTTTCTCTTCGATATTTTGTATTGTAACAACAACTCATATTTGGGATTGATTTCTTATGGGAGGCTTGTTTCTTCATTGTATATGATTTATGCCTCACTATTTTGTATTTATTTGATGCTCTAATACATAATGTTATGACTCCATATTGGTCTCATGGTTTTATGTGTTAAATATTTTCTGTTGCTTTCATTTTATGAGCTATATTGCTGCTTTTCCCATTTGGGAATATTACACAAACCAAGCCTACTATGGGGCCTAGTAAGAGAGGAAGGAAGTCAGGCAAAGAGGTCATGTGAAACCTCTTTGATGCCTATTCTACTGGTATCCTTCCGCAAGTCCGAAACCTTATTGCTGGATGGGAGAGAGACTGTAACACCAAAGGGAAAGGAGAAATTTAGGAGGAGGAAATGGATTTCCTAAAATACCCTAGTAACAAAAGAAGTAGAATTTCACTATCCATACATATTGAATCGTTAAATGTGTTCTGGCCAAGGCAATCATGAGTATACAGGAAATTGCAGGAGACCCAAAAGTCGCTTCTGTTTTACAAGACATAAGAAGATAGATTCAAGAAATCCACGTGTATCAGCAACATGGGGCTTTTCGTCTTGGATGCATAGATCGCTAGCTGCAAACCATGCACCAGGTGGATACACCTGGTTCTAGTGTAAAGGACCCAACACCAATTGAATCTGCGGATGATTGACACAGTATTTTCTCTGGTTTTTGTTTATGTATTTTGCGGATAGCATTTACTATTTGTACTTAGAATATGTCAGGGATAGTAAATTGGACATAGATGATAGTAGAAGGTTTAAAAATTTTCAGTACTAGTTGGCTTATAACTCTTTAAGGTAGCCAATAGACCTGGCTTCCTTTGGGCAGGTTGAGGCTATCAAGTTTTGATACGATGTAACCTGCAGTTTTTTTATTAATAGAAAATAGAAAGGCACTCCTAAACTTACTATTGGCTTGAGAGGTCCTGACTCGGGTTCGGTGTTTAAGGTTTGCCAACAAACCCCTATACTACTAGCCCTTTCAGAAATGACCTGCTTACGCAGGCCAAGGTCTCACCCGAAGTAGTATGGGAGGGTGTTCGAACCAGGTTTCCGCACCCTGAGAGAAAGTAGGTAAGTCGAGGCAGATCTGTGTTCACAACTTATTGGATTCACACAACATAAGTCTATTCGCAGGCACTTAACAGTAAAATTAGTTATTAACCACAACAAAGAAATTACCATTCACATATATAGTCAATACCTTCTCATCCACGTGCATATCAACAATTACCAGAACATAATATCATAAACGCAGCTACATATACATTCGCAGCATAAACAGATAGCACAGACGTATTCATGGCTTAAACATATACCATAAAATCACATCAACAGTAAACACAATAGATCCAGATAGCACACAGATACTTTAAAAATACTTCGAATTCATTAATATTCAGATCCACTTACAACCAAAACTAGCCCGTGAACACAGCCTAGCGGGGTCTACATAAGGCAGGACTGAGGATCTCCACACACACAGCCAATAGAATTCCTTACCCAAAACAACCCAAAACATATTTAATAGTTCGCACATAGAATCAATCTTAATTCATGCCTACCTCTAGACTCAAACTATTCATCTATTTATATCAATATAGCCTACGCTATCTTGTGGTCCGCAAACCATGGTTTGCGGACTCTAGGTCTACCCTTTGACCCATTACAATATGTTCGGGGCTTTGAACCACCCCAAAACCCCTGCGTTAGACTAATTAATACAAAAGATATACAAAATTCGCAGCTTAGGGAGCCCTGTTCCAACAGGCCCCCAACACAATCTTGTGACTCGTCCCGAGTCACTGCGACCATGGGTTCTCCATCTTCGCCTGCAGCTGCTTGATCGCATCCACCAGTGGGGGCAGCACTCCTTCACTTTTCGAAGAAGAATTCTGGGCTATCTCCACCAACTTCTACAAATTTGGGCCTTCTGTGGCAGTAGTGACACTCTCCAAATTCTGGTTCAATTGCTTGAATGTGATATCGACATCCTGAGACAACTTCAGGGCCTCATCAGCACACGACTTGAGGTGATCACTCAAAGTATTCTTCCATTTTCAAAGCGCTTCCATGTTGTCCCTAATCGCATGGCTGGTGCACAGTCGGACCAATCGCTGAGCAGGGACCACGGTGGTAAGTGTAGCCTCCATTTGGTCAAACTCTTCTTCTTTCTGGTGTAGTGCTTGGTTGATTTTTCATAGGAGAGGGTCGCGCTGCACCTTGGTCCATAGCTGCATAGTTGTTTCCAACAGTTCGGCACCATGAGAAATTTGGCCTATAATGACATTGGTGTTCTCTATAACCAGTGCAGCTCGTTGGGCCCTTACCTTAGGCAGTGTTTCTGGCTGTAACTTGGCCTGCAAGGCTGCAATTTTTATTCTATATCCAACTTGACTACCTGGATATCGATTCTTGAGGCTTTTAGCACTACAACCAAACCCTCAATCTTGGCCTGGGGGGTGACAGAAGCTGGGATATATTTGGTGACATCTGCACGGAGCCTACTAATTAGGGTCTCCAACTCTGTCTGTTGCATGGCCACAAGGTACATACAGCTTGTGCCTGAGATACTTCAACAATTTTTTCTTCAATTGTCTGCTCAGTTGTACTGAGCCGCTAGTGCACTTGACAGTCTCTATGCTGAATCTCTTCGAACAGGGATGCATGAAGGATCTACAACTATTCATGGGGCTGGCAGGTGAGATCCAAGTGTACCTCTACGTAGGCCTGGACTTGCACTCCTAAGTCGAGTGCACTCAGTATGAGGGTTGCACTCAGTAGAGGGCAGAGGTGGCTTTCCAACATAATGATTACTGCACTTCTTGTTGCTGGGGTCGACCGTGCCTGAATCATATTGGTTTGCAATATATCAATCTTGAGCTGTAGAGCTCGAAGCTTAGCTTGGAGTGTATCAACTATGGATTTCTGATGTTCTTATAGAGCCAGCCATTTGTCTTCTGGAGCCAGGGTGAATGTAACTACGATCTTCTCTAGGTCCTCTTCTGTCAGTGTAACTCTTGTGTCATGTTCCAGCCGTTGAGCTCGTTGCTTATTTTGTGGCCCTTTAATAGGGTCACCTATTTGCTTCGTACCTTGAGGGGATTCAACACCTCCCACCTCCAGACCTTCTGCACCCAGTTCCTACTGCGAATCCTTCTGCGATGCCATTTTCGTGCCCTTCCCAGTACTCTTGCCTTGTCCTCTAGTTTCTTTAGTGGTGTCAAGCGGGGTGACCTTCACGGTGCTCATCCCTGCAGTGTCCTTTGCACCTGATTTGAAGCCAAGATTCCAGTGGGGAGGCCAAGTCGCAATTAGGCGGTCAATTTCCTCATCAGCAACCATGTATGGGAGTGACACCCACGTTGTATCCTTGTAGCCTCGTATCTGTACATTATGTGTGGTTACTTGAAACGCTGCGATGCTTTTGTACTTATCATACACTGTTGGCGACAAGCATGGCTTGGAATTGATTGCTATTGTGAGCCCGCTCTGAAATATGACCTAGAATACTTGATTGTCCTCAATACGTTATGCGTCCTTTGAGTCCCACAAATTCATGTATCGCACCCCCTCACACATATATGGGGTGAGCTCAGGGAGGATCGAGTCTTCAGGGGCTTCCCATGTGACCAACGTGATGAGAAGTAGCAACTAGGAGTAGCAGAATGATCATCCCTGATCCTAGGCTTCACATACTCTCGCCAAGAATTCGTTACACAGGTACTAGGACCAATTGTAGTAGACCCCCTTTTCGCATCAGCCCACCAGCTGAATTACATACGCAGAGACGGTGGAAAACTGGCATTTTCACATCATCTTGCATGCCAGCAACAAGGTACCCATTTGCGCACCGGGGTCACTGATGGTTCTGATCATGAACCCCCGAGTGTTCCGCTCCACATGGTAATCCTCGTGCACCTTTTCGGCGATTTTTTTCTCATACTTTTTTCCGACGCGCAGCATAGGGTCTGGCCCTTCCATGGGGAGACTAGTAATACATTGAATAAGTGCGACATCAATGGGGATTCGACCCTGGATCCACAAGCTACCATCATGGACCAGGGCAAGCAGCTAGCACACAAGTCAGTTTGTGACATTATAGTAGCCAAAATGAGGCATCCTCAGCATGTTTAAGAGCTTGGAACTAGCCAATCTGTGCACCCATGGCATGGGCACTATTTTTATCCCCTCATATTCCAAGACCCTTTTGATATATAGTTCTGTTGCTAATTTAGGGAAGGCCTCCAAATTGGCCAGGTCACAGTCATCGAATTTTACCTCGTGGAGTTTGCCAAAGGGTTCTCCAATGGTGGGGACCTCACCCGGAGTTAGTGGCATTTATATATAGGTGTGAAGGCCATCGATATTATTTGGCGTGCGTGTTGAGGGCCTGCGAGGTTGAACGTAGGGCAGTAGCCAGTTGATCGATTCAGAAATCCGAGCCTCTTCTTGAGCGTATAGGGGTCTCTTCAATGGGTTAGGAAAACATGCTTGGGGCACCGCTTGCGGGGACTTCACATTTCGAGGAGAGGTGAGAGGCTTCACCCCAACCCATTTCACAGGTTTCCCCGACCCTTGCGCTTTTTCTTTCCCCTTCTACTGTCCCTTGCTTAGCGTGGATATAACCTCCTCGACTTCAGGGTGAACTTCCAGCACTTCCTCAGATTCTCTCTCCGTCGAGGCCATGGTCTGGGAAGATTTGACAGGATTAGATGCAATCATTCTGGTGCAATAAGGAACTCAGGGTGGCTACTATCTGAGGGGGAAGCACGCTTAGACATGAACAAGGCACAATAGTCACGGACTTGTATAAAACACAAACTGCTCAAGATACACAGAACCCTCTTCTGAGCTATCCTTCCACTTTTATAGCCTTAGGGATCAACCAACAGTTGGGTGAAACTTATTAGGAACTTACCATCAAGTAAACGGTAAAAAATCTTAAAAAATCGCCTCATTAATTGCTAGCCACTCGCTCCTTCCAATGGTAAAATTTGTTTTTTAACCGGTTTTACTGTTCCAATGGCTATTTTTCGCACCTCCTGTGCTCCCAGCGCACCCCTGCGCTCCCAACGGAACTCTTGTGCTCAGAGTACACCACTATGCTCCCGATGCACCTCCCAGTGAACCTCTTCGAGCCTCAAAACCTGCGATCGATCCCTATGCAAACCATGGTTCTGCCTTTAGTTGTTACCTTTCCTGCGCGTCTTCCGCCCCATACAACTACTCTGACCATATAGTCATTTGATCCAGTATGGTTTGAGCTGGCTTCCATTGACATATCCTAGTATCATATCGCCGTTCAGGGTAGCTAGTCGAGAAACTCCTCCATTAGTTATTTATTTTACCATATAGGGACCAATCCAGTGCTATCGGAACTTCCCCAAGTGTTTTGCAAACTGGCTATTGTACAACAGGACCAATTCACCCTTTGCAAAAGTATTTTTCCAAATATGTCAATCATGCCATGCCTTATCATGAGCCTTATGAACCTATTGATGGAAATTAGAAATGAAACGATCTTCCTCCAACGCCACAAACTGCGATAAACTCTCCTCCATGATATCAGGCTTCGCCATGTTCGTAAAGGCTACGATGCACAGGCTAGGAACAATATATTCCATGGGCATAATGGCCTCTTTTCCATAGACCATCCTAAATGATGTCTTCCCCGTCAACTTCTTGCAAGTGGTTCGATAGGCCCAAAGAACTGACAGGATGCATACGTCCCAGTCACTACGATCGACATTACAGACCTTGGTCAGTACCTACTCCAAGATCTTATTAAAAGCTTCTACATATCCATTTACCTGAGGATGATACGGGGTGCTTTTCACGTGGTGGATCTGAAATTATTCAGTCAAGGTCTGTATTGTTTCATTAACAAAATGCGTACCTCTATCGCCCATTAAGATCTTTGGACAACAAAACCTAGTTAGAATCTGCTAAAAAATGAAGTGGTTTCTGTAGTGAAATCCTTCACATCTTGTGCTTCGGCCCATCTGGTTACATAATCAGTTGCGGTGATGATGTAGTGCACACCTGTCTTCTTCCTTGGCGGGTTGATGGGCCCAACAAAGTCAATGACCCATTTTTCAAATGCTTGCAGGGCCATTTGCAATTGTAAGGGCATTTTGTGTCTGCACGATGGAATTCTTGTCCTTTGACATGTATCTCAGGCTTTGCAATAGTTGTGGGAGTCACTATGCAGTGTAGGCCACCATAGCCCAACTCTCAATATCTTATGTGCCATTTCTTTCCTTACGTAGTGTCCTCCTGCTACACCCTCATGAGCTTCTGCTAAGATGGCATGTCGTTCATGCTCCAATACATATCTTCGTAGCACCTCGTTAGCTCCCAGCTTATACAAATGGCCTGCGATGATGGTGAAATCTGCTACATGGGTTACCAACTCTTTCTTTTGTTGTACCAAATACTCTACGGGCACCATCCCTGTAGTCAGAAACTAAATGATGTCAGCGAAGTGTGCATCAACCACCTTAATCTTGAACAACTGCGCATCGGGCAACCCTTCTTCTAGGTTGGTGGATTCCTTGCCACTCTTGATTTAGGCTAAGTGGCCCGACCCAGCATTCAACCTTCTCGGCTTGACGATGATCTCAAAGTCATACTCTTGGAATATTAGCAGCCACTGGTAGATTTCCCCCCCCCAACACAGGCTTATTCACTAGGTACTTCAAAGCCAAGTGGTCTGTAAACATCTTGAAGTGCCCTCCTAACAGATAATGTTGGTATTTTTGTAGTGCGTAGACCATGGCCAACCCCTCACGTTCAATAGTGGAGTAGTTGTGCTCCGTACTAGAAATTTTCCTACTAGCAAATGCAACTAGATGGTCAATGTCTCTATCTCCAGGCTGTGTAAGGACATCTCCCAAAGCGATTCCCAATCCATCTACGTGAACATGGAAAACCTTCACCCAGTCAGGACATATGAGAATAGGCGCAAATACCATCTTCTCCTTGAGTAGCTCAAAGTTCTTCTGACACTTGTCATCCCAAAAAAATGAAACATCCTTCTTTAGAAATTTTCCCATAGGTGTTGTGATTAGCGTGTATCCTTGAATGAACTTCTTGTAGTAGCTTGTATGTCCGAGGATAGAGCGCAACTGTTTCTCAGTTGTAGGCACTACCAGATTGATGATAACTGTTATTTTGGCGGGATCAACCATCAATCCTTGTTGACAAACTATGTGGCCGAGCAAGATTCCGAAGGGTACGCAAAATATGCACTTATTGATATTCAGGAAATCGGGTGCTTTCTACAGGCGTCCAACATTAGATGCAAGTTCAAGACATGCTTCTTTACCAACCCAAAGACAGTCCAGTCATCAAAATATACCTCCAAAAATTTGTGGATGAACTCTTTGAATATTGCGATCACCACCCGCGAAAATATGGCAAGGGAAATTTTGAGCCCAAACGGCATGACAGCGTACTAAAAAAATCCCCATTCAATGGCCAACGTAGTTTTACTGCGATCTTCAGGTGAAATCCTGGTTTGATGGTAGCCCAAGAACTCATCTGTGAATGGATATGCTTCCTGCCCCCCCACGTTGTTAAGGATTTCATCTGAGAATGGCATAGGGAAGGGATCATGCATGCAAGAATCATTCAATTTGCACAATTCAACACAGATACGGATCTCTCCCTTAGTATTTTTCTCCTAAACCACCATAGGACTTACCCAAACTGATTGTTCGACCGGTTCGATGATACCTGTGGCGAGCATCTTTTCTATTTCTTCCTTGACTTTTTGTTTGTACTTGGGGTTAAACCAATAAGGGTGCTACTTCACAAGGTGCACATCTAGTTTTAAAGTGATGCACATGACTCCTAAGTCCCCTTAATCGCTTTGAGTTCCAAAAATTTTGTCAGGAATAAGTCCAGGTATTTCGTGAGGAGTTCTGAAACTTTTCCCACAGTATCATCATCCCAGTAGTCCACAATTTTAGCTAACTTAGGCCACTCCTCCGTTCCAATGTTGACTTCTCACAGCTTCAGAGGCTTAGTGACATCGACAGTCTGTAGTGGGGGTCCAACAACTGCCCGTTCTCCCTCTAACTTCGGGATAGAGACATTTCGTAGGTCTTCATCGCACTCCTCCTTTGATAAGTTGTGGCAGTTGACAATATCATGCATATGTGTTTCCCATGTTTGTGCCCCATGTGCTGCACAAGGGCGTGATTCATCAAATACTAAGGCATCAATATCCTACAGATCTTCATTGAGCTCCTCCATTCTACCTGTTGTACATGTCCACCCCTTCATTCACATTTTTGGCTTAATGCTCCCTCATAACCTTTCAAACCTATTATCATGGCCGAAGACCTTCAAATTCTGTTTGTCGTTACCCTTTTCCGCCCGAAAAATCCACTCTGAAAAGGTTAAAATCCTTATTTAAATACATATCGGGCCTAGCCCCTTTGGTCTTAGCCCCCATATCCTATTCATCTACGTGACCATAGCCTGAGACCGTGTGCTAAACTCAAAGGCGCTCTCCGTATACGAATTTCGGGTACACTTTAAACCGTCTGATCCAACCCAATCGACAGAGCGGAGCCTTGCTCACTGTGGTGGTCCCCGCACCTGCGCGCATTGCAAAAACTGGTTGTATCGTTCCGCACCACCTTTGCCGTGATGGTGGTTTTCCGCAAAACCCAGCGATTCCACTGAATGTGCGTCGCATGTCTTTTGTACGGGCCCGAAACCGCTCGCATTTCGCGCATTAACCTCCGGACGAAAGTCGGGCAGTGTAATGTATCATGATCGTCCGATCTTGCACCCTTCATCCAATGGTGGTTGTCCTCCCAAGTTGCACGCGACTTAACCCAGACTAATCGCGCTTCTGGCCCACCACACATTGTTCGTTGATGATATTTTAACCGTTGATCCCGTTCATCGATTGTGTGGCTCATAATTGTCTGCATTTTTCCCCCATTTGACCATGTTTTATAGCCACGTCATTCTTCCACCTGTCCTTCGTACACCCACGTGTCATCACCCCGCGTGCCCATTATTTTTCCATCCCCGTCACCTATATATATATATATATGTGTGTGTGTGTGTTTCATTCATACTTATCATTTTTATTCATTCATCGTGTTTAAACTATTTTACGTGGAAAACCTACATCCCGTCTATTTACCAAAATCTCTCTGTAATTCCGTCGTCACCCTGCATGATCTTGCCATGTAGCCATACTATTGACGCCACCATTGTCTCCACCTCCATTCCCCTTGCACCTGTTTCTGGTTTTTCTAATATATTTGCGGGTTTTGCAGGTTTGTATTGAAAAGGAGCTGCCATAATACATCGCCTCCGTTGCAGAGGCCAAGATCTCTTCTAAGGACAATCCTTAACAGTGAAATTTAAGATGGGAACTGGAGGTAGTTGCTATGATGTGACTCCATTTGATGTGAATAGAAAGAAAACCCCTCGAACCCTCCAGAGAAAATCAAAAGGCAGATCTGTGACGAAGAAAACATTAATGGGACAGCCTACAAAAATCAGTAAAAGATTGAGAAATGCCATGCCCTACATTAAAGACCTGGGATTTCAGTTCAAAGATAGAGGGACAAGAGTACCATACCCAAATACAAGCAACCCCAAGGTTTTATTGCAGCAGATTTTTCTCTTCCCGCTAAGTACAAAGCATGTATATATTTTATTCCTTATGTCTTGTTCATGAGGATATTTTCATCCTCAGCATTTATTTCATGAAGTTGTAGCAGAGTACTTGCACCAGTTCAGCACTGCCAAACATGCATAGGTGGGTTTTTCTTTCAAATTCATTTTAAATAAAATCATTAAATGTATATCACCTACCTCATTCTCGAGAGTTTTCTCCTTCTCCTATAAAAACTAGAGAGAAATACATTGTAAGGGTTCCAGATTTCTATTAGTAAACTGTGCAGTGAGAAGTTCTTGTATACATCTTGTAACACTTCTGTATGAAGGCTCAGAGCCCGTAGGGTCTCAGTGAGGAGGAGTTATAACTGTAATGAGGATTCTGGTCTTTGGTATCTCACAGTATGTAATTTTATCTTATGTGTTAATATAAAATCTCATTCCATGCTATTTATCTTCTTGTATCATGTTCTAGAATGTGAGTGGCTCACTGGTCTTAAGTAAGGATTCATCCTAGTTGGTGCCCATACTTGGATTAGTCAAGCGCTTTAAATAGGCCTAGTCATGATATACTATTCCATGTTCATTTCATCCATATTTTCTACTATATTAGTTACTTGAGGAGGGTGCTTTTAAAACGCCATTGTCATGTATGGATTCTTAGTTGGATAAGCCCATATGTGGTTTTGTTGTGTATCTGGGTATCAGCCTCATGCTAACTAGTATCTTCTTCATGTTTCTTCACTGCATCCACTTTCTAATATTTGATTTCTGTGGCATATTATTTGAACTAGCCCTCTTTGCAGTAAGTTGTCTCTTAACTGTCTGATGCTTTTGTATTGGAGTTTTGCATGTTGATTTTACATTATTCTTATCTTTGTATCAGCTTCTGAGAGAGTTTGGTTCCATTTAAACTAATTTCCTTGTTTTACAAGAGATAGTAAGAGAGCTTTTGGATTGACACCCAAGCTATATTTCATGTTCTCTTGCTATGATAAGATGTCCTAGGCACTGGTCTATGGAAACTCTAGACTGTCTCTAGGGGATGAAAAAAATTGTCTACAACATCTTTCTGGCGCCGTTGTCGGGGAGAAAATTCAAGAATATCAGTTTCCCTGGGCCTCGACAAATCATATTCACTCTCTAATCAGGTGAGCACAGAGAGTTGAAGAGTTGTGTATCTCTCACCTTGGCGACTCCACTACTATTTATTTGATAAATCTATTAGTATTCTTGGCTCCTCGTAAGCCACATTTGAGGTCAGATACATCTCAGCCAAAGACACCCTACGTGTCTGACCCAGAGAAGATCATTCATAAAAAAATTTGGAAAGAGAGAAAATCAGTTCGTGCTGAAATCCCTAAATATTCTGTAGCAGATTGTACGCCCTCTTCTTCTCAAGAAATCAAAACCGAACATCCCGATTCCACTGAATAAAATCCCGAATATTATTTAGAAATTCCACCTAGGGGAAGTGTCGGGATTGAAGAGGATTTTTGTCCTACTCTTGAGGCTGAGGAAATTAAAGAAGCTACAGAGGTAGCCTTTGTTAATCGTGAATTGTTTCCATCCACACCCCAGACCTCTGTACAGCACATCCCGATTGTCACACATACTCCACTCCCTCTGCCTCCTCTTCCTTCATTTGTATCTCAGACTATTGCACAACCCCCACCTCCTCCAATGGCGAATGTACCAGCTTTTTTATTGAACAAATATGCTCCACTGGCCTTACCCCAAGTGCTAAATGATATGCCACAAGATTATTTGAATATTCTACCCAGATTTAATGGAGAAAATTAAATTGATGCTCAGAAACATCTTGAGACTTTCTGCTCCTTTGCAGAAAACTTAAATGTAGAACATTTGGATGTGGTCTTGATATTATTTGTGCAGTATTTGGAGGGTGAAGCCAGAAAATGGTTCAAGACCTTGGGAAACCGTTCAGTGACCACCTGGGATGACATGGAGAATACTTTTCTCAGGAAGTGGGGAGAAAAGAAAGACCATGGACAGTGTCTTACTGAATTCAATACTCTTAAGAAGAAACATAATGAAGGAGTGTCAGAGTTTATCAAGAGATTTAATAAGTTATATCTAAATCTCCCTGCTGATATGAAGCCACATCATCATGCTGCAAAAGTTGTTTTCATAGCAGCATTTTACTCAGATTTTGGATTCTCCCTCAGGGAGAGAAAACCTGCTACCTTAGATGATGCTCAGTCAGATGATCTGGAGTTGGAAGCAAACTTTGCCTCCACTAGGAAATTAAAGGGAAAAGTTGAACAAGATACTAGGAGGAGAGGTAAAGAAGAGGTTTCCTCCTCTAGCCTAGAGAAGGATTCATACAAGATGGATGAAATAGGCAAGATGATTAAGAATATGGTCAAACTTGAAATGGAGGCTAAGAGTTCAGCCCCCAAGAATTTTTATAATGCTCCAAACAGAGGATACAATCCTCAGTACAAAAGACCACCACTGCAGATATTGCCTAGGGAAGCAAAAGAGAAACAAGACCAGGTACCACATCCCTTGTACCTGGAAGGTCCAGCAGATGACTCCACTGAAGATGCTACTTATCAATTAGAAGATTCAAATTTTGCTTGTTCAAACAGTGATGATATAGAATGCCCATTGCAAGAAGAAGAAGAAGAAGCAGAGATTGATCATTATTGTAAACAATTTGCTGATTTCATGCAAGCACACTTCAATAGAAAATATGATCTCAGATCTTCAAGGAAGAGGACTCGAATTCAAGATCAAGAAGAAGAGCCTCCTCAAAAGGAAGCACCTGTTCAAAAGGAATCAACAACAAAGAGAAACACAGAAAAAGGTAAGAGTCCTCTAAATACTCCTCTACAGCCTAATGACCAAGTTCCTTCTTCTTCAAAAGTAGTCAGTCCTCCTAATGATGAATCTGTGTCAAAAGAAATTAAATTTTCTATTGAAAACAAAGAGTCAAAAGAAGTTGTAACGGAAAAGCCTTCCTCTACTTTTAATTTACAAAAAGAGCTCGAGAAAATTAAGATCCCAGTCCCCCTAACTGAGCTGTTAAAACAACCTGCATATCAGTCTCAAGTTACTTCCTTCATGCTTCCTCATGAAATTCTGATTGTGCCTGATAGTTTAAACCTTCAAGAAGAAAGACCCATGGTAGTCTTTGGCCCACATGTTGAGGAAGTGGATCCTTCTACTCCTCCTTTTTATGTTTCTCTAGTCATCCATGACCTGCTGTTACATAATTGTATGTTAGATTCTGGGGCTTCCCATAATCTTATGCCTCTATCTGTCATGGAACAACTAGGACTGCAAATTACAAGACCTTATAAATACCTATATTCATTTGATTCCAAAAGAGTTAAATTCTTGGGAATGATCAAAGATTCAGTGGTCAATCGAGCACAAATCCCAGAAAAAAGTGTGGTCATGGACATTGTGGTTTCTGATATCCCAGCCCGCTTTGGCATGTTGCTGTCAAGGTCCTGGGGTACTAAAATTGGTGGGTCACTCAAAATGGACTTAACATATGCTACGGTCCCAGTTTTTGGTGGACAGGAGAGGAGATTATACAGGGAGACTAGATTTGTTAAAATGGTAACTAAGGCCGACTGCTCAGAGAATTCCCCAGTTTATAACAAAGAGGGAGAATTCTCATGTTTGATGTTAGAAGAAAATCAAAATTATGCCCATGAGCCCCCTTCTGGTCAAATCCAAATTGAGCAGCCTTCAGAAGGCCAGGGATCAGAAATTTGGACTTTACATTTTGATGGAGCAAATTCAAAGGAAGGTAATGGAGCTGGAGTGATATTAATCTCTCCTATAGGAAAATGGGTGCCACTATCCTTTAAATTGGAATATGAGGCTACCAATAATGTAGCTGAATATGAAGCACTTTTGTTGGGATTACAGACAGCCAAGAATATGGGCATACAAAGTTTAAAAGTCATGGGAGACTCTGATCTGGTGGTAAGACAGGTCAGAAATCAATGTCAAACTAAGCACCCATGACTGAGAGCATATAGAAATGAAGTATGGGACATGGTGGATAATTTCTTCTCGGCATTTAACATACAGTTCATGCCCTGGGAGCAGAACCGAATGGCAGATTCTCTTGCTATGGCTGCTAGTACATTTCGTCCTCCTCAGAATCCACTTCTGAGATACGAAGTTGAGGTACGATACAAGCCATCCATTCCAGATAATATTAAACATTGGCAGGTATTTGAAGATGATGAACGAATGAAGAGATTCCTGGAGACAGTGGGTGAGTTTTCAAATATGGAGATTGATGATAATGAAGAAGAGGAAGCTGAAAATGTTGTAGAAAACAAATGGGAAGAAAAAATAGCAGGCAATAAAGTGTTGCAGCTAAAAGGAAATATCATACCTAAAGGGTTGGTGCCTCTAGAAAGATTGTTTGATAAAAACGATGTTCCATTGCAGCATAATAAAATAGTAGAAGAAAATCAAGTAGAAGACTTGAATTTGGGCACTGATGCTGAGCCCAAAATTGTAAAATTATCCAAAAAGGTTTCAGAGGAATATAAAAGAAAATATTTGAAGCTATTTCAATCATATAAGGATGTGTTTGCATGGTCCTATCATGACCTCAAAACTTTTGATATTAATATAATGCAGCATAAAATTCCTCTGAGGGAAGATGCAAAACCACATAAGCAGAAGCTCAGACAGATAAATCATCTGCTACTTCCCTCTATCGAAAAAGAAATCAAGAAGCTGCTACAAGCCAAAATAATTGTGCCACTGAGATACTCAGAATGGGTGGAAAATATTGTTCCTGTTCGAAAGAAAAATGGAGAAATAAGGCTATGTGTAGATTTCAGAAACTTAAATAGAGCATCTTTAAAAGATAATTATCCATTGCCCAAGATGGACCACATCCTGCAGAAAGTGGTGGGAGCATCTAGAATGTCAATGATGGATGGATTTTTCGGTTATAATCGGGTGGCGGTTTTCCCAGACGATCAGAAGAAAACTGCATTCACAACACCATGGGGTACATTTATGTATGCCAGGATGCCTTTTGGATTAGTCAATGCAGGAGCCACCTTTAAGAGGGCTATGGAAATTGCTTTTGTTGGTGAATAGGATAAATTCTTAGTGGTGTATCTTGATGATATTACAGTGTTTTCCAAGGATGATGATGAGCATATTGAGCATTTACGGAGAAATTTTGAAAAATGTAGAAGGTATGGCCTTTCTCTTAATCCACAAAAGTCTTTGTTTGCATTAGAGGAAGGTAAACTTTTAGGGCACATTGTGACTAGAGATGGTGTGAAAATAGACCCTAAGAGAGTTGAAGTTATAAACAGTATTCCTTTACCCAGGAATAAGAAGGAAGTGCAGGTGTTTCTAGGCCGAATCAATTTTCTGAGAAGATTTATTCCTAACTATGCTGAGATAGTTAGGCATATAACTGATATGTTGAAAAAGAATAATGAAGTAAAATGGTCCTAAGAATCTAGAGATGCATTCACAAGGACAAAACAGGCATTTGTAGAGGCTCCTGTGCTAGTTGGTCCTGATTATACAAAGCCATTTATGATCATTTCATTTGCTTCACCTCATACAGTAGCCGGAGTCTTGTTGCAGAAAAATGAAGATGGGTTTGAGCAACCAATAGCCTTTTTCAGTCATGTGTTGCATGATGCAGAATTGAAATATAACATACTAGAAAAGTAGGCATATGCCCTGGTGAAATCTCTCAAAGCCTTTAGAACATATGTTTTGCAATCCCACATTACTGCATATGTTCCTACAGCAGCTGTCAAAGACATTCTCGTCCAGGGAGATAGTGAAGGCAAAAGAGGAAGATGGATTGCAAAAATACAAGAATATGATTTAGACATCAGACCTACCAGGCTGATTAAAGGAAAGGGGCTTGCTAAAATGTTGTCTGAATCAAATCATCAAGCCTTGGGCATTAATTTATCTATGATAGCAAATGAAGAGCCTGAGAAAGGAGAAGAGCAACAAGGACTAGAGATGGCCACTCAAAAGGTACACATGAAATATCTCACTAGTCCTTGGTACAAAGAAATAATTGAATATCTCTCAACACTTAGCTGTCCTCCAAGTTGTGATAAGGTAAAATACAGGGCTATAAGAATGAAATCCCAGAAAAACATAATTGCTAATGGGCAGCTATACTGGAGAGATCCTTCAGGTATATTACTATTATGCCTTACAGAAAATGAAGTGGAGAATATAATGACAGAATTTCATGAAGGAATCTGTGGAGGACATTACATCTGGAGGGCTACAGCTCATAAAATCCTGAAGGCTGGCTTCTACTGGCTAAAATTATTTACAAATGCTTTTGCTTGGGTCAGAACATGTGATAAGTGCCAAAGATTTGGAGAAAGACAGAAATTAGCAGCTTTGCCCTTAATTCCTATCCATGTAAATGAACCCTTTCAGAAATGGGGATTAGATTTTATAGGGGAAATACACCCCCCATCAAGTGGCCAATATAAATGGATACTAACAGCCACAGATTATTTTACAAAATGGGTGGAAGCCATACCTGCAAGAAATGCTACAGATGCTGTGATAATCAAGTTTATGGAAGAAAATATCATATCCAGGTTTGGCTGTCCTGCTAGAATTGTAATTGATAATGCACGGGCCTTCAAGTCTGCCAGGTTCGTAAATTTCTGCCAACAGTATAACATCATATTGAGTCACTCCACAGCTTACTATCCATAGGGAAATGGCTTGGCAGAGTCTTCTAATAAAACCCTGGTGAGGACTTTGAAGAAAACAATAAATGAGAATCAGAAAAACTGGGATTCCCAATTAAAATTTTCTCTATGGGCGAACAAGATAACCAGCAAGTGGGAAACAGGGAAATCTCCTTATGAATTAGTATATGGGCGAGCAGCTGTGTTTCCTGTACAATTGGCTTTGCCAGTGGCACGTTTCATGCAGGAAAGTCAGGAAGAACCAGATGACATGGTCAGAAGGATTAATCAATTGGTCGAATTAGAGGAAACACGGAACCAAGTGAATCAGAGATTAATAGAATATCAGGAGAAAATGAAAAATGTATTTGACCAGCATGCGAAAGACAGGAAATTTCAAATTGGTGATCTGGTTCTCAGATGGGATATCCAGAGAGCTGAAAAGGGCAAACATGCTAAATTTGATCCACTTTGGTTTGGCCCATTCAAGATTATGGAGCTAAAAGGTAATAATACATTTATTTTAGAAAACTTATAGGGTGATCTGCTGGACGCCCCTGTAAATGGCCAATTTCTCAAGCCCTACTTTCAATTTTGACTCAGGAAGAGCAAGCCTGATGTACAATACTATATATATGTTTTGCTTCAGTTTTTATCTTATGAGTGCACTGATAAGTTATGAGGAAAAACGCTGAAAGAGCAGAGTATCAGGGTATGCATAGAAATAATCAGTGGTCTGCAAGTTCTCGCCACGTCCACGAAGGGACATACCATCCCCAGATGGAGCCAATGTTGTACATGTCCACCCCTTCATTCAAATTTTTGGCTTAATGCTCCCTCATAACCTTTCAAACCTATTATCATGGCCAAAGACCTTCAAATTCTGTTTGTCGTTACCCTTTTCCGCCCGAAAAATCCACTCTGCAAAGGTTTAAATCCTTATTTAAATAGATATCGGGCCTAGCCCCTTTGGTCTTAGCCCCCATATCCTATTCATATACGTGACCATAGCCTGAGACCGTGTGCTAAACTCAAAGGCGCTCTCCGTATACAAATTTCGTGTACACTCTAAACCGTCTGATCCAACCCAATGGTATATCACCTACCATTGGGTATATCACCTACCTCATTCTCGAGAGTTTTCTCCTTCTCCTATAAAAACTAGAGAGAAATACATTGTAAGGGTTCCAGATTTCTATCAGTAAACTGTGTAGTGAGAAGTTCTTGTATACATCTTGTAACACTTTTGTATGAAGGCTCAGAGCCCGTAGGGTCTCAGTGAGGAGGAGTTATAACTGTAATGAGGATTCTGGTTTTTGGTATCTCACAGTATGTAATTTTCTCTTATGTGTTAATATAAAATCTCATTCCATGCTATTTATCTTCTTGTATCATGTTCTAGAATGCGAGTGGCTCACTGGTCTTAAGTAAGGATTCATCCTAGTTGGTGCCCATACTTGGATTAGTCAAGCACTTTAAATAGGCCTAGTCATGATATATTATTCCATGTTCATTTCATCCATATTTTCTACTATATTAGTTACTTGAGGAGGGTGCTTTTAAAACGCCATTGTCATGTATGGATTCTTAGTTGGATAAGCCCATATGTGGTTTTGTTGTGTATCTGGGTATCAGCCTCATGCTAACTAGTATCTTCTTCATGTTTCTTCACTACATCCACTTTCTGATATTTGATTTCTGTGGCATATTATTTGAACTGGCCCTCTTTGTAGTAAGTTGTCTCTTAACTGTCTGATGCTTTTGTATTGGAGTTTTGCATGCTGTTTTTACATTATTCTTATCTTTGTATCAACTTCTGAGAGATTTTGGTTCTATTTAAACTAATTTCCTTGTTTTACAAGAGATAGTAAGAGAGCTTTTGGATTGACACCCAAGCTATATTTCATGTTCTCTTGCTATGATAAGATGTCCTAGGCACTGGTCTATGGCAACTCTAGACTGTCTCTAGGGGATGACAAAAATTTTCTACAACACTACCTACCAACCCAAATGTCCCTACAAACTCATCCTTCAACATTTCCCAGTGGCAGGTGCGCTAGTGTAGTTTTGCGTCTAAATACCATGCAGTGGGGATTGGCCCCAAGGCATGAATGAACAAGTGAACCCATTCCTCCGTAGTTCATTTGTACCATTTCTCCATCCATGCGGACAAGTGCTCGCACGGGTCCCTTTGGCCAAGAAAATTCTTTATGCACAGGTGAACTAGAGGTTCAAACCGTAGGACCATCATGTCTTGACATTCTTCCCAATCCTAGAATGTCCCTTTATGCGTGTCCCACCATGTTGCCGGGGTTCCGCGCATGGTTATATTAAGGGCCCATAGCCTTCGCTCCCATGGGACCTTAGCTTCAAACACTCGCAAAAACTCCCTAACACTACCAAAACCATCAAAGTAGGGTAGTTCTCTTACCTATGAGGAGATTCATCGAAAGTTATTTGTGATTCTAAGACATTGCAGATACATCATGTAATCGACTCTGCCAATTTTCTATCTCCCCGTCGGAGTCAGAGAAGCATTCTTTTTCATTTTCCCAGCAAATCACACCATCAACCGTAGGATTGATCCAATATTCGTCAAGAGTGGTTAACTTATAGATGTGATCCACATCCTCTTCGTCACGCACTGGTTCTGTATATCGCTCTCCTTCCGCAAGGTCTAGGGGGACTACCACCCTTGTACCCTCATTCGCAAACACCATGCTTATTTTCTTGAAGTTGATAATACCTCCCATGTCTATTTCCCAATCCAATCCTAGGAGCACGGGATAGGGGTCTGCATCCTCCACAATCTGAATGACCTAAAATTCGGTGCGGACCTTAACTCCTGCGATATCTACCATAATTTTTGATAGTATTCCCAACGTTATGATCTTCTGTTGGTTAGCCATGTGCAGCTAGATAGTGGACCATTCCAAGTTAGGCTCTCCCATCCGCTTCCACGTTTTCTTGGGTAGTACATTCACATCTGACCCCAAGTCCAAGATAACTTGATCCATTTCATAGTCACCAATATGCAATGTTAGCTTCATCTCCCGGCCAGGCATCCAACATTAGATGCAGGTTCACGACGTGCTTCTTTACCAACCCAAAGATAGTCTAGTCATCAAAATATATCTCCAAAAACTTGTGGATGAACTCTTTGAATATTGCGATCACCACTCGCGAAAATATGGCAAGGGCATTTTTGAGCCCGAACGTCGTGATAGTATACTAAAAAAATCCCCATTTAGTGGCCAACGTAGTTTTACTGTGATCTTCAGGTGCAATCCTGGTCTGATGGTAGCCCAAGAACCCATCCGTGAATGAATATGCTTCCTGCCCCCCCCCCCCCCCACGTTGTTAAGGATTTCATCTGAGAATGGCGTAGGGAAGGGATCATGCACGTAAGAATCATTCAATTTGCACAGGTCAACACAGATACGGATCTCTCCCTTAGTATTTTTCTCCTGAACCACCATAGGACTTACCCAATCTGATTATTCGACCGGTTCGATGATACCTGCGGCGAGAAT
The DNA here is from genome assembly GCA_034641835.2 of Pinus albicaulis. Lineage (NCBI taxonomy): Eukaryota > Viridiplantae > Streptophyta > Pinopsida > Pinales > Pinaceae > Pinus > Pinus albicaulis. The sequence goes on from CM076570.1 coordinate 87,424,729, forward strand.
CTTGGCAATTTTTTCCTTGACTTTTTGTTTGTACTTGGGGTTCAACCGATAAGGGCGCCTCTTCACAGGGCGCGCATCTGGTTTTAAAGTGATGCACATGACTCCTAAGTCCCTGTAATCGCTTTGAGTTCCAAAAATTTTTTCGGGAATAAGTCCAGGTATTTCGTGAGGAGTTCTACAACTTTTCCCACAGTATCATCATCCCAGTAGTCCACAATTTTAGCCACTCCTCCATTCCAATGTTGACTTCTCGTAGCTTCAGAGGCTTAGTGACATCGATGATCTACAGTGGGGGTCCAGCAACTGCCCGTTCTCCCTCCAACTTCAGGATAGAGACATTTTGCGAGTCTTCATCGCACTCCTCCTTTGATAAGTTGTGACAGTTGACAATATCTTGCATCTGTGTTTCCCATGTTTGTGACCCATGTGCTGCACAAGGTCGTGATTCATAAAATACTAAGGCATCAATATCCTGCATATCTTCATTGAGTTCCTCCATTCTACCTACCAACCCAAATGTCCCTACGAACTCATCCTTCAACATTTCCCAGTGGCGGGTGCGCTGGTGTAGTTCTGCGTCTAAATACCATGCAGTGGGGATTGGCCCCAAGGCATGAATGAAAAAGTGAACCCATTCCTCCGTAGTTCATTCATACCATTTCTCCATCCATGCGGACAAGTGCTCACACAGGTCCCTTTGGCCAAGAAAGATCTTTATGCGCAGGTGAACTAGAGGTTAAAACCGTAGGACCATCATGTCTTGACATTATTCCCAATCCTAGAATGTCCATTTATGTGTGTCCCACCATCTTGCCAGGGTTCTGCACATGGTTATATTAAGGGCCCATAGCCTTCGCTCCCATGGGACCTCAGCTTCAAATGCTTGCAAAAACCCCCTAACACTACCAAAACCATCAAAGTAGGGTATTTCTCTTACCTCTGAGGAGATTCATCGGAAGTTCTTTGTGATTATAAGACACCACAATGCAGATACATCATGTAATCGATTCTTCCAATTTTCTATCTCCCCATCGGAGTCAGAGAAGCATTCATTTTCCTTTTCCCAACAAAGCACACCATCAGCCGTAGGATTGATCCAATCTTTGTCAAGAGTGGTTAACTTATAGATGTGATCCACATCCTCTTCGTCACGCATTGGTTCTGTATATCACTTTCCTTCCGTAGGGTCTAGGGGGGCTACCACCCTTGTACCCTCATTCTCAAACACCATGCTTCTTTTCTTTAAGTTGATAATACCTTCCATGTCTATTTCCCAATCCAATCCTAGGAGCACAGGATAGGGGTCTACATCCTCCACAATCTGAATGACCTCAAAGTCGGTGCGAACCTTAACTCCTGTGATATCTACCATAATTTTTTATAGTCTTCCCAACGTTATGATCTTCTGTTGGTTAGCCATGTGCAGCTAGATAGTGGACCATTCCAACTTAGGCTCTCCCATTCACTGCCACGTTTACTTGGGCAATATGTTCACATCTGACCCCAAGTCCGAGATAACCCGATCCATTTCATAGTCACCAATATGCGATGTTAGCTGCATCTCCTGGCCAGGCATCCAACATTAGATGTAGGTTCAAGACATGCTTCTTTACCAACCCAAAGATAGTCTAGTCATCAAAATATACCTCCAAAAACTTGTGGATGAACTCTTTTAATATTGCGATCACCACCCGCGAAAATATGGCAAGGGCATTTTTTAGCCCAAACGGCATGACAGTGTACTAAAAAAATCCCCATTGAATGGCCAACGTAGTTTTACTGCAATCTTCAGGTGCAATCCTGGTCTGATGGTAGCCCAAGAACCCGTCTGTGAATGAATATGCTTCTTGCCCCCCCCCCCCACGTTGTTAAGGATTTCATCTAAGAATGGCGTAGGGAAGGGACCATGCACATAAGAATCATTCAATTTGCACAAGTCAACACAGATATGGATCTCTCCCTTAGTATTTTTCTCTTGAACCACCATAGGACTTACCCAATCTGATTGTTCGACCGGTTTGATGATACCTGTGGCGAGCATCTTGTCAATTTCTTCCTTGACTTTTTTTTTGTACTTGGGGTTCAACCGATAAGGGTGCTGCTTCACAGGGCGCACATCTAGTTTTAAATTGATGCGCGTGACTCCTAAGTCCCCTTAATCGCTTTGAGTTCCAAAAAATTTGTCGGGAATAAGTCCAGGTATTTTGTGTGGAGTTCTGCAACTTTTCCCACAGTATCATCATCCCAGTAGTCCCCAATTTTAGCTAACTTAGGCCACTCCTTCGTTCCAATGTTGACTTCTCGCAGCTTCAGAGGCTTAGTGACATCGACGGTCTGCAGTGGGGGTCTAGCAACTGCTCGTTCTTCCTCTGACTTCGGGATAGAGACATTTCGCGGGTCTTCATCGCACTCCTCCTTTGATAAGTTGCGGCAGTTAACAATATCCTGCATCTGCGTTTCCCATGTTTTTGCCCCATGTGCTACACAAGGGCGTGATTCATCAAATACTAAAGCATCAATATCCTACAGATCTTCATTGAGTTCCTCCATTCTACCTACCAACCCAAATGTCCCTACAAACTCATCCCTCAACATTTCCTAGTGGCGGGTGCGTTGGTATAGTTCTACGTCTAAATACCATGCAGTGGGGATTGGCCCCAAGGCACGAATGAACAAGTGAACCCATTCCTCCGTAGTTCATTCGTACCATTTCTCCATCCATGTGGAAAAGTTCTTGCACGGGTCCCTTTAGCCAAGAAAAGTCTTTATGCGCAGGTGAACTAGAGGTTGAAACTGTAGGACCATCATGTCTTGACATTCTTCCCAATCCTAGAATGTCCCTTTATGCGTGTCCCACCATCTTGCCAGGGTTCCGCGCATGGTTATATTAAGGGCCCATAGCCTTCGCTCCTGTGGGACCTCAGCTTCAAATGCTCACAAAAACTCCCTAACACTACCAGAACCATCAAAGTAGGGCAGTTCTCTTACCTCTAAGGAGATTCATCAGAAGTTCTTTGTGATTCTAAGACATCGCAATGCAGATACATCATGTAATCAATTCTGCCAATTTTCTATCTCCCCATCAGAGTCAGAGAAGCATTTGTTTTCCTTTTCCCAGCAAAGCACACCATGAGCCGTAGGATTGATCCAATCTTCGTCAAGAGTGGTTAACTTATAGATGTGATCCACATCCTCTTCGTCACGCACTGGTTCTGTATATCGCTCTCCTTCCGCAAGGTCTAGGGGGAATACCACCCTTGTACCCTCATTCTCAAACACCATGCATCTTTTCTTTAAGTTGATAATACATCCCATGTCTATTTCCCAATCCAATCCTAGGAGCATAGGATAGGGGTCTTCATCCTCCACAATCTGAATGACCTCAAAGTTAGTGCGGACCTTAACTCCTGCGATATATACCATAATTTTTTATAGTCTTCCCAACGTTATGATCTTCTGTTGGTTAGCCATGTGTAGCTATATAGTGGACCATTCCAACTTAGGCTCTCCCATCCGCTGCCACGTTTTCTTGGGAAGTACGTTCACATATGACCCCAAGTCCAAGATAACATGATCCATTTCATAGTCACCAATATGCGATGTTAGCTGCATCTCCCGGCCAGTGCATTTTTTATGCTTGTAAATTTTGTGCAAATCCCTGACTTCCAATGGAGGGTTAGTTCTCTCTATGCATTTTTGTATTAGTTCTTGCATATTTTCTACTGCCTTCTAATTGCGTAGCAGCTTCATACATGCTTGTAGAATCATTTTAACTTCATCATCTATTCTCAAGTTTGCTGGAGCTTTTGAAGCAGGCGCCTCATCCTTAGTAAAGTCTCTCCGAGCTGTGACAAAGGTTTTCTTTTCCTTCTATAGGTCCAGTCTTTCTTGTTTGACAGCTGCTTTCCAGATAATAGGTTCAGCTTCGGATATCTCTTCAGCTCCTCCCATAGAGATGCCACTGCGCATTATGACATTAATAATTGGTCCTTCATCATGCGGTTCTATTTTAACCCTTTGCACATTTTGCGTAGGTGTATGCTGTTTTTCCTGCATTTTTGCTATCAGAATCGGACAATCTTCAATCACATGGTCCAGTTGTCAACAATATTGACAAAATTGTCTCACAGGGTTCAGACAGTCCCTTGCAAAGTGCCCTATTTCTCCGCAGTTGTAACAGATTAGTTGTCCTCTTCCTCGACCTGCGCCTCCACCCCTTCCCCCTCCCTTGCCCCTTGCTGGGGAGCAGCCTCTACTCGAGGGAGATAGTGGTGAAGAAGGGTCAACCTGTACCCTATATAGGTTTCCTCGATCTATCATAAAGTCATAGGTTTGGAAATTATGCTCGTCATGTCCCAGAGAGGAGCAGAATCAACACCATTGCTGCTTCAATTCTGGAACATAAGCACCAAGATGGGGACAGTGGTTAATATCATGCAGCCTGACAACACGACAATCAACGCACCATAACGTTGGACCACTTGGTCCCGCAACCTCCTTAGGACACAATGGGCTAGGTCCTCTAGGCTGCATGTAATCTATCAGCAGAGGACATTGATCCTTGGTATAGCCGAACACCCTGCATCTTATGCACCATATGTCTGTACTAGCCTCTTTCCCCCATTCTTTTCGCAAGTTTTGTATTTCAAGGTGCATTGCCTCCAACTACCCCTATATATGTTGTACCCCAAACTGAGCATCATCCCTTGGCACAGCCTCTAGTTTCATAGCAATCTCCAAGGCCTTCTCTTGTGTTGCGATTGATTGTTGACCCATAGATTCGCGTAGGTGAGGCAGCAGCATAGCGATAAACCATTCCTTGTGCTGCCTATCATCTTACTAAAATTACCCATATTTTATAAAAAATTTCAATCACTGATCAGCTTCCCATACTGATTCAGTTGGTCCCTATCTAAAGTCTTTCAAGTTGACCACTATTTGAGAGTAGGACTTAGGCTTTCGAAACTGTTGTTTTAACATTGTCTTAATCTCTTGAATAGATGGATCCTCATACTGTCCTACATACCACATATACCAATCTAAGGCCCTTCCTTCAAAGGCGAGTGATAGCTACACTCTCTTTACAGCATCAGTAGCCACATTCTGCGCAGCCCATACTGATTCTATGACAAACCAAAAACGGTCCATGTCTTCATCCCCTACACCCTTGAAGGTAGGTAGCTTCATGTGTGCAACCATAACATCTTCCGGTGGTGGAGGTATCGGTGAGTTCTTACCCTTATGCTGACTTGAAGGTGGTGTAGCTAGAGGGCTATGCACAACCGATTCCCTTAATGGACTGTAGATAGCTCTATCTCATTCTTGATTAGTTCGGTAGTACTTACCACTTCATGTTGTACTCTCGCTCAAGTCAGAGGTCATTCACTCGGTGTGGCTGCATAGAATGCCCTTTTTACACGGTAATATTTTGATTAACAAAGGCAATGTTTTCAAGAAATTACCCCGAAACCCTTGGAGAACCTCCTTAGAGTAGGACACAAACTGATCGACTGCGAATTCTGTCACGAACCTGCCCAGCACGCTATCTACCCAGTGATCTACAGTATGGGTGTTCGTATTGTCAATCCTTTCTAGTTTTTGAATCAATTTTGGTGTCCACTGCGTTACCTGATCGTCCTTCCAGCACGTCTAGAATTCTACGAGCCTTGCCAACCACTCCTGAAGCTCATGCGCAAAGGTTACAAAGAAAATTTCATAGACTTTAGTGAATATGTACTTGTTCTTCCACTTCTCAGCTGTCAATTTTGTGCTACAATTCTCCTTTAAAGAAAATTCCTAAATTTGTCTTTCGAACCAATCTTCAATTTCCACCCTCTCAGGTCTCCAAGGACCTCGTGGCATTACCCGATCTCTCTCTCAAAATGCTCCTAGTCCTGGAAATGGAACCATTTGTTGGCTTGATGGGTCCTGACCCAGGTTCGGAGGTTAAGGTTTGCCAGCAAACCCCTATACTACTGCCCCTTTCGGAAATGACCTTCTTGTGCAGGCCAAGGTCTCACCCGAAGCAGTATGGGAGGGTGTTTGAACCAGGTTTCTACACCCTGAGAGATAGTAGGTAAGTCGAGGCAGATCTGTGTTCACAACTTATCGGGTTCACACAACGTAAGTCTATTCGTAGGCTCTTAATAGTATAATCAGTTGTTAACCATAACAGAGCAATTACCATTCATAGATCTAGTCAATACCTTCACATCCACATGTGTATCAACAATTACCAGCACATAATATCATAAACGCAGCTATAGATACATTCATAGCATAAACAGATAGCACAGTCGTATTCACATCTTCAAAAGATACCATAAACTCACATCAAAAATAAACACAATAGATCTAGATAGCACACAGATACTTTAACAACACTTCACATTCATTAATATTCAGATCCACTTACAACCAAAACCAGCCCGCGCACACAGCCTAGCAAGATCCGCACACAGCAGGACTGAGGATCTCCACGCACACAGCTAGCAAGAGTCCTTACCCAAAGCAACCCAAAATAGATCTAACAGTTTGCACGTAGCATCAGTCTTAATTCATGCCTACCACTAGACTCAAACTATTCATCTATTTATATCGATATAGCCTATGCTATCCTATGGTCCACAAACTGTGATTTGCGGACTCTAGTTCTACCCTTTGACCCATTACAATACGTTTGGGGCTTTGACCTACCCCAAAACCCTTGTGTTAGACTAATTAATATAAAAAATATACAAAATTTGCAGCTTAGGGAGACCCATTCCAACACTTACCCAAAAAAAAAATTAATTAAATCACATATGGATGCAATATACAACCCACATTATATTAAAACAATATATCCTAGTAACAATGGTGTATATTAAATCAATCCTTGTATGTTTAACAACTATTTTGCATATGTGCATTAACATGTTCACGATCCTCTTGTTTACGCGTTCAATGTTAAGACATCATTGTAGGTTTATTTATTTATTTATTTATGAATAAAAAATATATAAAATAAAAGTAGGTATATAAGTAGGATTTCACTCTTATTTGTAATCATCTCATCTATATTTAAATATTTTTATACAATATATTATTTTCATATCATAGATATTTATATATTTCAAATCTTCTGAAGTAATTTGTTGTGGCTGCTCAACTACTGCATGTGATTTGGCATTTAGCTATTGACTCTTAGTCAACTTCATTGTTTTCCCATTTTGATCATTTTTCTACACAAGTTTCTGGAAATTCTATATGTTGTCGTTAGGCCTTTGGCAAGTATTTGAAAACAAAAACAAAAAAAGAAAAAAAAATCTAAGAAAAAATTATTAAAAAAAGGTCTTTTGCCATTATTTGAAAAAAATATAAAATATAATATTAAAGAATAAAAAAAAATATTTCTTTTAAGTATAAAACAATTTAAAATTGTTTTAAATTGTTTTATACTTAAAAGAAATATTTTTTTTTATTCTTTAATATTATATTTTATCTTTTTTTCAAATAATGGCAAAAGACCTTTTTTTAATATTTTTTTCTTAGATTTTTTTTTCCTTTTTTTCTTTTTTTGTTTTCGTTTTCAAATACTTACTATATATTATTAGAAGAAAAAGAAAATTGAGAAAAAATAAAATCAAAAGTTATAAAAAAAATTATATAAAAAAAAAATATAAAATTTGAAAGCTTAACAAAAGGCATATATATAATTTTTTTTTTTAAATATATAAAAATTAAAAAATCATAAACCAAAAAATTATTTTCACAATCACCACCATGAACAAGTTGTCGACCAGCCGTCATACGCATGATTGTTGACCCTTGATAGTCACCGCTGACCCCCACACCATAGTCATAACACATAATTTTAAGTCATTGTCACCATCCATGCAACCACAATTGAACCTATCGTACCCATCCAGAATCAAAGCTAGAATGGAGCTTGTCACACATGAGTCGTCGTTCACAAACACAATGACTCAATCGACATAACATTCGCCACCAATAGTTGCTACGCTGCCAACCATCCAATCCAAATTGCCATCTTAGTTAGTAGAGTCTTAGTTTATACAATGAACACTATCAAATTTTATCCGACCAACATTAATCTTGTTGTAACTTGTACACATTTCCCATTGACTTCCTCTCACCACCATTGTTATCCATGTTGATGCCCATCCTCTGTTGCTGTCTTCACCTATCATTCTATCTAGTTGGTCACTTCCCTCTAACAACCACTCATATTTGCATTTGATTCATATCTCGATTTGGAAGTTTCATTCTATAAATGTGTAGCTCTATAAATTTTCAAACTATGAGTCAATTTCTACTTGAGTGAATCTCTGGTCAACCATTATCTGGTTGCAACCATTATTATTGTGAGAAGACTTCACCTCAAAGTCACGAGGTTTTCTTAAGAGTAAAATGCATGGGTGGTAGTGTATGTAAGTTCCCTCTTGGGCCTTCCTAGGACCCAAGGTAAACTGTCAGATTAGCTGCAACATTCACAAATACAACATATACATGTTCATACAAGTAATTGATTGACAAGATGAAGTAGAGAAGGATTACCTCAATGTGTATTTCAGATTTTTTGGAGAGCTCAAGGTAGTGTGGGGGAAGCCTACCTCACTAGCTCCAAGATCGGATCCTGCAAGAAAACAAAGAAACTAGTAATATTTAGTATTATAAAGCTAAAGCAATCAAGAACAAGCATATAACTGGACATGAAAAAATGAGTCTGAGCAACTTATAACATGTTTCTTAAACAAATAACCAAATATATGTAATCATAAGACACCAAGTGGACAGAACAAAGGTAGTTCTATACATTAAATGGAGGATTACAACCATCGGCTTGATCATGCTTCCATGAGTCCTTCAAATCCAAGCTCTCTCTCTTCAATCTCCCTAATGTAACAATTCCTGAGCAATTAGTTCTCAATGAACTATGAAAAAAACAAGACATCACACTAACAAAATTTCATTCCTCACTCCTTCAACCAATCAACCTTTGAAAATGAGCCCTTGCCTCCAATTTATAGGAATTGGGAGGACATACCTTGCCATTCTTATCTATTAGTTCGAATAGCGAAAAATCCATGACGTTTCCATGCTTTTATTTCTTTTCCCCTCTTTGGATGACTTAATTGGGTTTAGCAATGTCTATTCTGAGGACTTAACCACAGGTTTCCAGCTTTTTAGACTAACTCTGAGAAAAATACGGAAATTTCAGTCAGTTAACTTAGAATCCACCCCTCGAAATTCATGGAACATGGGTAACGCTACCTTTTTAGGAAAAAAAATGCATTAACCTAGGCATTAACGCTCCCTACAAGAAGCTGGGATGTGTTATAACTCAACCTGGCAGTTTCTCGGGTGTGTTACCATGGCAAGAAAGGTCTCTGTCTTAGGAAATTTCTTCCATCAATATGTCCTTCCCCTCTGAGCTACTAAGGAGATCATTTTGTTGTATGACAGATGCCCCCTAAAGTGTGAGGTTAGAGATGAAGACAATGGCCGAAATACTTTATATTTAGAGAGAGAGAGAGAGAGAGGAGTTCCAGGACTGTGGGAAACCTGAAACAAGAAACATATGTCAAAAATATCTAAATATGTCCTGCATCGGGCATTCCCATGCTTAGTAGTTGTATCAAAGTGATTTATCCAGGAAGAGATATGACCAATATTTCCACCGATAAGCATAATGTGGAAGTTTGTGTCATGACAAGATCAATCTGACGAGTTTTCTCCGAAAACAATATACACATATTTGGAGAGGAAACAAGGTTGAGTGATGTAAGCCTCTACCCAAGGTGTTAGTCATCGCTTCTCTAAACGACATATTTCTACACCTTTGAATAAATTAGTTGTAGTCAAACATGTGAGAAATTGTCTAATTACCAGTCAATAATGAAAACTGTTAACAAACGTGAGGATGGCCACTGATAAGAATGATGGTCTACAAGATGCCCAGTACAATCTAGTAAGTGTGAAAAATGGTGTTGATGTCGAATACTCATAGAATCATTCAACTGGGAGCCAATGATGAAAACCCCCAATCAAACACAAGGTAACCTTCCACTAAGGTCTAAAAGTTCCAGGGTATGGATATTTTTTTGGATCGCCTTCGTAGATAAGATGTTGAAGTCGATAGGAAGGGATCTGTCAAAAGGTAGGCAATAAGGTGTCCTACATCAGTTGACACGAAATGTGACAAAGATGATTTTTTTTTTAAGATAGTGTATAGAAATGGTGCAAATAGATGAAGGGAAATTTTTGGCATATGACGGTTGGGTTGATAAAGGAATCATAAGATAGCTAGATCACTTGAAAAATAGAAGGCATGACACACAAGGTACCAATAAGTTTAGAATCAAGAACACCAAAGAGTGTTAGGATACAAAGATGCAGGAACATCGGAAAATCAAGGCTAAACTCATAAAATGGTAGGGTTTGGTGAGAAGCTTTTAAAGATGATTTTGTTAAGGGGTGCCATATTCAAGATACTAGTGCCAAAACATCCTTCAGAATATAGAGAGTGAGTATTTGTTCTATCCAAAATATTTTCCCCATCTTATTAGGTTTAACGAGTCCAGAAGGGTAAACTCAGTGATCTTTTCATGTTTAGGGAGTCTAAAAGAGATTGTAAAAGACAAATCCAAGGGGGTACCTTTGTCATGGTTGATGACTGGGTGTGAAAAAGGGTTAATAGTATGCCCAACACAGTTCCTTTTCCGTAAGTTAGTCCATTCAATCCGGATAAAGTGATAAACCTATGTTCAATGGATGTTTGCCTAATTTTGTTATGAGTATGAGGAGACAAAGTAAACTCAATATTCTTCCTGAAATTTTAACGCGTTAGATGAAGAAAAACTAATTCTCTTCATGAAATTCTAATGAGTCCAATGAAGAAAAAATCAGTGTCTTTTTCGGTTTTTAAAGAGCTAGAAAAATATAGAAAAAGAATGGTTCATAATCTTCTTCGTGGGATTTTAACGAGCCCGAAGAGGGAAAATCGGGGATTTTTTATTAAAGAGCTAGAAAAGTTCCTAAAAATATTATGCTCGTTCCAGGTCAAGTATGGTCAACTCTAAAGAAAAACACTAGCAAATCATCAGAGCATCGGTAACATCGACATAATAACGAATAATTGCATCAAAACATAGCAGAAATTTAAAGAGAACCAATTTTAATAATTGGCTAGAGTGAGTCATACCTCTATAATGTCTATAAGAAGGATGAAAGGCCTTCATTTTTACTATTTTCATTTGGTGAAAGAGCTCTAGAGTGTGAAAAGGGAAAAAAATTGGCGCTTGATTAGGGATGATCTGAGAAACCATTTTCGATTCTGCCAGTTCCAGATAGGAGCTTAGACCTTTATCTTGCTTTTCATTAGGCTTTTCAAGGTTTTTACTGGTTAATTTTTTTTTTGGGAAATCCCTTGAAATATTAGGTGGATAACACAGTCACCCAGTGACTTGGGTTGCATTAAATGCCTTGCTCGTCAAGATAGAGGGTGTCAACACACCCTGTTTTGTAGAGGGGGTTGCGTTAGTCGACAAAAACAAAAAATAATCTAAGTTTTTTTTTTCCCAAGCGATTGAGCCAGTTTTTGATCCATTGAAAATTGATATCGCGCATGTACTAAGCCATTACCATGAGTATATAGCATCAAAGAGAGCTTGAGAGAGAGGAACAAAAAATTATTACTGATCTGGCATGCTTATTAGTTTTGCGAAGATGTGGATTATTGAAGTATGTTAGACTTGATCTGATGAAAGGGTAGGAAGACCTTCTAAGTTTGATCATCAAGCAGTGGGATGAGAATCATAATTTGTTTAGAATTGAGGGTCACGAACTCTCGATAGAAAAATATGACATCTAATTTCTTATTGGCCTATCATGCAGAGGACTGAGACCTAGCTTGCCAAGATCGAGAGTTGATCCTCGTACCACCCAAGGGTTGATCCAGGCTCACTGCATAACTGACATTGTACCAATGAGAAATAGGATAACTATAGCTTAGATAGCTTCTAGACCTTTGAGGTATGTGCTATGGATAACTATATGCTTGGCAGGAGCTAAGAGTCAGCATGTGGCGACTAAGGCCTAGTTGCTATTGGCATTGGATTGTTTGCAACCACAAGTATTTTACTAGTGTGAGGATGTTTTTAGCTGAGTTAGAGATGAGTTGAAAGCTTGCAAGACCCAGAACCAAAGAGAATTTGGGTATGGTATGTTGATTGTATCATTCATACTAGAGAGAGTGCCCTTGATGAGGCCTAAAATTATCATGGGAATAGTTGAACCCAAGGAGCCTAGGTAGTGTCAATGGGCCACCCTGATGCCTCAGACTGGAGAGGGCCTAATTAGGTATTTTTTTTATGACGCATTCTTTTAGTGGATTAGCGACCAGATTCTGATGATCAAGGATTATCCCTATGCTGGGATGAACTTGAAAAGAGATCTAGAGTTGAGATTTCCACCTGGAACTTAGTGGGGGCCAATAGGTAAGATGATAAATCAGAGCACAATTATTTTTATGTCTTTTGAATATTTATGCAATGTTTTTTGTTTAATGGGTGAAAAATGATTTGACATGAAGTGTTTTCTTGACATAGATGTGGCACATGTATGACTAGTTGGAGCCCCTTGCCATGCTAGGTGAGGTATGCGACTACCTGGGGCTGGAGTAGCAGCAGAGTCTGTGGCAGCCATCGATGAGGGAGAAAATGCCCAGAGTTTGCATGAGGATTATAGGAACCTTGATAATTTGAGCATGGGCGTGTCTCCTCTTCCCATGAGGGAGATCATGACCCACCTGCATCGACATATAGTGGCTATGCTAGAGAGGTTTTTGGTGCCTATGAGGAGGTTAGCTAGGGAATTTATCCTCTATCATGAGCAGCAGGCTCAACAATAGTAGGCATAGGTGTTTAGATGTCATAGTGAGGCTTAGCAGAGCCATTTTTGTATAAAACACCCAATTTTTGAGGATTTTTTGATTTAAAACAACTGGTCACAATCCATATATATATGTATATATTTTGGCGATTTATGATGATGTATTTTTATTTTTTTGTAATTTTTATGATGCAAAAAATGCACACTCATGCATGACTCTTTTATAACAAATGTGACAGATGTCAATCCAATACATAGTTTTCTAACAAATTAGCTAATGCATTAGATTCTTTAGGAATGTGTTCAAAAGTGATAGATTCAAATTAACGATCTAGAAGGTGTGCCCTTAAAAAATAATGTAATAAAACAAGATGTAGAATGTGATAATGATTGTTCAAATGCATAACAACTAGCTAGGAATCTAACTAGACCACCATATTGGAGATGCCGCGAGATGCAACTTCCATGAGGAGTTTAATAATGGACATATAATCAGCAATATTGTTGGTGGCATGTCCAAGGAAGATTCCCCTCGAACCAAGTAGTTCTGAATCAGATGTGTAGAGGACCCAAGCAACTGATGCAATATGCTATGTTTGATTTCTGACACCATCCGCATATCCAACGTATGGCAAGGGTGACGAAGACATATGTGCAAAAAGAGACTTGTATGAGGAAAATACTGAGAAAAAGTCAAAATATTCCAGACACACCAAATAAAACAAAACTTATATACATAAAATTAGAAAGAAAATTCCTAGTAGAGCACAAGGCAGAATACTTCTTTAGATAGAGCCCGTTGCGGGGCTCAATGAGTGGGATTCCATTACAGTCCTAAAGTTCATAGGTTCGTTTTGAAAGAACCTTATTGGCTACATATGGACTGAGCCATAATGGTGGAAGTGTTCTTTCCCCCAAGAGGTTGTGTTTCTTATTGTAGAGCAATACTAGATTGCCTTCTTAGAAAGAACGAGGCTTGATAGTTTTGTCATGCTGAGATTTAACTCGGCGCTTGTGGGTTTCGAGGGCTAGTGCAGTGTCTCGATGAGTCTCACCTAACTTATTGAGTATGATAAAGTGCTCTTCCTCGGCAGTGGTGTCATTTAGGAGTTCAACAACTAAATTGAGTGAAAAAATATGACACTCGATTGGGAGAAATTCTTCTAGACTGTATGCTAGTTGCAATGGCATGAAGCTTGTAGTAGTTTTCACTGACATTTGGTATGCCCATAACGCGGAGTATAATTTTTGATGCCATATGGGTTTTTTTTTTTCCTACTAACCATCAAATTATGGTCTTGAGGAAGCCATTAATGGCTTCGACTTGATCATTAACTTTTGAATAGTAGGACGAAGAATGATCTTGTCAAAAAACAAGAAACGATGTTAACTCCAACATCATGTGGTTTTGAAAATGAGAACCATGATCTGTGGAAATCATGCGGGGCACACCAAATTGGAAGATAACCTGACTAAACAAGAAGAGAGCAACGATTTCCCCATGGGCTCAAAAAATGGGAATGGCTTCAGCCCATTTCGTGAAATAGTTGACAACAACTACAATGTAGTTGTGTCCATTAGTGTAAGTGGGATTACATGTTACAAAGTCTATTCCCCATTTTGCGAAGGGACCAACAGAGATAACCGAATGCAAATGGGTAGGATGAGAACACATTTCCTTAGTAAATATTTGACACGGATGGCACTTCTGGACTATAATAACTCAATATTTAAATAGTGTGGGCCAGTAGTATCCTGAACGCAAGATTTTCCAGGCAGTAGATATGCCCGAAAGATGACCTCCACATGCCCCAACGTGGAAATCATTTAAAACAATCTTTGCCTTGGTAAGAGTGAGACAATTCCAAATAACTGTATCAGTGCCATGATAATATAGAGTATTTTTTAACACGAGGTAGTGCCGAGCTTGGTGGCGGATGTGACAACGGTCGTCTGATGTTAAATCTTAGTGGAACGATTATGTTTGGAGGTAGATAAGAATGTCTCCATACCAAGGATCAATCGATTTGACCAGATAGATAGATTCATCAGGAAATGGATCATGAGCTACTTCATCTGGATCGACTCTGGGAGGGTCCGACAATAATTCAGTGAAGACTAGGGATTTCTTGGACTTGGCAGTAGCAAAAACCAAGTCAAATTGTTGGAGGATTATAATCCATTTGGAAGAGTTCCCTCTAATGATCTTATGAGACAAAATATGTCTCATGGGATTCTCCAAATAAATGACAGTAGTCTATCGCAACAGTATATAGTGTTGAAGGTGGTTAACAACAAAGACAATAGCCAAATATAGCTTCTCCACCTATCGATATCATAATTCAGGCTCCACTAGGCCTTCAGAGAGATAATAAACCACATGATCACTGGTGTCATCATGTGTTTGAACAAAAACCATTCCAAGGGAGAATGGTCAGTCTGCCAAGTAAAGGAGAAAGTTGTGCGAATAGTTGGGGGCACTAAGTAGTGGGGCAGAAACAAGTGCCTGTTTCAAGGAGTTAAACAATGGTTGAGCTTGATCATCCTGCAGGTAAGGTACCCATTTCTTGAGTAGGTGCATAAAGCCTTTCATTAATTCGACATAGTTTACAATAAAACGACATAACAAGGTTGCCTTCCCTTGAAAACATTGGAGTTTTAATATGGATTTTGATGCAGGAAATTCAATAATCACCTTTACCTTATCAGGATCAACCCTAATCCCATGTTTAGATACAATGAAACCAAGAAGCCATCTAGACTTGATAAAAAATATGCATTTATGTGGATTCATAAGGATGTTGTAGAACCTACACCTAGAAAATATTGCTCATAGATGAGCGAGGTGTTGGGCTCGTTTCTTGTAATGAGTAGGAGTATCATCCAAGTAAGCTTGAAAAATATGTCTGATATTGTGAAATGCATAGTCCATATCCCTTTGAACTGTGGCTCCAACATTCTTGAGATGCAATGGTATTTTTTGATAACCAAAGGTGCCCCAAGGACAAATGAAGGAAATTTTGTGTTGGTCATCCTTCTTAATAACAATTTGGTTATATTCTGAGAATCCATCCATAAAGGAAAAACATTCACAACCAATGCAATCATCGATTATTTGATCTATAAACAAAGTCAGATAGTTATATTTTGGACACGTGGTGTTCAGATCATGATAATCGACACAGACCCGAATGATACCTTTCTTCTTATCTATGGGAACCTGATTAATTAGATACCCATTCTGTTAAAGGAATGAAATAGATGGAACTAGCACATAAGGGTTTTTTCGACTTCTGTCTCGATGGCTGCAGGTTTGCGAGGGTGGACAGGTCGTAGTCTTTGTTGAATAGGCTTGGAATTTTCCTATGTCTTGATCTCATGCTCAACTATAGAAGGGTCTATGCCGAGCTTTTCCTCATAATACCAAGCGAACACATCACAAAAATCCTTAAAAAGGGATGTGAAGCGTGAAATTTCCTTAGGACTACAATCTGATCCAATCTGTATGTTTTCCATGATGCTTTCTTTGACTGAGATGTATATGATCATAGTCTTTGAAATATTTCCCAATTTTCCTTCCGCATCAATAGTCTAAACAATCGGTAAGTGGATGTAATGATATCAGGTGGTTCAGAAGGTAGGATTTGTATATTTGTCGCGTCTAAATCAGATATCGAAGCACGGTGATAAAAATCATCCTAAGGTCGCTCTTCTATAGACATGATCTCTCGAATAGCTTCATCCGAAGGTAGTTCTTCATCGATGAGATATTTAGAAGGAGATGTGATGGGAGAGATGATGGTACTATCGGTCGAAACGAAAGTAGCAAAGGGGTCAGATGTAGATTGGATGGCTTGATAAGCCAACTCAGATGGTGAAAGCGACATTTTTTCTCCATAGGAATCAATGTTTGAAGGGGCCTATACGATCCAGGGATTGATAGATCCATCTATGATGGTGGATATCATTGAAACCATTTGTGGAACCTAAGACAGTGGGAGAGGAAAACAACCCATAAGGGAATACACCTTCAAAAGGCTAGTACCAATATTGACATAAGAGACAAGAATTCCTCCTACTAGGGGTATGGTGTTGTTCGCCAACATGGAATAATCCGGGATGCAGAAGGATAGCTAGTCCACTTTAAATATTTTCCCATCCAGAAGAAAAGAGGATGACTCAAAAAACTAAAGAGACAATGGAAGTCATGGCGTAAGACTGACTACGACCCAAAATGATATTATAGTTAAGATGATGATCTACGACTTCAATGTCTGATGTTATTTTTTTCCAAGTAAGAGTAATGGGGTAGTTATCAAGGTAGCCTTTTGGGAAGAAAGTGTGGTTGTCAAAGCCTTTAATGGAGTTCAATGGTGGAGATAAAGTAGGACAACCCAAAGTGAGCCAACATGAATTTGATATTACGAAGGTCGAAATACCTTCGTTAATGATAGTGCAATGGATAGGCCTGCCCTCCAACACAACTTGAACTTGAAAGGTGAGTTGATGAGAAAGGCGAGGTTTTCATTTTTACATGTTTAAAATAGCTAGCATATAATCCCAAGGTTCAATTCCACCAATGGCCAAAAGCAGAGCTTTCCTTTACACTGGATAGGTTTGCAACACTTCGACAGGAGACATCGCTGATGGTTATTGTGCCAATTATTCTACAATTTTGTATTTATAGGTAGCATGTGCAAAATTATTATGATTCGTGTGATGAAGGGTCCCTTTGGCGGGACGAATGACATGGTCAGTAGCAAGTATTTCGATATGAAGATCAATGGGCGGCGGCGGATTTGAACTCGAACCAACGTCTTGAGCATCAGTAATAAGAGTTATGTAGGTCTTGGCTCACATTTGGAGATCAACTGTCTATGTTACACCAATTTTTGGTCATCTAACCTATTACTATTAGATGGACCAAAGTACACCATGTAAGACCAATTTTACCCTAGTAAAATTTCTTTTACTATGAAAAATAGCTTAGTAATCCATAAATTATTAAGTTGTTTATCGTCTAAACAGGAAACCCCATGAGGAGTAATTGAATAAATCCTTATTTGTTTGATTCTCCTTAAGGGATAATTAATTAAACAATAGTTTAATTAATATTCCCGATCATATTTAACCCAAAATAGGAAAATTAATTAGATAAATCACTATTTATCTTATTATTTTCTAGGAATAATTATTTAAAACATTGTTTAAATAATATTCCTTGTTAAATTTGACTAAATAATTTATAAATAATTGAATAAATCATTATTTAGTTAATTATTACTCAACCACATTCTTAAAATAATAAATAATTCATTATTTATTTATTAAAAAAAATTCAAATTCTTTTTCCCTCCAACAAAAATAATAAAATATTCCATAAAATTTTGATCTAGATTTGGTTAATAATATTTTAATTATGCACCAATATCTAGACTAGCCCAATATTTTGTGATAAATAGAAGGGTTTTTCCATTCATTCACAACCTTTTTTTGCCTAAAGATCACTCTGGATCTTATACTTTTGGTCTGACTTTGATCCTCCATCATTGCCATATTTTTCTACCCTTTTTTTCTTGTAAGCTCCCCTTGAGTTCCATTTTTGTTTGGATTTTCTACACCATCAAGAGAGATAGATCTTATATCTAAAGCACTGAGGACATACAAGAACCCATCCCATTGAGGGGGATTGGTAATATATTTCTATGTTCCCTTCCCAGGTGTCATAATAAAAAAATTATTTACAAAATATTCTTGTCTTGTCTATTAGATGCATGGAGCAACTCTTGATTTTATTTGTTGTTTAATGTCTTCAACTGTATAGATCTAGATTTTGTAGCATTTATTCTGATCAACTAACTGCAAATATACAGAAATTGACATCCATATTTTATGTTAGGGTTGTTTGTTATGCACAACTAAAGTGAGCTTTTTTCGTACGCTTGCGATTAGATTTCACACTAACAACTGGCGACTCCACAAGGGTTTATAATTACGACCACTATCATTTTTTAGATCCCTGCATGACTAGCTTCGTCAACCCCTAGGATTTTTCTTCAGCTTCTTATTTTGCATTACTTGATGTTGTTTTTAACCTTTAAAACCCTTAAATAGTAAAAATTCTTAGTTTCGTGTGTTTTTGGGCCTATTGCGTAAGTGACAGGTATCAGCCGCAGCTGAGACGACACTTTTTTCTGAAACCTGCTCCTGAGATGGCTAGAAGTGTAGATGACACTTTTTGGGCCAAAACCTGCGACCTCAACCTTCAGGGCGCAGAAAAATGCCAGAAAACTGCGACCTATGCTGAAAACAGGTCAAAAATTGTGCCTGAACTTTTTGCGGGAATTTTTCTGTGATTTTTCTGGGTTTGTCTGGGCTACTGTTCAGGGTTTTCTGACCTCCCTCTCCACCTATATTAGACCTTTAATTGCTCTATTTTACTCATCAAAGTAAGAACCAAGCCCCTTAGTGCTTCAGTACGCTTCCACCTTTTTAAGAGGAGTTTAGCTGAAGTAGGTCGTCTGAGATTTCAGTGTGTTCAACCATTTTTCAGATTTGATCTTGTACTTTCAGATCCATTTCAGATTGGTCATTAATCCATCCAAAACACCTATTTTTCAGTTTTTTTGGGTCCTCCTTTAGGGTCCCCTCCATTTCCCTTCAAGTTGTATCCTTTTGCCACTTTTTTTGCAGCATTTTTCCCTTTGGTTTTTGTTGTTTTCTGCACCCATTTCCAATAGATCTGACCTTTAGATCCCCGTGTCTCCCAAATTTAGATCCATTTTACATTTTTGTGTTTTTTTATTAGATTTCTCCCACCCATATACTATTTGTTGGGAATCCCTCCTCCTTGGGTTTAAATTGATGCATCTTTAGCTGTTTATTTTATGTCATATTCAGTTTAATTTACTCTTATTTTCAGATGTATTTATAGCTATACAACACCTTTTTTATTTTTTTCTCTACACACGTATGGGTTTAATTAAAATTAACACACTTATCACATACACACACACCCTAGTGAAGAGCACTTGGTTTACACCACCAAGCCAAGACTATAACATTGTAATCAATTGATCTTGCACCTCCCTACCCTTGTTTCGACATTATAATCATTTTATCTTGCACCTCCTTGCCCTTGTTGGTCTCTCTTCCTTCTATGATCCATATGTGTTTTCCTTCATTGCGCCCCCAAGGCATTTATCCCAGATACTTCTTGGCCTTCATCCTCAGTTTCCGGTAGGAATACTTACTCTTCCACATAGGGTTCGAGTTTGTCTTCCACCAAGTCCCCATTCTGACTTTTCTTCTGGTTCATCGGGTTCCCCTTCTGGTTCTATCCCCGAGTCTCCTCTTGTGAGCTTCACCATGTCTGATCTAGGACCTAACGTTGGTGGTAGCCCTGGCCCTAATGTTGGGAATACTACTAATGGGGCCGCAACATGAACTATACTGGCTACTCCCTTTCTCCCCTATATGGAAGGCCTCAGTCTTCCCGATCTTAGTCAGTTGATTAATGACCCCATACACCATGATCTTGGTTGGCCTGCTATGCTAACCAAGCTCCCTTCAGACATCCCCAAGTTTGAAGGTCTTGCTGGAGAGGATCCTAAAAACCATGTTCGTTCTTTCCACATGTGGTGTTCATCTAACTCTATCACTGATGACTTCGTCCATCTTCGGTTGTTCCAACATAAACTTACTTGAGAATCTTCCAATAGGTATGTCTATCAGGTCGCTGCCTCTCATACCATTTTTGCGACTCTTGCCTGGGATTTTCTGTCTTACTTCCAGCTTCCCCTTCGCTATGATAGTGGTACCGATCTCTTGACCTGTTTCTGTCAATCGTCTGCGACCCACCTATCTAATCATGTCCAAGAATGGAGGAGCAGAAAGATCCTATGTCAAGCCCCTACCTTCGAAGACCGTGTCTACATGGATTGGTTTCTCATATTCCTTTTTCCTACTATTGGAAAATATGTCACATCTCATTTTTTTGAGACCGAAGAAGGTGCCCTCCAGATTGCATTGAAATATGACCTGATCTATGCATAGTCTGGTTATGTTTATATCGTCTTACCTGATCTCCCTAGACCCGGTGGTGCCAATGCACCAGGGGAATCCCATGCCACTAACAGTATCATTGGAGCCATTTCTCATCCATACACTCATCATCCCATGGGTTATGGTTTCCCTCAAGGAGGGGCCAGCTCCTCCAGAACTTCCCCCCCTGAGTAGCATGTATCTAGGATACATCATTCCTCCCCCATTCGCCCATCCTGTTTACCACAATGTTTCCCAACCTCCTTATTATCCATATCAGTAGCTTGGTGCTCTATCTCCTCTAGCATTAGCACCACAGCCTCCCTTGCCTTCTCAACCCCTACAACAGTAGCCACCAATGCTCCAGCGTCAGGTGTATGCACAACAGGGTGCGACTAATCCTCCTACTACCAAAAAGAATATTAAAGGAAACCAAAACCAATCTGCCCTAGGTAATCCAAGAAACAATCCCCAAGGGAATGCACCTAACACAACAACCTAGCAACAGGACACTCAGCCCAAGCAGGATAGGTCAGTTCGCATGAACAAACCTTGTTCTTGTTGCAGTGTCTATGGTCACTACACCCATGATTTTCCTCTTTTACCTTCGATGTGTCAGATGTGGGAAGCTCAAGTAGCATCCCGAGGACAGCAAGCCTCCCCTTCAGTTCCTCCCAATGCTGCCCCTATCCAGCAGGTTGTGTTTACCAATCCTTTCCCCCACCAAGGATTTGTGGCTACCCAACTCCATGAAAGTTAGGCAGCCACTCAACCTCCTCCATTTGGCACCTCTGATTACCAAATACTCATGATGAACTCTGACCAACTCATTACTGTTGACCTCAACCCTCATACTTGGTCCCGTCAGTACAACAAGCCCCTAGCTACGTCTCATCCTGAGCCCCCTTCTTCAAGTCCCACAAAGCCTCTTTTGACACCCAATGGTCCTTTACTGATCCCTCAGCCTAAGCCAAAGGTTCATACCAAGATCCCCAAGGGACCATTACGCTGAAACACTACTTCTAGTAAATTTGCCCACTCCTATAGTATGGTAGATGACTTGGTGAAATCCCTGCTGCCATGTTAACGTTGGAAGTCCTCTAGTCGTTCCCTTCACAACGAAAAGCTCTACTAACTGCCATGGGCACTGTGGATCCTTCGTATGATCATTTTATTTTCTTCAATGTTGACCGGCCATAACATCCCCCCCTTTCTATGTCTATTGCCTTCCAAATCCCTGTCAAGATCTAGAATGTCAACGTCTCTCGTTGTATCTTTGACGAGGGGGCATCCACCTGTGTGATGTCCACTTCGGTTTGGAAGCAACTCGGATCTCCTAAGTTGGCCCCTTCCACTATCACCCTCCAAGTGTGGGACATACACTCTTCCCATGCCCTTGGCATGTTCCACAATTGTCCTATTACTCTTATGGGAAAGATTGTTTGTGTTGATGTAGAAGTCATTGATGCCCCCTTAGACTAAAACATTCTATTGAGTCATAGCTACACTTATGCAATGTTTGTTGTCCCATCTGTGGTTCACCATAAGATGTGATTTCCTCATAACGGAAATATTGTCACCATCAACCAGTTGACCTATTACGAACCAAAGTCTCAGACCTCCCATGATTCTGTCATATCTTTGGTGGCCAATAAGAAAATAGCCGAAACTCTGACCGGTGTCTCACCCAGAGGCTACAAATACTCCTATTTGCTTGGTTCACTCCCTGGTCTTCCTCCTCCTAACTTTGACCCTAGCTCATTGAATGTTTTCATGATGCAATCGGCTCGATTCGACCTCAAGCGGACTGGTTCGACTAGCTAGCAGCCCTGCCCTCTGCAAGCTGCTCCTAGTACCTCGACTTAGCCTTTAGGACCCCCTCCTCAAGGCCCCTCATCTGTAGTTGGTATCCATGAGCTTGTCTACCCTCCTAAAACGGCTCCTCCTGGACTTATCCATCTTGGAGTTATCCTTTCTGGCCATTACCCCTCCGGTCAGATATATATATCGTTTCTAGCTCCCCCTCCTGAAGTATTTTCGATACCTGTCATGGCTACCTTATCTATTCATAACATGACTCTGGGGATCCTAGTCCGGTACATTGATCCCCCAACCTCTATCCCACCTAGTCAACCCAAACCTTATATTGCTTTGACCCCAGTCCAACGGGTCACCATGACCCCTCCCTTTGCTTCTATGCCTTAGCCACCTCAACATCAACCTCCTCCTTTTGTGAAAGCTTTGGGTGAGGGGGGAAAAGCCTACAAGAAGGCACCTATAGAAAAGGCTTCCAAAACAACCCATGCTCCTCCTTAGCTTGCAAAGCGTACCACCCAATGTGCATTGTGTGATGTTTTCGGTCATGCCACCCATACCTGTCCTAAATTTCCTGGTCAATGAAGCGTTTCCGGAGTCTGATATCCCAGAGATCTATGTCACTATACTTGATTCAGTCCTGAAACTCAAATATTTGTGCACAAATAATCCTTGTGCTTTGTTTGATTTCCATGGCCACTATACCCCCCTCTGTCCCTTCCTCGATGAATACTATGCCTCTTTAAAAGTGGTCTGCAAATTCGAGGCCAAGCGCTATGAGTCCACCTCTCTCTTGTTTGTGAGTTTTTCTTTAGCAGAACCAGAGGTCTCACCTTCTCCCATTGACATCCCCCCTCTCGATGTCGATATGACGGAGCCCACGGCCACCATTTTCTACCTATCATCATCTATGAGACCCACGATGGAATACCCCTTTGGGACTTCCCCTTTTTTTTTGCCTGGCCTCCCTTTAGCGATCACCCTGGGCTCAACATCGGTAGATCCCTTATCTTCTTACTCTTCCATCACCCCCCATGAAGATGCGCATGTGAACCTTTCTTCTCATGATGATGATTTAGGTAGCTCTGGCATGTCTCATGGTCTCCTTTCCTCCAGTCACCCCATCTTCCATTTCGATGAAAACATTATGGAAGCGATGACCGCCCCTGACTTTCCATGGGATGATATGAACCATCATGCATACTTCCTCCCACAACAGTCCTATGACCAATATGTTGTGGAAAAAAAATACTTCTTTCTTGATGAGGTTGATTGGTTTAGAAACCCCATCCTTGCACCTGATGCTTTCGAAGAAGGAAATATGGCTAATATCTCTCTTACCATTAAAATTAACATTTCTGACAAACCAGGGGTAGAAGAAAATATTACCTTGGGTGCCCAATGCACCCCAGAAGAAATTGAGGCTTACACCAAGTTATTCAAGGAATTACACAATGTTTTTGTCTGGTCCTATTCATAAATGTCCGGACTTGATCCCACCATTGTCGAACACCATATCGATACAGGGCCTGATTCCAACCCTCTCCATCAAAATTTGAGACCCAATAATCCTTCCAAAAGAGAAGCTATCAAAGTCAAAATCAATAAGCTAAAGCAGAATAGTTTTATCTATCCCATTGAATACACCACTTGGGTGTCCAATCCGGTTCCTGTTCTCAAGAAATAAGGAACCATCCATGTCTGCACTGACTTTCGTGACCTGAAAAAAGCTTGTCCCAAAGACAAATTCCCCACACCATTCATTGACCAAATAATTGATGAGTGTGTGTCACACGAGGTTCTATCCTTCATGGATGGTTTCTCCGGATATAACCAGATTGTTATCTATCATGTTGACTAGCTTAAGACTGCGTTCATTAGTCCGTGGGGAACCTTCACTTATGGGGTCATGCCATTCAGCCTGAAGAATGTTGGAGCCACTTTTCAGCGGGCCATGTCATACTATTTCCATGACCTCACTCATATTATCCTTGCTTATTTATATGACCTTACTGTGCGCTCTAAACATCGAGCACAACACCTTCATGATTTGTGTACCGTCTTCCTCCGATGTCGCAAGTATAATATCTACCTCAACCCACTGAAGTGTGTCTTTTGTGTTCCTATTGGTCATATTTCAGGCTTCATTGTGTCTAAATATGGTATAACACTTGAACCCTTGAAATTTCAAGCCATCCTTGAGCTTCCTATTCCTCGTACCTTACGCTATTTACAAAGCCTCCAAGGAAAAGCTAATTTCCTTCATCGGTTCATACCTAACTATGCCACCATCACACATGGGTTCCTTAGACTCCTTAGATATAACATTCCATTCATTTGGGATGACTATGCTCAAGAGTATTTTGATGCCCTGAAACATGCTCTCAACTTGGCTCCCTTGATTCATCCCCCTGACTTTGATAGAGATTTCATCCTATACATCTCAGCCTCTACCCATTCGGTCGCTGGGGTCCTTATTTAGGAATATGACAATGGAATCGAGCATGTTATAAATTATGTCAGTAAGAACCTTGTAGGCCCCCCTGTGTCCTACTCACATGAAGATAAATTAGTGTTGGTTGTCGTGTTCTCGGTCCAAAAAATTCGTCATTATATCCTCATGCGTTCCACCAAGGTTGTGACTAATTCAAACCCTATGGCCTTCCTATTGAGCCGTCAGATTATCAATGGGAAGTATGCTTGTTGGATCATTATCCTCCAGGAATTTGATCTTGAATCTATCAAACCAAAGAGTAAGAAAGGTTTATCCCTTGCTAAAATAATTTCTGAATTACCTACCAGTACGCGGGATCCTCTAATTAATGATGATTTTCCCGATGAACATTTTTTTTCCATTACTAAAGATGATCCTTGGTATGGTGACATCCTCACTTATTTGAGAACCCAAAATTTTACCCTCCATATTGATCATGATGATCAATGACATATCCGACACCAGGCCCCCCACTACCTTCTCATCGGTGACGACCTTTATTGTCATGATGTAGATACTGTCCTTCGTCATTGTCTCACACACACTAAAGCTAAGCAAGTCCTCAATGCCTGCCATAGTGGTGCTTGTCATGGCCACCTCTATGGTCTCACTACTACCCATAAAATCATGCGCACTAGGTAGTTTTGGCCTTCTCTCTTCAGTGATTGCATTGAAGTAGTCAAACATTGTTCCAATTGCCAACATTTCACCCCAAAGGCGCAAGCTCCTCTGGCTCCTCTCCATCCTGTCATCTCAACTGGTCCCTTCTGTAAGTGGGCCATAGACTTTATGGAGTTTCGACCTCCATATTTTGGTAACCACAAGTATATCATCTTGGCAATTGACTATTTCACAAAATGGGTTGAGGACATGCCTACGTTGAACAACACGACAACTACCGCAACCCTCTTTTTCTTCAACCATGTTATCACTCGATTCGGAGTTCTGAAACAATTGGTCTCCAACCATGGCCGACATTTTGAAGATGAGATATGGCATGAGATATCCTCTTTGTTAGGCTTTGAGCACCAATATTCATCCTCCTATTACCCCCAAGGTAATGGCTAAGTTGAAGAGGTTGATAAAATCCTTAAAACCATGCTTCAATGGACGGTGAATAAGCAGAAAACCATCTAGCACCTTATGTTCTCCCCTGATTTGTGGGCTTATAGAAATTTTGTTAAAACTGCCACTGGGTTTACTCCTTTCCACCTTGTTTTTGTCAAGGAGGCAGTCCTACTGATCGATTGTGAAATCCCTGCCCTTCATCTAGCCATCGAACTTCTCCCTGACACTCAACCTTTAGAACAATGACTTATCATGCTTGAGCACGCTTCCAAAGACCACCGTGTTGCATTACAAACCACCGAAGCAGCTAAGAAGCGCATCATAGCTCAATATGAGTGAAAATTCCACCCTAGTACTTTTCACGAAGGTGATCTTGTTCTAGTGTATGACTAGGCTCATGATGTCCCCAATCATGGGAAGTTTGACTCATTCTAGCTAGGCCCTTACATCATCAGTAAGGATTTGGGTAAAGGGGCATACCTCCTAGAGGATTTCTAAGGCCACCCTCTTCCTAATCTTCGTAACACACTCTATCTTAAGAAATATACCCTTAGCATTTCCCTCCTGAAATGCACGTTTTGTTTCTTTTAGGTAGCCAAATTTTTTATTTTTGTGATTTGATACTTCACCCAGAAACTTTTTTTCCAAGAAGGGTCACTTCACCACTCCTCAAAATCGAATTTCTTCACTTGCAACACTTGTACTTGGGGTGCCAGTTTTCCTTCATACTTGTCCATGCTAGTGTTGATTTTCGTCATGAGTCGCCATATTGTACTCATGTTTTTATGGTCCCCGCTGGGCCTGTTCTATGTGGCAACATCATCAATTTCCCCTTGTTGGAGCATCTGAGTTGATTCATCATCGCATCTACGGAGTCTATCCTAAGTTCCTTTATATCCTGCTAAAGTCCTCCATCCTTCATTGCTTTTTCCCTCTCTCATGTCGCACATTTTGACCTCCAGTCATACTGTCCCCTACCCCCTCCGATGTCGATTCAGTAGCTGCCAGGTCATCCGTGCCCTTTATTCTCTAACAAGGGAAGTCATCAGCCTACTACTCAATACCCCCATTCCACCATCATCCTTGGTGTCAGTCCTTCAGTCACTCTACTATTTTTTCTCATGCCTTAGTTTAGGATCCCTTATTGCCTCACCTATGCCAGACCTCCTTCTGTCGACATCAGCTTATTCATTCCAGAAGATAGGTCTAGAGGGCGTTGTACCTTGGTTCCAGCTTCCACTCTTGTTTGGTGCCTTAGATCAGGCAAAGGGACTCTTTATAGCCCTTTGACTTGATTTTTTCTCAGCTCCAGCTCTATATGGCATAATCAAGATCCGTATACTTAATGGCTCAGTGATGCAACAGATTGTACCGGTGATTCCCAGGTGTGTGTGAGATGTTTCAAATCTCATGAGGGGATGGCCCTTCAGGTAGACCCCACATACCCAGATGACTTCTCTACTACAGCCTTGGATACATATCCATAGATTTGATGGTTCTGGCCTCAGCTGCTTGCAGCGCCTCTTTAGTTTTCATGTATCCTTCAGATTCTCAGAGCCCTTTCCTCTTTTACAAGGCCTCTTTGGTTGTACTTATATCTCATGTACTCAGATCTTATTGTATATGTCCTAGCTATTGTCCCAGGCAAAGTATGTATCTGGAATCCATTATTATTTTTTTATCTGACCCATTTTTATGCCAACATGTACTATGTAGTTCAGTTCCTTGTTTACTGGATGCATTATTATTTGTGCTTTGTTATTTTAGCGGGCATAGATATGCCTCCCTTGCCTCATGGATAACAGGTACTCACTCATAAAATATACTTGTCACACCTGTAAGTCTTGCCTCCTTAGGGTCTTGTCCTCTAGTGCTTTAGTCTACCTTATATTTCTGTCTCTCTGACTCCCCCTTTGGTGTCTAGTAATTGAGTTCTTACAACGTACTTTGGTCATATGATTAGCTCCTAACGCTCGCACGCTGGGGGGAAATCTGTTACACCAATTTTTGGTCATCTAACTCGTTACTATTAGGTGGACCAAAGTACACCATGTAAGACCAATTTTACCCTAGTAAAATTGCTTTCACTATGAAAAATAACTTAGTAATCCATAAATTATTAAGTTGTTTATGGTCTAAATAGGAAACCCCATGAGGAGTAATTGAATAAATCCTTATTTGTTTGATTCTCCTCAAGGGATAATCAATTAAAAAATAGTTTAATTAATATTCCTAGTCATGTTTAACCCAAAACAGGAAAATTAATTAGATAAATCACTATTTATCCTATTATTTTCTAGAAATAATTATTTAAAACATTGTTTAAATAATATTCCTTGTTAAATTTGACTAAATAATTTATAAATAATTTAATAAATCATTATTTATTTAATTATTACTCAACCACATTCTTAAAATAATAAATAAATCATTATTTATTATTTACAAATAAAGGGATTTGACCAAATTCAAATTCTTTTTCCCTCCAACAAAAATAATAAAATATTCCATAAAAGTTGGATCTAGATTTGGTTAATAATATTTTAATTATGCACCAATATCTAGACTAACTCAATATTTTGTTATAATTATAAGGTTTTTTCCATTCATTCACTACCTTTTTTTACCTAAAGATCGCTCTGGATTTATACTTTGGTCTGACTTTGATCCTCCATCATTGTCATATTTTTCTACCTTTTTTTGCTTGTGAGCTCCACTTGAGTTCCATTTTTGTATGGGTTTTCTACGCCATCAAGAGAGAGATCTTAGATCTGAAGTGCTAAGGACATACAAGAACCCATCCCACTGAGGGGGACTGGTAACATCTTGTTATGTTTCCTTCCCAGGTGCCATAATACAAAAATTCTTTAAAAAAATATTCTTGTCTTGTCTATTTGATGCATGGAGAAAATCTTGTTTTTATTTGTTGTTTAATGTCTTTAACTGTATAGATCTGGATTTTGTAGCATTTATTCTGATCAACTAACTACAAATATAAGGAAATTGACAACTATATTTGATGTTAGGGATGTTTGTTATGCAAAGCTAAAGTGAGTTTTTTTCATATGCTTGCAATTATAATTCACACTTATAGTCTCCATGCCATAAATGGCAGATGGTCCTTCTCTAGAAGGGTGAGAAGAATTGTTTCCCCCTTGCGGGGTTTGTGGTGGGTTTTCAATAAGATGTTGTTGTTGCTGTTGATTAGGGAAATGGTTGTGTAAGAAATCAGGGGTCCTCCCAGTATCCTTTTTCATAATAAAGTTTGTGCATTCCTGAAGGCGAGGAAATTTATATGTCAAGTGGTCCTCCACACAAATTTTTCAAGGGAATCTGGTAGTCTTGTCTTTCCCTTTTTCAATTTTAGAAGTATTTCTCTGATTTGGATTATTCTGGGTAACAGGATTCTCCTCAAAAGGAGAGGTATTTTTCATGTTCTTCTTGCTCTTACCGTTGGGTTTTTGTGTATACTACACAAAATTTACCACAATGGTCGAAAGAGCAGTCGATTGGGTAGCGAAAATGGTAGCTTCAATAGCTGGGAAGCTTTCCCACTGAGTTTTTTTACAACAATCCTGGAGGTTTCGCCAATGAGACTATTGGCATGTGCTCTAGGTTGCTGAGTAGCAGGAGAATTGGAGTTTCTAGGGGCATGGGGGATTAAATCATACATCATGCTAGATTGCTAATAGATCAAGTCTAGATGTTGTGCACAACGGATGGATTGGTATTCAGTAACTGCACCAACTAAGGAAACATCCTTAGAAATGGGAGGAAGGAGCGACTTGAAAAACTAATATGCTAATATATGATCCAAAATGTTGAGATTCAAACTGAAAATGCACCACATACTAGTGTGGGATTCCAATCACACATGAGTGAGGAATTCAATGACACATTTGTGCTAAATGTGGGCATTTAATTTTTAATTAAATTGGATAATAAATTGTAATATTATCTCATAAAAATTTTTAATAGTTAACTAAGTGAGATAGACTTAGTTAACTCAATAATTTAGAGTTGAGGGTCAATGGTGAGGCATGTAGGGTGATTATATTATTTTGGGTGTCCAGTTGAAATTGCAACACTAGTGTGGTGTGAGTGCAATCAGTTAACTCAAATTAATTGAGTTAAAATCAGTTCTAACTAGTTCTAACTGAGTGATGAGCTAGTGGAAGGTCAAGTGAATTAAAATATATTTAATTCACAAGTAGTGATCTACCAAGTAACTGACGATTCACTATTAATAGCTGCATGCATATCAATTCCGATGACGACCCAGTTGAGACGAATTTTAAAGGTAAGTAAACTATTATCTGTATTATTAGCGAATTTACTAAGCACAATTATAAATCCACAGGATTCCCATGATGGATTGCACAGTCAAGGAAGGTTGTAATTCATATTTAATAGGAATTATTTTGACTAGGGATTGCATGAGAAAGGCAGGCTGAAGGTGGGCAGGAAATTGGCTATGTATTGGTCCAATTATGCCTATGTTAGTGTGAGATGATTGGTAGAGTGTATGAGATTCTTGTG
This sequence comes from Pinus albicaulis, assembly GCA_034641835.2. NCBI lineage: Eukaryota > Viridiplantae > Streptophyta > Pinopsida > Pinales > Pinaceae > Pinus > Pinus albicaulis. The sequence continues at coordinate 87,455,582 of CM076570.1, forward strand.
AACACACATGCATTCTATGGTTTCATGATTCCTTGGATAATTATACAATAAATATGGGGGGGTTTTGAGAAGTTCCTTTCCCTAGGAAAATCTTGTGTTGTGCGATTGATTTACTTCTTTCTCTTACTAGCATGTGATTGAGAGATTTTGATTTATATTCCAAAAATATTGTAGAAGGATTCAGTATCTTGTTTTAGTACATTGCATGATCAAATTGAATCCATTGGTGTAATTCCTACATGGTATCAGAGTGCTAGGAATAACAATAGTGGAGAATAAATTGAGTTTGTGTTGAACAGTATTCAAATTTGTAGATACATTCTTTGGAGCTAACAACTGACCAAGATGTATTTCACTGGCTTAAGACTCGAATATGCACTCAAGGGAAATTAGAACTATATTGCATGGAGGCAGAGGATGGAGGAAGCATTGGAGGATAATGGGTTGAAGGACATTGACACTGATATTCCTGAACCCAATTAGGCTAATGTTGCGCAACGTGAAGCATGGAAGAAGAATGTCGCAAAGACGAGGAGGATATTATTAGAGGGAGTTCGATATTATATTGTCTCAAGTCTCCATGGAAAGGAAAATCCATATGCTATATGGAAGGCCTTGATAGATCTGTTTCAAAATAGCAGTGACCATAGAAAATTGGCACTAAAGGACAAGCTCAGATAAATCAGAATGGAGAAGGGTGACACAATCTAGAAATACTTGACCAAGTTCACTCAATTTCAAGATGAGCTTGGAAGTGTTGGGATTACTGTAGCTAATGATGACTTGGTGAGCCTAGCACCTCTAGGCCTTCCCAAGAGCTAGCATAGTTACCAGGACTTTATGAATGGGAGGGAGAAGTTACCATATTAGGAGGGACAATGGTCAGATTTGGTACAAGAAGGGTTTCAGCGGAATACCATGGATGGATCCTCATCCAAGACTGCTGATGAGGAAAATTGTGCCTTGGATGGTAAGGAAAAGAAGGGGAAGGCATTAGAGGAAATTTAATCCTAAAAGTGGCCTCCTAAGGAAAAATAATAAAATAACAGTTAAAATAATAAAATAATAGTTATGAATTTTTTAGGGACAAGAAGAAAACTATTTTTTTAATTGTATTTTCGGCTTATCTCCTTATAGGTTTACTCAAATTTCATATGTAAACACTCATTATATGCAAAATTAAATTCCACATCAAATGAGTACCAATTATGCATACTTTTGAGAAGACCCACATTGACACAAATTGTAGATACATTAAAAAACACATTGAAAAACACTTTTTTAATGTATCTGCAATTTTTATCAAGGTGGGTCTTCTCAAAATTATTCATAGTGGGTACGCGTTGGATGCGGAATTTAATTTTTCATCCAACGAATGTCTGCACTTGAAATTTTAGTAAACCTATAAGGAGATAAGTAAAAAATACAATGTGAAAAAGTAGTTTTCCTTCTTTTCCCCAAAATATTTACAAGTACCTCTTTTTAAAATTAAATCATTTTTATTGGTTTACATGTTATGACATGGAAATTACATGAAAATTTCATGGGAAATTTTAGGCTGAAATTTCCTCTAATGGGGAAGAAGTCCCATTCCAAATCTAAGACCGGCAAAGAAGGAAAGAAGCATGACATGTCAAAGGTGAAATGTTTTCACTATCATGATCATGGACACTATGCCACAAATTTTCCACAAAAGAAGAAGAAAAACAAGAAGGCTCCATGAGCTGCAATGGGTGAAGGTTTGGCCTCAAATTTTGAGTTGGACTTCTCTCTCGTCACATGCATGGTGTCAACTATGATGGGATCTATGTGGTACTTGGATAGTGGAGCAACTTTCCACATGATGAGAAACAATGAACTCTTTAGTAGCTTGGAGGAGAAGGATCTTCAAATGCACATCGAGATGGGTGATGACGGGAGGTATAGCGCTACCTTGATTGGTCCAGTTACTTTCCAGAGATAGTTAGGTAAATATTTCATATTAAAATATGCCATGCATGTACCAGGCTTGAAAAATAAGTTAGTTTCAGTTGCAATGGTGGAGGATCTTGGATATGATGTGGTTTTCAATGAAGGAAAGGTGTTCCTTCGTCACAAAGCCATAGGACAAGTAAATAATATTGGGGTTCATGTGAAGAACCTCTACAAAATTGATGTAGATGATTGTGCAACTTTGAGCAGTAAAGGAGGGAAGATGGTGAGCCGAGATACAGGTGAGTTATGGCACAGGAGATTGGGCCATCTACACCACAATTATTTGAGGATCATGCTGCAGATTTATAGAGGTCTTCCAAAGGGTAATGTTGCGCAGATAGACACATGCAAGGGATGTACCATGGGGAAGTATACTAAATCCATTTTTCATGAGAAGGAGATTCAAGCAGCGGCAATCCTTGAGAGAGTTCACTCAAACGTGTGTGGACCATTCTCTACAGCTTCCACAACAAAGAATAGATATTATGTGATTTTTGTTGATGATTTTTCTAGAAAGTGTTGGATCTTTCTGTAGAAGAAAGATTAAACGTTCTCCAAGTTTTGTGAGTTCAAAGCACTAGTTGAAAAAGATACAGGGAAGAAGGTGAAGGCTCTAAGGAGCGACAATGGTGGTGAGTATATCTTTAATGAATTCAAGAACTTCTACGAAAAAGAAGGAATTCAGAGAGAATTGATTGCACCTCATAACCCACAACAAAAATGGGTTGCATAAAGAAATAAAATAACAATTGTGGGAGCAGCATGAGCTATCTGACATGAACAGAGTCTATTGTTTCATTTGTGGGCAGAGGCATGAAACACAATGGTATTTGTGCAGAACTGTATTCCTCATCATATACTTGGCATGAGTACACCAAAGGAGGCTTTTTCAGTTAAGAAACCAAATGTTTCATATTTTAAAATTTTTGGCTCATCTGTCTATTTCCATGTGATAAAAGATGCCAGGAAGAAGCTAGAACCAACAACAGAGGTTGGGATATTTTTGGGGTACAATGATAATCCCCACAACTATAGGGTGCATTTTCTAGCTAACGGGATGAAAACTGTTAGGAGAGATGTTAAATTTGATGAGGATAAAGCCATGCAATTGTCCCTTCCAAGGGAGCTTAATTTGCATGTAGATTAGGAAATCTTAGTTCCAAAGGATGAACCTTAGGATGTGGAGCAGCCACAAGCAGAGGATCATGGAGTGGCAGAAACTACTCATGGATAGCCATCTACTAGAAATGGTAGGAAGCACATGAGAGAGGTTGATAGATTAATGCTAGATGCGATAGAGAATGTAGATGCACCTATATCACAATGCAAGTAGAGAAGGTGCCCATACAGGTATAATGGATACATGGATCTTATGATCGAGTGTATTGTGACATAACCATCCTCTTTTGAGGAATCAGTGCAACAACCAACATGGGTTGATGCCATGGTTGAGGAGTATGACTCCATTATCAGAAACAGTGCATGGGAAGTGGTCCCAAGGCTAGTGGGGAAGTCAGTGGTTGGATCCAGGTGGATCTACAAGGTGAATCAAGCAGCAGATGGGAATGTGGAGAATTACAAGGATAGATTTGTGGCCAGAGGATTCTCATAGGTAGAGGGGATTGACTATGAGGAGAATTTTGCACTGGTTGCAAGGTACTCATCGATTAGATCTATCCTTTCACTTTCAACACAGATGGGGTGGCAGATACATCATATGGATGTAAAGAAAACCTTTCTCAATGAAGTTAGTGAGTAAGAAGTGTACATTGAGCAGATGGAAGGTTTTGAGACCTTTGACAGCAATTCACATGTGTGCAAACTCAAGAGATCACTATATGGGCTGAAGCAAGCACCCCGTGCTTGGTACACTCGGATAGATAGCTATTTCACTAGACTGGGCTTCACCAAAAGTGAAGCAGATGCAAACTTGTACAAGATCGCGGTTGAGGGTAAGCTATTGATCATTTTTATTTATATTGATGATCTAATTTTGACTGGTGATGAGCAGCTAATACGCTCATGCAAGGAATATCTTGCAAGGGAGTTTGAAATGATGGATATGGGCATCCTTCATTATTTCCTTGGATTGGAAATATGGTAGCAAAATGGTGGTTTTTTTTTTTCTGAAGGAAATTATGCAAAGGAGATACTGAATAAGTTTAACATGGAGAGCTGCAAACCCATGGATACTCCTCTTCCATGAAACTGGAGGAAATAGGATGCTACTTCTGGAGAGGTAGTGGATGCTACTATCTATCGACAGTTAGTGGGTTTGCTAATGTATCTAGTGAACACGATACCAAACATTTTCTATGCGGTTAACCAACTAAGTCAAGTTATGGTTAAGCCTACCAAGCTCTTTTGGAAGGTGGGGAAGCATGTCCTGAGATACCCGAGAGGCACATCAGAGTATGGTTTATGGTAGAGAAGAATAGATGGAGTGAAGTTGCATGTATTCACAGATGCAGATTGGGAGGGAAGTCCATCGGACATAAAGAGAAAATCAAGAGGGATATTTAGTATCAGGTCTACAGTTGTTTATTGGTACAACATGAAGTAGATATACGTGGCACTCATTTCAGCAGAAGAAAAATACATGGCAGCAAGCCAAGCTGCATGTGAGGCTATTTGGATGAGAAAGATCTTGGTTGGTTTGTTTGGTTCTAAGATGAATCCGATAGTTATTCATTGTGATAATCAGATTTGCATTAAACTCTCAATTAATCATGTGTTTCATGATAGGTCCAAGAATATATATATATATCTGGTACCATCATCTCAAATATTGTGTGTAGAGGAGTATCAGGTTGCTTCAATACATTCCCACGGAAGATCAGGATGCAGATATTCTGATGAAGGTGCTCACCAAGAGAAAATTTGAATACCATAGAGATAAGATTTGGGTGAAGGATAATCCATTTCTTATTGAGGGGGAGTGTTGAGATTCAACAAGAAGATTCAGCACCCATACTAGTGCATTAAGCACCTACACTAGGGTGGGGCCTACAGGGCTATTTTGGGTGCATTTCTATTTTTATTATCCCTTAATTTAGATGGAAATTAAACTGTAATATATTCTCAATGTGGACTTGAAATAGTTAACTGAAGTGGAAAAATCAGTTAGCTAGTGAATTTCGAGTTAGAGTTTGGTTGGTGGGACATGCAGAGTAATTCTAGTTATAACAGAGTTCAAAGTGCAGTGGTGCATGAGTTGGTGCAAGTTGTGAATAGTTTAACTCAGTTAAGTGAGTTAAACTCAGTTGTGCTAGTTGTAACTGAAGATACACTAGTGAGAGATCTAGTGAATTAAATATTAATAAATTCACAATCAGTGATCTCACATGTAAGTGAGGATTTACTATTATTAGCTGCATGCATGTCAGATCCAATGGAGACCCAGTTGAGTTCTAGGTGAAATGGAAGTTGACTATCAGTTGTGACATTATCCACTTGCACACATGCAAGTAAACATAAATTGGATGTGCCCATGATACTTTCGCAGTAAAGGCAGGCAGGATTGCATAAATTTATGGATTACATTCATCAGGGATTTTGCAGTGAAGGCAGGCTGCCTGGAGGTAGTAAATTGGCTAAGAAATTTGCCAATTTTTTTATGACAGTGTGAGGAAATTAGCTGATGTACTAAGGGCTCCTATGAAAAGATTTGTGTATGCAATTATTTCATGATCCATGATATAATACAAAATAGAAGATAGCTGTAATATTTCCCTAGGAAATTATCTATGTTGTGTGCGATTGATCTTTCTTCGTGTTCATGTGATTAGCGATTGTGTTTTTAAATTCTCAAAATATTTGTAGAAGCGATTCAGTATTTAACTTTAGTATATTTCTAGATCGGCTGAATCCAAGATATACATGCTTGTTGTATAATTTCTACATGGTATCAGATCACAGGAAATTGCAGAAGTGAAGCAGGAGCTGATTTTGTGGCTGGATAGAATTCGAATTTGCAAAAAGACTTTCTTGGTGCTACAGCTGATTCAAGATCTAAATGGATTTCAATGGCTTGAGGTTAGAGCATGCAATCGAGGGTAGCTTGAACTAAATTTCTTGGAAAGACATGATGGAGGCAGTACTCAAAGACAATGGCTTGAAGGAATTCATTGAAAAATATCTTCCTAATCCAAATGCTGCAAATTCTGCCAATCTTGATGCATGGCAAAAGAAAGTGGAAAAGGCGAGGAGGATCTTGTTGGAGGGAGTACAAGACCACATTGCCTCAAGAATCCATGGGAAAGCAACACCATATGCTATGTGGAAGGCTTTGAGGGATCTATCCCAAAATAACAACGACCATAGGAAATTGGTGCTCAAAGATAAACTCAGGAAGATCAGGATGGAAAAGGCGACACCATTCCAAAGTGCTCACAAAGTTTGTCCAATGTCGAGATGAATGGGAAACTGTGGAGATAATATTCGGTGATTATTATTTCGTGATTTTGGCTCTCCTAGGACTTCCTAAGATTTGGCACAATTTTGAAGACTTTGTCAACAGACAAGAAAAATTGCCAGACTGGGAATGACTGTAGTCAGATTTGGTGCAAGAGGAGTTCAGACAGAACACCAGAGATGGCGCTTCATCAAAGCATGATGATGAAGAGGACTTTTCCTTGGCTCCCAAGGCAAAGAAGGGGAAGGGGAAGAAATTCCATTCTAAATCCGAGTCTAAAGGCAAGCAGGACATGTCCAAGGTGAAGTGTTTTCACTATCACGAACATGGGCATTTTGATACTAATTGTCTACAAAAGAAGAAGAATAAGAAGGTTGTTGGATCTGTAGTTGGTGACACCCTTTCCTCATAATTTGAGCTTGACTTCTCCTTGATTTTAGGCATGGTGTCAAGTGCATTGCGATTAGTGTGGTATTTGGATAGTGGCGCTTTCTTTCACATGACGAGAGATAAGGAACTTTTCAGTGATTTAGAGGAGAAAGATCTCCAAACGCATATTGAGATGGGTGATGACAGAAGTTATAGTGCTACCAGGATTGGTACGATTAACTTTTAGATGGAGTCAGTTAAACCTTTTCAATTAAAAGATGTAATGCATGTACCAGGTCTGAAGAAAAATTTGGTTTCAGTCGCAATGTTGGAGGAAAGAGGCTATGACGTTGTTTTTAGTGATGGAAAATATTTCCTGTGACATAAAACAATGGGTCAAGCCAAGAGGATAGAGATTCAAGTTAAGAATCTCTACAAGCTAGAGGTAGATGGCTGCGTTGTCATGATGGGCAAGGCAGAAAATGTGGTTAGCCAGGATAAGGGCGAATTATGGCACAGGCGATTGGGCCTTCTTCATCATGGAGCCTTGAAATTCAAGTAGAAAATATCTACTAGACTTCCAATGGGAACATTTTCTCAGTTAGATCAGTGCAAGGGTTGCACCATGGGGAAGCATGTAAATTCCATCTTTCATGAGAAGGAGAACCGAGCTTCGGGGATCCTTGAGAGATTTAACACAGACGTGTGTGGACCATTCTCCGTTGCTTCAAAAACAAAACATAAGTACTATGTAATATTTGTTGATTACTTTTCTCATAAATGTTGGATCTTCTTCATGCATAAGAAAGATTAAACATTCTATAAGTTATGTGAGTTTAAGGCATTGGTAGAGAAAGATTCGGGGAAGCAAGTGAAGGCTCTTAGGAGTGATAATGGTGGATAATACATCTCTAACGAATTCAAGAACTTCTGTAGCAAAGAAGTAATTCGAAGAGAACTAATAGCGCCTCATAACCCACAACAGAATGGGGTCGCGAAGAGGAAGAAAAAAACGATCATGGGTACAGCATGAGCGATGTTGCATGATCAGGGCCTACCAGTGCATTTGTGGGCAGAAGCATGCAACACTACATTTTATGTGCAAAACTGTTGTCCTCATAGAGTACTTGGCATGAGTACACCTGAAGAGGCTTTCACTGGTAAGAAACATGATGTTTCACACTTTAAGACTCACAAATAACACAAATTTCAATATCATCAAGAGGGCATTCTCGTAACGGACGTTTTTTTCTACGTCTAGGACATAATATAGACAAAGCAACATTCTTAGATTTTTTCTTGTTTTTCATTTTTATCATATTAATTTGTTCACTAAGATTACCAATAATATTTGTTTTAAAATTATCAAGCAATTTATCAAGTTCAGCTCAAACTACCATTCCCAATGCATATTTACTTACTCTTATCATACCCGTATCTCTAGGATTCCTGTTGTATTTTGTCTTTCCTCTTGATATATGTTTGCACAATTCACAAATATCTTCAAATGATAGTTGGGACATCCCTCCTTTACCCATGAGGTTAAGGAGATCAATCCACTCATCCCTTATAGCTCTAAGTAAGAGAGTTTTTAATGTATCAAGTCCTAAATTATGCAATTTTGTTCTATTAATACTATATGCAAATCTTTCTACTAAATCCTTAAGGCTCTCATATTATTTTGAGTCATTTTAAAAATTTCTTCCCTAAGATCATGATGTATGCAAAAATCATTGTATTTTTATAAAAATAATATTCTCATGTCATCCCATGACTTTATCAGATTAGTTCCTAAACCCATAAACCATTTGAGAGTCCTATCATTCAATGTGGTTGGAAATAATTTCAACTTTTGAGTATCAAGAAAATAATCATAAGATCTACATAATACTTTAAATTAAAAGAGAAGAGTTTTAAGATTCTCTGTCTTCATACCATGGAATTTAGGAAGCACATATGGAAATATTTTTTCCATAGTAATAGTAGTGTTTGTATCTTGGAGAGGAAATCAAAAGGGATCTTCTTCTTGATTATCATCTCCATTGTTTCCTCTTCCACCTCTTCCACTTCTTCCACCTCCAGTAGAAGGCCTTCTTCTTCCTATGCAACCTCAAAATGGTGGTCTATCTTCGCCTCCTATCAATGGATGTCCATCATGAAATATTTATCCTTCTCTTTATGTCATTGTTTATTTTTTAGATATTATGTAAGGCTCCCCAAGTGGATTATCTTCCTTTGGATCTTCTACCAATGGTTATTTAGGAAAACTATCTTCTCCTTCCTATTCCTCTTCTTCTTCACTAGGAAATTATAATTCTTTCCTAATAATTTGTTTACCTATTGAAGAAAGGAACATGATGTCCTCAGCTAAAGATTTAGTTTCTTCTACTACTACTTTCGTAGATGAATTTGGTTCTTCTCTAGGTAAAATTTATGATCTTTGAACCCCAGGAAGTTTTCTTCTACATGTAAAATATGGAATTTGTGATATGGATGGTGAAGTGGCTCTTGCTACATCACGTGGTCTAGTGGGGGTGGTTGGTTATGATGGAATTGAAGTACGTACTCTAACAAATCTACCCCTAGAGTCTCTTTCCCTATACGTGAATTCTAAAATTATTTCTATATATGCATCTAACAATGAAAGCCACTAAAAATGAGATGAAATGGAACAACTTTGGTTAGGAAAAAACCCACAATTGTGATGCACAGGTTCTTACCTCTTGTCTTATTGCTCCTCCTAATAAGAGTTTTGTAAATAAAAATACATTCATAATCAAAAGCTGATACCTATGTATAATTCCTTAGCAACGACATCAAAAATGTTGGGTAATTTAATTGAGTTAAATTACTTAACATTAAAATATCAATCCAGGTCGTACACTTGTGAAGCACACTTGCATAGTGTATGCTATGAGATTAACTTCTAATTTTAAGATAAAATCTAATATAATGAAAAAAAATTATAATATTTAAATTACAATATAATCATATTCATGAAATGATATCCAAAATGAGCACACACACTTTCTTATGAAAAACAGAAATTCATTCTATGAAAGAAAATATTTAATATAAGGAAAATAAGAGATGCTAAACTAGAAAGCAATGAAATTTTAATTTATGGAAAATAAAATCACAATTTAATCTATGAGAAAACTATGAAATAAAATTCTATACTATGAAAGACAATGAAACTTTATGTTATGAAAGCAACTAAATTCTATGAATATATTTGGATATTACTCTATGAAATCATTTTAATTCTATTCTATGTAAGCGTTTGAACTTTTATTCTAATGAAAATAAAGAAATACTTACTCTATGGAAGCAATAGAATTTATTATATGAGAAAATAATTGACTTCCATACTATCAAACTCTATTCTAGGAAAGCATTTAAATTATGTTCTAAGGAAGAAATTGAATTCTATTCTACAAAAGCATTTTAAAATATATTCCATGAAATCAAAGACAAACATGTCCTATGAAAATAAGCATATGTTATTCTAGGAAAGACTAATTTGAAATGACAGTTTCAAAGTAAACCAAATCTTGTAAAGGACTGGTGTGTACATAGTTCAGGATTCACTCATGTCTGTGAAAAAACTCATATGTTATCTATAAATATGAGACTAAAACAATTGTAGAGATGAAATACTAATCACAAAATTGATTGACAATTTTTTTTTTCCTTCCAAAGGTTTATTTAAGCACTTGTATGTGAAGGAGAACAAAAATTAAATAAGTGAAAGATAGTGTGAAAATGAACATAGAAAAACAGATCATTAAACGAAATGCTGAAAGAAATATTGCAGACAGTAAGTGCAAGGAAACTAATCTACACTCATACTCAATAGGGGTCCTCCAAAGGCACGCGAGAGATAGAAGAATTCACTGATCAAACATTGATTCTTATCATGAAGGAACAACCATAAAAGAGAATAGTATTAATTGAGTAGTGCATATACAATCAAATGGACTTTACTTGAATTCAAAAATAATAAAAACATATGAGCAGATGGTTCACTTCTTAGTGAAGAATTTTATAATTTTTTAAAATAAAAACCTTGAGAAACTAATTTTTTGAATAATTCAACATCTTAGTCTTTGATTTCTATGAGAACTCTATTTCACATGACTCACTATCAGAGAATCAAATCATGTGAGAAACACATCATCATATTTCAAATCCTTCACTCCTTCATGATCATGCCCGCTTGATGGATTCACACTCGCTTGATTCTTTTTTCTGGTGATGAGAATATGCCATGTCACATTTTGACCAAATGTTTGACTTTCACATTTCGGTCAACCTGTGAACTTCCATTTGTGCCTGATAGCTGGAGAATGATGTAGGCACCATTTGGCATATTCGCATGTGTTTCGGTTGATTCGTCTTTCATGAGATATATTCAAACCTTGGATTTAGCTACAAAAAAATTAGGAAGGCAATGAAATGTGTTAAATTTTGTAACTAATGCAAATAAAGCCAAATTTAAAGTAAAACATATAATATAATTGAGATAATACTGGATCTTTACCTTATTGCTTATTTTTGTATCTCTGATGGCTTTTCATTTCAAAATAATAGTGTAGTGATGTGAGGATAAGTGTAAAATGAGTGAAAATTAAGGAAACAAACTGTAAAAAAAATGCAATTCTTATGGCCCAACAACATCATCTCTTGCAATTCAAATTACTTGTAAAACTCCCAAATGGGTATCCAAATAATATCCTCAAATTTTGAAACTAAGAATTTCACCGCTCGTGATGTGCCTCCGTTCGTGTGGCCTAAACCTATAAGGAGATAAAATGAAAGTGTGAAAAAATAATTTTATTTATTTCCATTCAAAAATATTCATCAATGGTGCTAACACCCTCATCTTAAATCCTGTTGGTTGGAATATACATCGTTTAATTTGTTCTAAAGAAAATTTCATGAAAGGTCCATTTTAGATCTCAAATTTTCCCTAATACTCATACGAGTAATTCCCTATATGTATAATTGTATTGGTAATTTACATATTTAATCAATCACGACAAGTTTTTTTATGTTGTTTTCAAAGCAAAAAAATACAAAATTTAAAAAAAAAAATGCAACATAGAAAACAAACAATGTTTTTTCCATTATTCCATTCCCCTTTCCCCTAGGTGAATAAGTTTTATCTCCATTGAATTGAACTTTGAGGATTTTGCTTCACTATTATCACTTGCTTTTATTCAAAGAATTTCATTTTATTTTATGTGATTTTAGGAAGTTATTTTCTATGGGAGGTTTTTTTTAAGTGATTAGGTTTGGTTTTAGAAAGATGGTTTTCAAGTTATTGGATCACGCCATTGATATTATTTCTAATGCAAAATAATTATAATTTTCAAATAGTTTGGTCATAAAAGAGTTACCAAGTTTGTAACACATTTAGTCATTTAAAATCAAAATTGTCTTTGAATTTCATTGTTTAGGATCAAAGATATTTTATCTTTGATCATTAAATATATCATTGGCCATGTTGAAACTATGAAACAAAATGGACAAGTCCGAGTATGATAGTCAATTTTTTTTTTTTAATTAAGATTCAATTTCAATATGAATATCAAGTTGCTTTGAATTGAAGGTTTTCCCTCAAGTTCCAAGCTATTTCCTATTTTCATATCTATTTTGGGAGTTTTTGGATTCTTAGTATCCCATATATTTTGTCCCTTATATGAAGCTAGTTTTATCACCCAAAATAAATATCTTCATAATTCATCATGGTGATATAATTGTGATGGTTTATGGATACATTATGAGATGTGATTACTAAAAGTTCAACATTCAACATCAACAATTCATGGGTACATATTTATTGAAGTGTACTTATCTCTTTTAAGTCTACATATTTGAAGACCTTCTATGAAGATGTTCATATGGTCAAAATTTGAGGCCATGTAGAGAAAGTCAAAAAAAATTCAAAGGTATCTTATTAACCACGAAACCTTTTCTAGTCCTAACACTTTCCCAAGTAATTAATTTTTTTGATACCTAATATGGAGGACAACATATTATGCGAATTTAGTGATGGTCCAAGATTAAAATTTTGATCAAAACTAGGGTTTTGAAAATTTTGGTATTTGGTCATGTATTTGGAGATCCAATGTTGCATACAACATGGGGATGAAATTTCAAGTCATTATCATAATTTTTAGAATATTCTAAAGGTTTTTTGAAACAGAAGTCAGCTTCAGCTCAAACTTACTATTTCATGATATTTTAACATGTGTGGATTAATTTATGATATTTAACTAGGCTAGTAAGTACGCCTATGTGAGAGATTACTTACAAAGAAAGTTATCCATAGTTAAATGATTTTGGCTTGCCATTGAGAGAAATGCACCATGTTTCCTAGTTCTATTTAGTTTGAATAACATCAATTAACTAGGAATATGAGAGTGCATTATGGAGGATATTTCAAAACCTTATGTGGTGGGTCGTACAACAACTAGTCGTACTCTTCCATAAGATCCATCCTTGCACTCTCAGCGCAAATGGGTTGGTGCATTCATCAGATGGATGTGAAAATTGTGTTTCTCAATGGGGTCATTGAGGAAGAGGTGTACATAGAGCACCCTGAAGGTTTCGAGATCTTCAACAGTGAGTTGCATATGTGTAGACTTAAAAGAGCGTTGTATGGGCTGAAGCAAGCACCCTATGCTTGGTACACTTGAATAGACAGAAAATTTCACCAGACTGAGCTTCACCAAAGGTGATGCAGATTCAAACCTATACTAGATCATGGTTGAGGGTAAGATATTGATCATTTTTCTTTATGTTGATGATCTAATTTTGATTGGTGATGACCAGCTGATACACTCATGCAAGGAGGATCTTGCAAGGGAGTTCGAAATGAATGATATGGGCGTCCTTCATTATTTCCTTAGATTGGAAATATGGCAGTGGGATGGTGAAATTTTTGTGTCTCAAGGCAAGTATGCAAAGGAGATACTAGGTAAGTTTAACATGGAGAGTTGCAAACCCATGGATACTCCTCTTCCATGAAACTGGAGGAAAGAGGATGCTACTTCTGGAGAGGTAGTGGATGCTAATGTCTATCGACAATTAGTGGGTTCGCTAATGTATATAGTCGACACGAAACCAAATATTTGCTATGCGGTTAACCAGCTGAGTCAAGCTATGGTTAAGCCTACCAAGCTCTTTTGGAAGGCATGGAAGCATGTCCTGAGATACATAAGGGGCACATCAGAGTATGGTTTATGGTACAAAAGAATGGAAGGAGTGAAGATGCATGGCTTCACAGATGCAGATTGGGATGGAAGTCCATTGGATAGAAAGAGCACATCAGGACGGATCTTTAGTATCAGGTCTACAGTTGTTTCTTGGTATAGTAGGAAGCAGATATCCGTGGCACTTAGTTCAGCAGAAGCAGAATACATGGCAGCAAGCCAAGTTGCATGTTAGGCTATCTGGATGAGAAATATCTTGGTTGGTTTGTTTGGTTCTTAGATGAATCCAACAGTGATTCATTGTGATAATCATAGTTGCATTAAACTCTCGATTAATCATGTGTTTCATGATAGGTCCAAGCATATAGATATCCTGTACCATCATCTCAGAGATTGTGTGCAGAGGAGGATTAGGTTTCTTCAGTTCATTCCCATGGAAGATCAGGATGCAGATATTCTGGTGAAGGTGCTCACCAAGAGAAAATTTGAATACCATAGAGACAGGATCAGGGTGAATGATAATCCCATTAGGGGAATTTTGAGGTCTAAAATGGGCCTCCTAAGAAAAATGTGAAACCAAAATAAACTTTATAAGAACCAATAGCATTCAAGATGATGATGTCAACCATGGGGGATGATTCACCATTTTTTAAGTAAAAGGGTAAAAATATTAAAAAATAATAAAATAATAAAACTACCTTTTCAACTCATATTTTCAACTTATCTCCCAAATTGTTTACTCAAATTTTGAGTGGGAGTACTCGTTGGATGCAAAATTTAATTCCTCATCCAAGGAGTACCCATGTTTCATACTTTTGATGGACCCTGCTACACGAAAAATGAGAAATACATGAAAAAAATAATTGCAATTATGTTTTTAATGTATTTCCCATTTTTTGTGTAGCAGGATCTATCGAAAGTATGCAACATGGGTACTCATTGGATGAGGAATTAAATTTTGCATCCAACGAGTACTCTTGCTCTAAATTTGAGTAAAAAATTTGGGAGATAAGTAGAAAATACGAGTTGAAAAAATATTTTTTCCCTTTTTCCCTCTAAAATTTCATGATGATTTTATTATTTCCACTATTATTTTATAATCTCCTTAGGAAGCCCATTTTAGACCTCAAAATTCTCCTAATGTCTTTCTTGTTGAGAGGGAGTGTTGAGACTCAATAAGAAGATTCAGCACCCACACTAGTGCATTAATCACCTAGTTGCATTAAGCACCTACACTAGGGTGGGGCCCACAATGCTAATTTTGGGTGCATGTCTATTTTTATTATACCTTAATTTAGATGGAAATTAAATTGTAATCTATTCTCAATGTGGACTTGAAATAGTTAACTGAAGTGGAAAATTAGTTAGCTAGTGAATTTCGAGTTAGAAGTTGGTTGGTGGGACATGCAGAGTAATTCTAGTTGTAACAGAGTTCGAAGTGCAGTGGTGCATGAGTTGGTGCAAGTTGTAAATAGTTTAAAACACAGTTAAGTGAGTTAAACCTAGTTGTGCTAGTTGTAACTGAAGATACACTAGTGAGAGATCTAGTGAATTAAATATTACTTAATTCACAATCAGTGATCTCACATGCAAGTGAGGGTTTACTATTATTAGATGCATGCATGTCCGATCCAGTGGAGACCTAGTTGAGTTCTAGGTGAAAGGGAAGTTGACTATCAGTTGTGACATTATCCACTTGCACACATGAAAGTAAACACAAATTGGATGTGCCCATGATACTTGCGCAGTAAAGGTAGGCAGGATAGCATAAATTTAGGGATTGCAATCATCATGGATTTTGCAGTGAAGGCAGGTTGTCTGGAGGCAGTAAATTGGCTAAGGAATTTGCAAATTTTTGTATGACAGTGTGAGACAATTAGCTGATGTACTGAGGGCTCTTGTGAGAAGAGTTTTATATGTAATTGTTTCATGATACATGATATAATGTACAATAGAAGATAGTGGGGTTTTTAGTTGTAAGCTTTCCCTAAGAAATTATCTGTGTTGTGTGTGATTGATCTTTCTTCATGTTCATGTGATTAGCGATTTTCTTTTTAATTTCGCAAAAGATTTGTAGAAGCGATTCAATATTTAACTTTAGCACATTTTCATATCGGTTGAATCCAAGATACACATGCTTGTTGTATAATTTATACATGGTATCAGATCATAGGAAATTGCAGAAGTGAAGCAGGAGCTGATTTTGTGACTGGATAAAATTCGAATTTGCAGAAATAATTTCTTGGTGCTACAGCTAATTCAAGATCGAAATGGCTTTCAATGGCTTGAGGTTAGAGTATGCACTCAAGGGCAGCTCGAACTACATTTCTTGGAAAGACAGGATGGAGGCAATATTCAAAGACAATGGCTTGAAGGAATTCATTGAAAAATATGTTCCTAAGACAGATGTTGTAGATGCTGCCAATCTTGATGCATGGAAAAAGAAAGTGGAAAAGGCGAGGAGGATCTTGTTGGAGGGAGTACGCTTGGTACACCAGGATAAACAACTATTTCACTGGGTTGGGCTTCACAAAGAGTGAATCGGATGCGAACCTATATCATATTGTAGTTGATGGTAAGATTTTGATTATTCTACTTTATGTTGATGATCTTATACTGACAGGTGATGATCATCTCATAACTTTTTGCAAAGAGGATCTTACAAGAGAGTTTGAGATGAAGGACATGGGGCTCTTGCACTATTTCCTTGGATTGGAAATATGGAAAATATATGGGGAGATATTTTTATCTCAGGGAAAGTATGCCAAGGAGATTCTAAGGAAGTTCCACATGGAGGGCAGCAAACCCACAGAGACTCCTCTTGCAGAAAACTAGAGGAATGAGGATTCTACTCCAGGTGAGGTAGTGGATGCTACTATTTATAGGCAACTTGTGGGTTCACTTATGTATTTGGTGATCACGCGACCAAACATATGCTATGAAGTTAACCATCTTAGTCAAGCTATGGTTAAGCCTACCAAGCTCTTTTGGAAGGCGAGGAATCACATTTTGAGATATCTCAGGGGCACTATAGAGTATGTATTATGGTACATATAGACATGGGGAGTGAAGCTTCAAGGCTTCACCGATGCATATTGGGCATGCATTACATCAGACATGAAGATCACATCAGGGGGCATCTTCACCATAGGATTAGAAATAGTTTCTTGGTACAAAATGAATCAAATATTAGTTGCACTCAGTTCAGTTGAGGCTAAGTACATGGAAGCTAGTCAGGCTGCATGCGAGGCCTTCTAGATGAGGAAGATACTTGTTGGTTTGTTTGGTCATCAGATTTATCCGACGATGATACATTGTGATAACCAAATTGCATAAAACTCTTAGTTAATCCGATATTCCATGACAGGTCCAAGCATATTGACATCTGGTACCACCATGTCATAGATTGTGTTCAGAGGCGCATCATGTTGTTGCTATACATTCCCATAGAAGAGAAACTAGTTGTAGTTGTAGCACTAGTGTGGTGTGAGTGCAATCAGTTAACTCAAATTAGTTGAGTTAAAATCAGTTTAACTAGTTCTAACTAAGTGATGAGCTAGTGGAAGATCAAGTGAATTAAAATAGATGTAATTCACAAGTAGTGATCTACCAAGTAACTGATGATTCACTATTAATAGTTGCATGCATGTCAATTCTGATGACGACCCATTTGAGACAAAGATTAAAGTTAAGTAAACTATCAGTTATATTATTAGCGAATTTCCTGAGCACAATTATAAAGCCACAGGATTCCCATGATGGATTAAGCAGTCGATGAAGGTTGGAATTCCCATTAAATAGGAATTATTTTGCCTAGGGATTGCGTGAGAAAGGCAGGTTGAAGGAGGGCAGGAAATTGGCTATGTATTGGTCCATTTTTTCCTATATCAGTGTGAGACGATTGGTAGAGTGTATGAGGTTCTTGTGAGCACACATGCATTGTATTGTTTCATGATTCCTTGGCTAATTATACGATAAATATGGAGGGGTTTTGAGCAGTTCCTTTCCCGAGGAAAATATTTTGTGCGATTTATTTAATTATTTCTCTTACTTGCATGTGATTGAGCGATCGTGATTTATATTCCACAAATATTGTAGAAGGAATCAGTATCTTGTTTTAGTACATTGCATGATGGGATTGAATCCATTGGTGTAATTTCTACTCATAATTGGGTCCTTCATAAGCCTCTACCTACACCTCCATTCATGGATGTTATCGGAGATGTGGGTGGTAGTGTCTTGGTGCAACTTGGTGAGAATTTTCATTTCGATTTTGTAGCGGATAGGGAGCTAAAAGTGTTTGATAATTCCATTGCTAAGGCACCAAATGTACCACTTTGCAATGTTTCCTGTAAGGGTGTGGGGGAAGAGTGTGAGATGGATACTATAATCCACCATGAAATTAGAGACAAAATGTTGCATGGATGAATCCCTCTTGCAGACAAGAGTGAACTCCCTAGTATCCTAAGGATATCTAGAAACAAACAGATAGATGTAGACCACTTTCTCTAGACTATTTTGCTTAAGAATTTCTAATTAACTACGGATAGATACCCCTACCTGAAGTCCAATTCTTATTTGGTCTTTAATCCATTCACTCCAGAAGTTATCGATCCAGCATATAATATCTGCAATCAAAGACAAGAAAACAAGATCAAAAGAATCTGCAAAATATGATAATTCAAAAGCAATAATCTACCTTAGTGATCAAGGAGTCTAAGAATTAAATCGTTCAAAAGATAGATGAACAATTCAATGAGAAAATGGAATACATTCGTATTAACTTTGAATAAAAGAAGAAACCTTACAACCTTAATGCCTTGATGTTTGTATAGGTTCTTCTAGGGTCCCGAAGAGCCGTTTTCCTTAGTTTGACAAGACTCCAACTCTCTAGATCGGCATAAGACTATGGCCATGAGTATGTAATCTCTCTCATGCTAACAATGCCAAATGTGTAGAGTATAATTCCTTGAGAAATTCTCTTCTATAAGCTAAGAAGTAAGTATCAATTACTAAGTATCCAAAAAGTACCCTTAAGACTGAAACTTGGTCTCAATTTATAGCTGAAGAGAGGTAGTTTCAGCTCCAAAAAGGAAAGGATGAAGCCCTCTCATTATGGGATTTTAGCTCCAAAATCCAAGGGATAACTCCATTTATGAAGGGATGAAGGTTCATGAATGGAAAGGACGAAGTTCGACCAAATAGCGCTTCTAGAAGGCTCCAGATGGGAGAATATTCAACTAACTAGGCTTCTAGAACTTAATTTTCTCTTTATTTTACCTTTTACAGGGGTCCGCAGTTTTATTGAGCTTTACGTGTGGGATGTACCACAGTTTTTATAGCAATTAGCCACGGTACCACAAGGAATGACTAGGAAAAGTGCGAGAGTAGGCTTTAAGAGCTTCTTCCAGTTCCAAGACTTGAGTTGAGGAACTTTATGTTTTTAGACTTCTGAGGGAGCAATAAATAGGTAATGATGAACCCATATAGACAGATAAATGTCATGGTGACAAATTTTAGTGTTATAGATTTCCCCGTAAAGTGCGAAGTCTGAGGAGTTCTAAAGAATTTTGAAGAGCGAAGTGCTTTATCATTCTGAGGATTGCGCTGCAGGCACACCGGTTGAATCCATGAAGAAACTTTCAATGCAATAATATATATATGTATATCATCGCTGAGGTAGGCATTCCCATACTCAAATCAAAACTAACTACATGTTATGATACAAAAATGATTTTAGAATTACATGAACAGTAGACACAGTATGGATGCAGCCATCTGTTAGAAGTAGGCTACTGTATGGTGATTAATAAAATTCCTCGCAGCTTGGATGGTGGAAACTAGATCCAGGGTCTTGATTCCTGCTTCTCAAACTAGTACGATTCTATCCATGCGATTGATTTTGTCGGATTCGAACATGGTAGAAACCACTTGATTACCAGTGAATGATGTAAATTGTTAACAAGTGTGAGAGAAACCACCAGTAATGACAATGGTTCTCAAAGTACTCAGTAAAATCCATGAAATGTGAATTTGTGATCTAAAGTTGAACATTTCATAGAATCATTTGATCAAAGGTCAATGATGCAACTTGTCGTCGAAGGCGAGTAACCTACCATTAGGGCATGCAGATTCCAAGGTATTATTAGGATTCTAGATCAAATTTCTAGATGACGAGTTGTCGTCAATAGAAAGTGATCTGTCGTAGGAAAGCTCACGACACGAAACCATTAGGTCAAGTTTTAAAGAAATTTTTAGCAAGGACTGACTCAGGGATGGTCAACGCAAATGGAGACAAATGTTTGCAATGAATGGTATATTAAACTGATCTCTTGAACACATAATGACACTGCGCATGGTGACGACTGACCTAAAGCTAATACCCACAAACTGGCTAAAGTCTTTCAATGTGGTTTGATTAACTGTTTGGTCAAAGGATTTTCCCAACCTAGACATGAATGTGACAAAAGTGTCGTGTTCAAGAGTGGTATACAAATTTTTAAAACGAAGTATGACAATTGGATTCATTTTCTCTCTTTTTACCCCACCATTTCTGGCAAGTACCTCTTTATTTTTTACAAGCTTGAGGAGGATAACATTTTCTTGTTATATAAGCTCATCCTTCGGATGAGTCCTACTTAGTATTAAAATCAAACCCTAAGAAGGAGTGGTTCGTTCCTGTTTATAATTTGTAGGTCCTTTACTATTAAGTTTTAACGAGTCCAGTATAGGTGAAACTCGATGTTTTTCAATTTTAGGGAGTCAGAAGAAAAACTTAAGAAAACTCTGTGGGTGGAATTTTTTGTAAATTTATTCTCTCAAGCCCAAAAAAAGGATAAAATAATGCAGGAGAGAACTCTATTGACCATGATTAGTTAACATATACCTTTTTCATAAATAGTCCATTTCAATCCGAAAAAGGGGTAAACTTATACTGAAGGGACGACTATTCATTTCTTTTAACGAGTTTGAATAGTCAAGTAATTAGCAACCTTTTCATGTTTAGAGAGTCTGAAAAGGGCTTAAAAGAGGACTCCATGGTTTTGATTTTTCTATAAGTTTTAACGAGTTCAAAAAAGTAATAAAAACGTACTCATATAATGTCGCTTTTTCTGTAAATTTTAATGAGTATGAAAAGTGACAAAAAGCACACTCATTTTATAGAATGATTATTTTACCCGAAAATCCTATATTCTGCACAAGAACCCAAAAAATTAAACATACTTGTTTTAGATAAGTAAAAATTATTTGAAAAAACAACCTTTCAAAGTAGAAAATAAATAAAATATTATTTCATTTATTCAAAAAATCTTTATAAAAAGTAGTTTAACCAATTCATTTTTACCATTTGCATCCAGAGTGAAAGTTGAGAGCTTTTGGTAGAAAAAGTTCCAAAGGAGATATCAGAAGAACCGACTGTCCGAATCCAAAACTGTCGACTCCAGGCAATCCAAAATTCATTTCTCTTTATTTGTGTCTGTTTACATTCTTTTTTAGGCTTTAGAATCATTTTTTAGGAGAAAAATAGATTCAAAAAATCGCTCTCGAGGTACCGTAGGTAAAACACAAAGTACTTGCGGACCTCAATAATTTTCCAAAGGAAAATTATCGGGGTCCCACACTTTTCGTGTATAACGCGTGCAGTAGATCGCACTATCTTCATGAAAAAAGTGCGGAGGTGCCGTGAACAAAATAAAAATATGTTTTCTCTCAAATTAAGCCAAATTTTTTATTCTAATTGGATCTAATCTTTCAAAATGTCTATTGCAAAGTATCCACAATGCTTGAATGGAGAGAACATGAACATGAGGCAGTAGATGAAGTAGCTATGGGATTTTTACCCACAATACGTGTTTTGAAAAATTGTGGATTATACAAGTATTGGGCAATGCAAGGCATGATGGCTCAAGTAGAGCTCTTGACATGGTTGGTGAACAGGTGGGATGTTCAAGAACAATGTTTCATTATCGATGATCACCGGCTTGAAATTGAGCTGGAGGATATATACTTCCTTATAGGTTTGTCCAA
Organism: Pinus albicaulis; assembly: GCA_034641835.2. Lineage (NCBI taxonomy): Eukaryota > Viridiplantae > Streptophyta > Pinopsida > Pinales > Pinaceae > Pinus > Pinus albicaulis. The sequence continues at coordinate 87,477,587 of CM076570.1, forward strand.
AAGAGGAGAACCTATTTCCTTGTTTGGGGCTAGGCAAGGTGGCCAGTCTATAGCTAGCTACCAACAAGAATTTTTTAATGAAGAGGCTGATCCAAAAGACAACCGCATTGATATAAAAACCATTATCTATCTTGAACTCAAAGTGGTTGCGTTCACATTGGCTATATTGTGTGGGAGTGCAGCTCCACACGTGGCTACTAAAGCCCAGATGCAAATAGCAGTCGAATGCTACAGAGGCACCATATTCAACTGGTGTGAAGGAGTATTGGCTAATGTAAAAGGCTAATTGACTAGAGCTAAGAACGCAAAGTTGGAAAACTTTAGATATGGAGCTATTGTAGTTTCTTTTTCTCTAGAGAGGATTCCATCTCTTGCCCCCCAGCTTATCTCGGTTGATGATGGTAGAGTCAGAGAGCCTCAGATGGCCCGTTGGGTACAGGTCATGGCCCATCATGGAGAGGGTTTTGAGATAGTTCAATTTACACCTACATACTTTCATTGGCTATAGAACCAAATCTTCGCCATTGAAGATTTTCCGTATGCAGGGATAGATTTCTGTGGCAACCCTGAAATGCCTCTTCCTCCAAGAACACAGTGGAACGAGTCAGGTAAATCAATCATTTTGATGTATTTTTAATTCTAATATTTTATTTTATTTTCAATCGTCTTAGTACTGATGTCAAAAATTTAAATGCAGATGTTGGTCCACGAAGACCAACCAATCTCCGTTGCTTCGAGAGAAAGCGAACAGACGTTATTGCATCGCTAAAGAATCAGACAGCAAAGATTCTCATTGATTTAGAGCAAAACATGGAGAGGTTAACGAGAGACATTCCAGAGAATACTATGGATGATATTCCTTTACGCCTCCAGAGGCATGTTGCTGGTGTTCCTGGCCATTTTCTGAGATATCTACGTAGAGTGGCACGAGCAATAGTGTATTATCATGATCATCACCACGGATATTGGATGATAATCTCAAATCATTGTATTTTTTTTTTGTATCACTACCTTTCGGATCATAAGGTGTTTTAAAACTATGGTCCTAGACGATGTAATATTTTTTGAAACACAAACTCTATCAATGATATGACTATTTTTGACGTCTATCTTGTTCAACACTTATCGAATGTTGTTTTAACTTACTGTTTTAATGTCTCAAATATCTATTTATAACATTATTAGCTAATGCATCAGCCAATGTATTTAAATTTCTTGGAATGTGTTGATATTCAATGTAATCAAACTGTCTTTCCAAGAGACGAACCTTCAAGAATAATCTCAGTAACACTGGATTTTTAATTGCGTATACTCTGTTTAAATGTAATACAATGATTTCAGAATCTAACCTAACAATCAAACGCTGAATTCCAAATGAAATAGAATCAGATAATAAATCAATCACTGCGCTATATTCTGCAACATTATTCGTTGTTTGACCGAGGCTTACCCCATGCATAGAAACTAACTCATCGATGGGTGAATAGATCACCCAGTCCGTGGAAGAAATATTTTGTGTACTACGACAGGCACCATCAGCAAAACCAATGTAGGCTTAAAGGGATTTCGACATCTGCAATATCAAGAGTAATCAAGATAAGCAGTGATAGTAGTCAATGCAAACTTTTAACTAGACACACTCATCTAATCTAAAGCAGCTAATCTAGAAAAAATAACTAATCTACATGTAAGATCTTCACAAAAAATCAATTATAATATCTCTTTAGATAAAGTCCATTTCAGGGTTTACCTCGTCATAATCAATCAATTCGTAAGCCCCTTTTGCAAGCACTCGCTTGACAATATAAGGACCATGCCACATAGGTTCAAATTTTCTAGCTCCTATTTTATTGTTAGCTTGGTCATATACCAATACTAGGTCACCTTCTGAAAAAATATGAGGTGTAACAATTTTATCGTACTGAGATTTAACGCATTTTTTATGAGCTTTAGCTACCAATGCAGTGGTGCACAGAGTCTCATCTAATTATGCCAGGTACAAAAAGTGTTTTTCCTCCTCAGAGGTAGATGGTAGTAACTCTATGGCTAATTGGAGTGACGGTATTTCGCATTCAATCGGTAACACAGCTTCTAAACTGTAGACCAGTTGAAAAGGAGTGAAACCTAATGCGGTTTTTACTGAGGTTCGGTATGGCAAAAGTACTGATAAAATAATAGTATGCCAATTCGATTTATGAATTCCGATTATCCGTTTAATCATAGTGGTTAAATCTTTATTGACAGCTTCAACCTGACCATTAGCCTGTAGGTAATATGGAGTAGAACTATCATGGCCCAAGCCAAGTTGGTCAAAAAGTTTTGTCATCATAATGTTTCAAAAATGGCTCCCATCATCGGTAACGATAGCTTGCAGTACATCGAATCGAGCAATCACATGATAATATACAAAAGTAGTTGCATTTTTGCCATCTGCCACAAATTTATGCATCGTATCAGCCCATTTGGTAAAATAATCTACTGCTAGAATAATATACCCATGCCCCCCGGCCGAGTGATGGTTACATGTAATGAAAGAAATGCCCCATTTTGCAAAAGGACCGACAACAATTATGGGGTGAAGAAGAGCGAGTGGTGCACGCATCTTTCGATCAAAAATTTGACAATTGTGGCATTTTCGGACTGCAAGAATACAATCTTTAAATAACGAAGGCCAAAAATAACTAGCGCACAATATCTTTTGGGCTGTGGCATACCCAGACATATGACCGCCACATGCTCCGGAATGACAGTCATTCAAAACTCGTTCAGCCTCTTCATGAGTTAAACAACGTCGAAATATAGAATCCGCACCATGACGATAAAGCGTGTCTCCAACAATATTGTATTGTTGGGATTGGTAACGGATCTGTCGTCGATGTGAACGTGAAATTTCAGGCCAAAAATTTTGGGTTTGGAGATAAATGATGATATCTCCATACCAAGGATCTAACGTACTGATAAGAAACAAAGACTCATCAGTGATCGATGCTCTACCACAGTTTCTGTTTCAGTATTTGGGAAGTCACACATTAGTTCCGCGAACACTAGTGATTTATTTGATTTGGATTTTTCAAATTCTAAATCAAACTCTTGAAGGATAACTATCCATTTCGAGTATTTTCCCTCGAGTAATTTTTTAGTCAAAATGTACATCATCAGGTTACAATTAGAAATCATAGTTGTTTTTCGTAACAAAATGTAATGACGAAAACGTTGGATAGCTTGAACTGCTGCCAAGGCCAATTTCTCCACATGTGAGTATTTAATATCTATAGGATTGAGATTTTGACTGAGATAGTAAATCACATGTTCGTTGTGGAATTCATCTTCCTAAACTAAGACCATTCCAATAGTGGAATCAGAGGCTGCTAAGTATAAAAGGTAATCCCGGCTATAATTGGGTGGATGCAGTAATGGTTCATGGGTCAACACGTGTTTTAAAGCATCAAAATATCGATCAACGATCTCATCCCAAATGAAAGGAATATTCTGTTTCAAAAGCCTGGTAAAACCTTTGGTTAACTCAGCATAGTTCTGGATGAATCTACGCAGAAAGTTTGCTTTCCCTTGCAAACTTTGGAGTTGGATGAGTGAGGAAGGAGAAGGTAAATTGTTAATAGCCTCAACCTTCGAAGGGTCAACACAGATGCCTTCTTTCAAAATGAAAAATCCCAGTAACCTACCAGATTGTACACAGAAAACACACTTATGTAGATTCAAGCGAATCTTATAATACCTACATCTCATGAAAATCGCTCGTAAGTGAGTAGGATGATCTTCCCTATGTAATGAATGAGCAGGTAAATCATCGAGATAAGGTTGCACAATGTGTTTAATGTCATGAAAAGCATAGGACATTGCCCTTTGAAAAGTTGCCCCAGCATTCTTTAATACAAAAGGTAATTTACAGTAAGAAAACATTCCCCAAGGAAATATGAACGTTGTTTTTGGTTGATCGGCAAGGAGTATGTTTATTTGATTGTATCTGGAAAATCCATCCACGAATGAATACATTTCATTTCCAGCACGATCGTTAATAATTTGGTCGATATAAGGAGTTGCATAATTGGCTTTAGGACAAGCTTTGTTAATATCCCTATAGTCAACACATACTCGTATTGTTCCTTGTTTTTTTGTAACAGGAACGATATTAGATACCCAATCCGTTAACGGGATCGGATAAATAAAACCTGCTCTTAGTAATTTTTGAGGTTCGGCTTTAATGGCAGCATATTTTCGGGGATGTATCAGACGTAATCACTGTATGACGGGTTTAGCATCCGGGTAAGTCTTTATTTCATGAATGACAATGTTGGGATCGATTCTTGGCATTTCTTCATAAGACCAGGAAAATATGTCGCAGAATTCTTGAAATAGGGCTTTATATGTAGAAATTTCATCAGGTGTACATGAAGCACATATATGAATGTTTTCAATAATTTAGGATTTTACTAAGATGTCAATAGGAATGGTAGAAGAAATATTCCCCAAATTTACTTCAAAACCTAAATGTGTGCTCGATATTGGACTCTAAGGTTCCTCGACATAATCAGCTGTAAAAATAGAGGAAATTTTATTTTAGAATTTATCAAGATCAGATAAAAATGATAACCTATGATGGAGATCATCCCATGGTAACTCATTTACAGAAAGGAATTCATGAATGCTTTCAACAGTATGAAATACTTGTTGAAAAGGATCAGGAATTGATGTTGTAGGTGAGCTTGATGTTGAAAATGATTCTTCGCTGATCACATTCACCATATCATTATCAGTTGATAAAGAATTGTAAAATGACTGTACTTCTTGATATGCTATCTCAAAAGGACTCAAAGGCATCCTGCCATTGAATGCATCCAGTTCTGATTCTGAAGGCACTATCCAAGGATCAGTAAATGGAATAGTGCTTGATGTAATCATATTGATATTAGCAATATTATGCGGTACGTTAGGTGGAGGCATAGAAAAAGTTCCCATTAAAGCGGAATCGTTAATTAAACCTACTCCTACATCCTCATAAGGGATAGTTGTTTTTCCTACATGCTGAATACTATCAGTAGAAGCTGGGTCAGATGAATAATATGAGAGATGATCGATTTTCAAAATCTTTCCTTGATGAGGAAACATAATTATCCGAAAGACGGATGATACGATAGAAGTCATAGCATAAGACCAACTTCAACCCAGAATAAGGTTGTAATCTAGAGGGGCATCAACTACTTCTACATCTAAATTAACGGTTTTCCCTTCGACTTCTAGAGGTAGATCTTGTAAAATTACGAATGGGTGGAATCCTCTTCCGTCAAAATATTTGAGGATTGTTGGCGACTGGTTAAGGGTTGGAGAACTGAGTTATTTCCAATATTTTAATGAAATGATACATGTAGATGCTCCTTCATCAATAACAGTACAAAAGCAACGTTTTTTTTTTTACTAGTACTGGGATCTGAAAAGCCATTTGATGAGGGAGACGAGGTGTAAAATTTTCTAATTCGAAGACCATGAGATTTGAATCCTGAAGATATACAACTCCAATTGCTGATAAGGGTACTTTCCTTTGTGCTAGACATGATTGCAATACTTCCAAGGCCGACATTGCTGAAGGAGAAATTGCTAAATCCTCCACAATGTTGTAATTTTGAGTAGCTCTCGCATGTGGATTGAAAGCTGATTTACGAAGTAAACCAGGTGGTTTGATTACTAAATCTAGATTCGGTTTCTTGATATGCAGTGGATCAGAAACCGAAGGAGATGTAGCTGGTGCAGAACTAGAATTTTCTACTTCTTTACCAACAAAAGGGTTTTTACTACCATAATCTTGCGATTGAGTCGCAACCATCAAAATATCTACTGATGTATTAGAGGAATATCCAATCATTTTTCTATCTTGAATGGGAAAAGGATCCTTCAAAATAGTAGGGGTGGATGAACCTTTGACGAATTTAGATACCTCGTCCCTATGCGGACATTCCTTGGTGAAATGATCCTCGTCACAGATAAGACAAGGATAACGAGGTTTCCATTTATCATCAGTTGATTCATTTTTATCAATTTTTTCCTTGGGAGATGAAGTCTGTTTATTGTTTTTCTTCCCTTTCTTCTTGTTTCTAGCTTTCGAATTTGCAGTAGATGAATCTACAATGTGAATATCGACAAAAGTTTCCAGGGAAGATTCTCCTTTTGGTGAATTAGGTAAAGTTATTATGGGAGAAGTAACCTTTGAATATTTCTTCTTACTCTTAGTTCTAATACTCTAAACTGATTACACCATCAGTGGAATGAGACCATGAAGGAGTTGTTGTTATCTGACCAGGACGGGGTAAATCAGGAATTTTCTCGTACAAAGTTCCAGACTGGGTATATACCAAGTCAAGATACTAAGCTTGAGCAATAACTTGTTCTTCTGTGACAACTCCTGCTTTGGCTACATCTTCAGTGATATTTGGTAGCAATGATTTGACAAACCATTCTGCCAATATTTGATCTCGGATAAAAACTTTTACCAAACATCTTCTACGTCTCCATTCATGAATATGATATGATATGTATGTAGACGTAGATTGTTTTAGCAAAGTTAATAATTTCGTGCCATTTTCGTATCTAAATGGAAACTGAAAATGAGTTAAGAAAGCATTTTCTAGAGCGTTGAAATTGGTAAATGAGCCTCGTGGTAATTCAATGTACCATTTGGCAGCTAAGCCTATTAATGTTCTCTGAAAAAGTCTAAGTCGAATGGAATCATTGATTAATGAGTTGGATGCACACCAAAGGTGGTAAGTCATGACATGGTTAGAAGTATCCTCTCCTGATTTTCCTTCAAACTTTGGGATATCACTGGGTAACTTATGCAGCATAGTCATCCAATACAGATGATAATAGATAGGATCATTCATAAGATGAGATACAACCAGTAAATATAAAGTTGCTATGAATGGAAATCGACGAGTAGGGTCTTGTTGATAACCTTGTGAGACTAAACCAGTCCCACGAGGAGGATATCCAGGATAACCTAGAATAGGTTGTGCATTTGGAATCGGAGTGCCCCTTGGATAACCAGGAATAACCGGACCATACTGGGGTTGAGCAGGTGTCTGATATGTATACCCAGGGCACAATTTTTGTAGGTAGATTGGAGTTTGAACAGGTCCATATTGATATGGCCCCTGATACAGTTGATAAGTAAACTGAGGTTGACTTGTTATAACTGTACTTGTGCCAGGTTGTCCTGTCGGAATCTGAAAAATAGTCTGAATTGTAGGTCCAGACTACGGAATAGAAATTTGAGGAATCTGTATTGATGATTGAGGGGCAAATGTGATAGGATCTATAGACACCCCAGGAATAGGTGTGGTCAGTTGAACAAAATTCTGAGCAATATTTTGGGGCAGAGTCACAGGTGTACTCGGACCAAGTTGTTGAACAGGACTAGATGCAGACATTTGAATGACAGGTTAGACAAGTTGTTGGGGTTGATTATAACCAACTGGTTGTCTAGCTTGATAATAAGGTACTTGAATATTTGGTTGTAAATTATTTTGTACTTGAGATGGATCCCACACCATTCTGGGATATGAAGGTCCCAATGAAGTTTGTACATAAAACGGACCGTAACTTGGTTGAACATATGGTTGATAATTGACTGGATAATTCCACCTCCTTGTAACATTTGCTATTCTAGATAGAACTGTTGTCCTAAAGGAAGTTACAATCCTTGAGCTAGGTACTTCCCTTGAGGTTCATATTGACCTTGAGGCTGATACTGACCCTGAGGTTGACCTTGGGGTATGTACTATCCTTGAGGTTGATATTGACCCTGAGGTATGTACTGTCCTTGAGGTTGCCCCCCAGGCTGTATTTGACTATTTTGAGATTGCCTCCCAGGCGATACATTACTACCTTGAGAACCAGGGTTTGGGATATTTCCAGACATCATATAAACTTTCTCATTGTTCATTGTTGATTCATTTGGACCAGATGATGACACTGGTTTTTTAGAAAGAGGAGATGCTCCTGAAAATGTACCAGAGAGCAACTGATAGCCTACAGGAATAGACGGACCACCATACAAAAATGTTTTTGGCGATCTAGTAAACATAATGACTCACTAGACATGTCTAACTGAGGTATATAACCTATTGGTGTAGGGGAAAAAGGAATTCGGGGTGGCAAGTACTAAAGACCTATGTTTTGTAGAAAATATGTTAATGAAGAATACTAAGCGTCTTGTCTAAAAGGGCTGTAAAAAATTGATTCACGTTCTCTAAATTCTAAATTTTCCTAAGTTGATGGAAGAACAAATTCTTCCTCTATATCAGTAATTTCTTCAATACTAATGAGACCAGGAGGAAGTTCTTCTGTAATCCGATTCCTTACTCTAGGTGAATCAGGATAATTGGAAGTTGGAGTAGCAAATTCTAAAGTAGGTTCTGATGTAGCAGGTTTAGTTTCTGGTTCAGAAATTTCAGGTTCTTCAGGTGATAATTCACTTGTTGTAGAAGCAACTTTAGTTAATTCAGAAATTGAAATTGTGTGTGGAGTATGTTCTGCTATTTTCGGTTGATTTACTTCAGAATTAGGATGAATAATTATGGATGATTCTCCTTGTTCCGTTAATCTAGTTCTACCGATAACATTTGGTATCAAAGATTTAAGTCCTTCTAGTTGGCTTGGTGTGTACTTAGGGGGTTTCCCCTGAGTTTTACATGATCATCTCAGCAATTCAGCCACAATTAAAAAATTTAACACACGAAAACAAAGAAAAATTCAAACAAACCCTAAAGTCACTAAAGAAAAAATAAAAATGAATCACATGCCTATAAAAATATAAGAGATCAATCTACACACAAACAGTAGATTCCCGCACTAAAAACACTAGTTGGTGATGAAATCCAACATCGTATAATTTTAATGCAGAAATTGCGGTTGGAACAGTTACCTCGACAACCTGCTTAATGAAACAGACCGGTGCAAGTTTCTCCACTTAAACCATCTTGAGTGAAGATAACCCTCCGAAGAGTCCAAGTGAGTCTAGCCGATGTCTGCTCCAGGTACAGTGGGATCTCCCCTCCACCGTCACCTTGGGAAAGAATCGTAAAGTTTATGGTCACTAAGGTCACCAATAGGAACACATATACTTGGGGGAATAGTCTACGATCCAATATACACGTAAGGGTAGAGTAACAAGCTCAATCCCCTTGAAGGCTCCTTGTCATAATCCAAGGTTTACCGACAAGTGACCCCAGGCTCCTCGACAATGGTCAATCCGAGGTTTACTATTTTTATTATGTGCACACCTTATATCATTCCCAATGAGATAGGTATGATTACCTCATTGGTTCATATATGATCTCGTGCTTGACTCCTTTAGGAGGAGCTTCTCAAAGCATACATGCTACAATTGGATTTTCCTACCGCAAGATCGACTACTTATTTGTTTTTATTGTCCTGGAGAGTTAACTAAAACCTATTCCAAGACACTAGCATAAGCTATGTTGGTGAAAAGAGCCCTAGAAAATATAAAATTTCTACATTGATTTTAATTAAGCGTTACTTTTAATTGGCAGTTTCTTAGGATAATAAGTATGGAAATGAAACTTGATGATGTTTTAATGACCTGACTCAAAATTCGCTATAATGCATCTATACGATAAACAACTCATTTATTTTCAATGAAGTCTAACTAGATGAAAGAGTTGAGAGATTTTCAAAAAATTTCAAAATATCAATTCTTTCTTTCCTATATGAGAAACTTTGAAAAGAAGACAATTCAGAGATTCCAATTCGAAAAAGATCTTTTGGTCAAAATGAAATTCCTTATATCATTTAGATCAGAAACAAAACAAACTTCTTCTAAAAGACAACTAAAAAATACTAAAATAATAAAATTCAAAACTAAAAGAAATGTCTAATCTTGAACTCTATCTAAAAGTTGGAGGATGTTTAAGCTTGGTTTGTAATCTAACCAAGAATTTTCTGCTTATTCCAGCAAGAAATCAAAGCATCCAAAAGTAGTTTTAAAATGAAATTCAGTCCTTATCAATCTAAAGGTTTTATAAGTTTGAAAATGAAAATAAAATCAAATTTTCATAAGAATAAAAATTGCATCAAGTTCAATGGCTCAATAGAAAAGTAATGAAATACCAAGTAGTTGAAGTATACAAAATTTTCTGATTCAGAGCAATGGGAGGACTAGGCAAATTTTTTACTCATAATATGCAAACTAACTGAATAAATCACTTAATCACAGAAATTTCTGAAAGAAACTTTTCACAGGAGTCTTTGACAGCCAAGACAAATTGGGCAAAGAACAAAATTCAAGTAATGGGATGCCAGAAAACATAATTTCTACCTTTTCTAAAATTTTCCAGAGATCCACAATTTTTAATAGAACAAGGTGCAGTACCTCACTTTATTCTACTAAAGATTGCAGAGTCTACCGCTCTATTTTAAAGGAAAAAGTGTGGAAGGTAGGAACAATACAGAAAAAATAAAAATACAGATTTACAATCAGGGATCCTGTTACACAGTAATTTGTCACCGTACCTGCAATCCCCCGTCTCTCACATTGGAGGGCTTATTCAGTGACCTGTGAGCAGTGACATGACCTAAAACCAATTTCATGGAATCCCCCTTGACAAGGAAAATCATTCCCCTGAAGACAATTTCTTGTGAAAAGCCCTAAAAATAGCCTTTTTAGCCTTGGCGCGACTAGCCAGTTCATCCCTCGCACCAATGGGGGAAATCCACCAAAGAGGGCGTGCCAACTAGCGCTCTGTCCCAGTGTATCACCCATGCCAGGCTTAATAAGGAGTGTTTTTAAAAAATAAATGGTGGAAGTTTGATTCCAACCAACTTCTGAACGAGTCTCTAAAATGAGTTGGGAGGTTTGGCTCAAGATCTCCATGTAGGGGAAGTGGTTTTCCACCTATCATGGACGCTTCTTTGAGGATAGGGCCAATCCCACCATTGTAGGGATCCCAACTCCCCTTCCACCATCTATATAAGCTTGTCATTTTCCCTTTGCAAGCTAGCATGAATAGAGCTGAATCAATTGTAAGGAGATTATCGTCAGACAGCCGAAGAGAGAGAGACTTATCCTTTTCCCGACGAGCTTTACCGAGACGTTCTCCTCTGTCGACCCACCGAAGGAAGATCCAAAGTCAGAGCTCAGGTTGTATCTTTCTTTGTTCTAATTAATAATAAATGACTTTGATTATGGTTCCACTCAGATGTTCATGTTTTATGTTATGAGTTGTATCTTCTCTTACTGATACATAATTGCATGTATTAGGTTTTACGCTTGTTTGTTTGTTGTTTCTTCTTGTACGTGTAGGTGTTCGATCGCATCAAGTGGGATAATTGTGATCTTCCAAAGAAAGGGACAGAAGCGCCATCTTCTCCACAAACAATGGCAGCGTAGGACTTAGGGTAGGCCTTTTGTCGCATCTTGGTCTTTTGCAATTAGGAACTTGCGTCTTAGCGTGACTCGGTTGTTGCTAAACCCGATCTAGGCTAGTAGGGATCGCCTCTGTCCGTAGAGGGGATTTACCTCTCCAAAAATGGTTACTCTGCTGAGGAATACATTGATTGGAGTTTTTCTTGTCTCTTCGGTTGATTTTGGTCTTTTCCTGCTTGATCAGCTCTTGTGGTTCACTCTTTTTCAATGTTAAACTTTTGTTTAGCTTCACCATCCCTAATCTGGTTTTTGATTACTCTTTTCCATATTTTCCATTAGTAAACTCGACTGGCGTGGTTTTTGCCCTGACAGTCATGCCAGCTGGTGCATGTTTCCAGTTTATCACCTGCGCCAATCCTGTTCTGGTGCTAGTTGTAGCCTGACAGTCGCGCCATTCCTATAAGGTGCTAGGGTTTGCTTCTTTTTGGGCTTTTTGGGCTTGGTCTGTGGTTTTGGTGTCACTTTTTCGACTACCTGAGTGTCCTAAAGCCTTTTTTGACTGACTGTGACCTTCATCCTCTGTTTTTTTTCCCTCTTCTATCGATTTTACATTCTAGCCCTAGGGCATCTAGGTGTTATAGTGTGTCGAGCCTCTCGTAGGAGTTTTGGTCTTCGTCTAATCAGTCAATTTGATTACTGCTTCTTTGCATTCGTTTGGTGGTTTTCCATTGTTTTGTGGCATTGTTTGAGTGATTGGCTTCTTCTTCATTCGAATTCCGCTTTGTCTCATTTTAGGCCTAGATTACACGGTTCATTTGAGTCTTTGGGATTCCTTTTGATTTGAGGGACTTCTTTATTAGTTTGAGGTCTGATTGTGTGTTTGGCATTGAGTGAAACTTGCTTGTCTTTGCTCTTTTTTTGTCACTTCTCAAATTTTTCTTTTCATTAGTTTTCATTTTTTTTAGTGCATTTTGCTCTTAAACATTGAAAATACAAAAAAATCTCTTTTTCTTTTGATTAGTTAATGTGAAATGAATCTTTTCTGTGTTATTAGTGATTTGTAACTCTGAAAGAAAAGATTTTAGTTTTCATTAGCGTGCATTAGAGACACTAGTGGTTGTTTTGTGATAATTTTGTTATTGTGTGAAAGCTCTCAACCTTCCCGTAGTTAGCTATTCATCGAACAAAGTGATACATTGTGGCATGTAGTGTGCATTTAGGGGATTTTGAGACATAAAATTTGGTAGGGCCTGTAAATTGAAACATAATTGAAGATCAACATTAAAATTTATTAAATTTACCTTAAGGCAACATTAAAACATTAACGAGATATTTAGAGGTCTAGGCTAGTGACGTGTTTTGGCATTGTTAAACCTAGTAGCTATCGTTCGCCTCTTGGCTTTAGACAACACTAGTACGGACTTGTGCTCCCCATACCGTCGCGTATATAAAGGGAGACCCCACTAGGTTGCTATCCTTTATCCGTAGGAAGCCGAGTATGCCGCCTTATACTCATGATACACCGGACATAGCATTCGGGGAGATTGCCTGCACGTACGTCAAGTCCTTGGTTGATTTCTCTTTCATTTTGAAACCAAGGTGTATATTGCAGTTCACGGATATCTGGTACACCCTTTGCATAGAATACCAGAGTAGTCATTTTGATCTTTTCTGACTCTTTAAATTTGAAAGGATCATCAAGCACTTGTCCTTTCATGCTTGTTTCAAAACTGAAAGAGATAGAGTCACCTTTCGTCCGTTTCTCAACTCTTAAAACATGAAACGGTGAAGTTTCTAAGTTTCAATGTGATAAAATAAATCACCTGCGATCACACACCCTGTTAGAATTTGCTTTTCGGTCGTTTGATTGTGTGCCTTGATTTTTTGTAGCCCATGTGTTGTGTTTGATCTCTTCCCTTTTTCGTTACTATCATAGTGGAAAAACCCTCAATTTCGTCTACTGGTAGTCCGTACACAGACGATTCATTAGAGGTCTCTTAATCCTCTGCTGAACCTCAGCAGCACATTGTTTCCGAGTTTCCCAATGGGGGACGGGTTCTATCTGAGCTTCCCTTTGGAGGACCAGTTGAGTTCAATTTTCCCTTATCCAACACTTGGTTTGGATTAGGAGTAGGGGAATATTTCACTCCTCTTACATCGGGTTCACCTTTTCTAGCTGTTGTTTTTCCTCCTAGTCCTCGTCGTCTTCTAGAAGATCTAGTGGCAGGTTCAGATATGGGCTCATCAAGCCATTATCCTAGTGAGGAAATCCCCACGTCTGGTGAAGATTACCAGTTGTTCCCAGAAGACAACCCCGAGTTATCCATCATGTCTTCGCCGAGTCCTTCTCTTCCAGCAGGGTATAGATATTTAAGTCAGATTATGACCGTTGTTTCCTCTATGGGAATATCAACTCCCTCTACAAGGCCAATTATTCCTTCGTTAGGGATGTACCCAAGGACACCCCTCACGTCATCTCCTCGGGTCACATCAGTACCTGTCAGGCCCACTGTCTGTGTGGCCGCATCTACACTCGCTGTTACTACTCAATCCGTAAGGACTGTGTCGCTTCTCGAAGATGTCTACATAGAATCTGCTATTCCGGAGAACATATCTCCTAAGGAGTATCGATTTTCCCTACAGAAATCGAACTCCAAGGTTAGTCAATCCTCCCAAGATCCCAACCATCCTTATTTTTTGCATTATGCACAGGATGGTACACCCGTCTACATTTTTCCATATCAATACGATGAGCATGGAAACCCTCTATGTTTTCCTGCTCTAGAGGCTTATCAGTATGTTCAAGGTTTTATTTCTACCCAGGCTGGGCAACCTTCCAACCCGCAAGGACAACCCTTTCAGGGCAACCCTTCGAGCCAGCCTGGTTATCTTTATGACTCGCAAGAACAGCCCTTACAAGGCCAACCTTCGGGCCAGCAGGGGTTGCTATACAGTCTGTAAGGACAGTCCTACAACCCTCAAGGTCAACCTATGCAGCCTCACCCTGTGGTCCAACCAGGGCAACCTCAAGGACCCACAGGTCAACTGGGGTACCAACTGGGGCCGTTGTGTGGTCCTGGGGTAAAATCCAACCCTCTCAACCTATGGTGCAACCTCTGCAACCTCAGTTTCCTATCGGTCTGAATTTTGCACAGCCAGGGCCCTATTATGGTCTTGTTGCAGGTCAAACCGGTTATCAGGCGCAACCTAGCCCCATTCCACCACCAGGCCAACCGGACCATCCGACTCAGCTTGGTGTCCCACATTAGCCAGGTCAACCTGTCCAACCAAGCTAGCCTGCACACCCTATCAACCTTGCTCAACAACCGATTTACTTGATGCCGCAACCGAATCAGCCGGTGCACCCTACTTATCAGGCTCAGCAGGGTCCCACCTATCAGCAGCTCACTCAACCCCAAGGCGGTTATTATCTTCAAGGTCAATCTCGACCGATTTACAACCCGCCCCAAGGTTCTAATTATTACCTTCAACAACTAGGCTATACCTATACCCAGCAGTCGAATCCATATAATGCTCAAACGAGGTAGAAATATAATCAGGGTCTATACCCTGGTTATCAACCCCCGTACACTGGTTATGAGCAACCGTATCAGTCTAACTATACAGCCTACACCCCTTATGGTTAGAATCCTCCAGGACAGAACCAATGGGGGCAAGAATATGCCCAACCAGGGTGGAGTACAAGCACAGGTCCTTATCGAGGGCCTGACATGCCTTTCAACCTGCAGTTTTCGTTCTTGGCCACCTTGGAGTTACTAGACGTTTCTAAATTAACCAATGATCTGATTCTTCATAATCCTTATTGTCCTCCGGTTCCAACCAAGGTACCCAGTGACTGTCCTAATTTTGAATGTAAAGCTAGAGAGGACCCCCAAGCTCATGTAATGACCTATCATCTATGGTGTTCGTCCAACTCTTGGGTGGATGATTCAATTCGTCTACGTCTCTTCCACCGCACTCTTACCGGTGCTACCGCTAAGTGGTATATATAGTTACCTCGTGGCATCTTTCAAGACTTCAATACGTTAGCCATGGCTTTTCTGACACACTTCCAGTTACCGGTTCGCTACAAAGCCGGGACGCATCTCCTGACTTCTTTGAAGTAGGATACAGCCACCCACATATCTGACCATATTCATGAGTGGCGACATCGTCGTAGATTGATCAAGTTTGATATACCTGATCAGCTACTAAATCATTGTTTCACCACCTCCTTCGTTAACAAAATCGCTTAAGATATTGCTATGGGGGCATGTGTGACTGAAGAACAAGCCATCGCGCGTGCCCAGTACCTTGATCTGGTGTACTCTCAGTCTGGCATGCTTTATGATATTTTGACTGATGCTCCCTGGCCTGGAACCCCTAAAGCACCACCTACCCTGGAAGTGGATGGTGTTATTGGTTCCGTTTCTAAAAATTCTCAGAAATCCTCTAATGGGAAGCAGAAGTCCAATTCTTCCAATAATTCTGCTCTTCCCACCCCTCTGAATTCTGGTAAGACTATGGAGGTCAACGTCGTTCAGGCTAATCCTATGGAAAATGAATCCAAAGGAAAGAAGAAGGGAAAAGGAAAATACAAACCCGATGCCCCGAAACCAAAGTCTTCTAAACCTCGTACTGACGACGGCTCCCAATGTAAACCGAAGTTCCCCTACCTTATCTGTGAAGGATACCATTATACCAAAGATTTTCCCCGACGATATGAATTTATTCAAATTCTTGAAGGCTCCAAAGGGACTCTAGCAGTTCTCAAAGAACCGTTCCTATCTCAACAGACCTAGATGGTTGAGCAGCCTTCACCATCTGTACCATTTCGGTCCCATGTCTTTATGATGAATGGTGCTTCACCTGTCTTAATTGCTACACGTTGGAAGGATTATGATGGATCACGCCAGGCAACTAGGAAGGAAGTTGTGGATGGCCCACCTCCCCCACTTGTCTCTGGTCCTTTAGAAATTGAGAAGCCCAACGCTGAACATGTTGTAAGGCCACCTTCTAAAGGTGTTCTGCGAAAATCTTCCTACAATCCAAACACCCGTGCCGTTCAACACTACAGTATTTTTGAGGATTTGGCATAGGCGCCTTCTGCAATGTCTGCATTGGAAGTGCTTCAAATTTTCCCATCGCAACAGAAAGCTCTGGTGTCTACAATTGGTGGAATCGATCCCGCCGATAATAATCTTCTCACCTTCGACCTAGAAAAAATTTTCCCTCGACTTCCACATCAAATTTCTCTTGTTATATAATTCGGGATCACCGGCCTCAACATCCTTAGAGTCGTTATGGATGAAGGTGCTTCCACCTGTGTTATGTCATCCGCCTGCTGGAAGGCCATCGGCTCTCCGGCTCTTACACAGTCCCCCAATGCCTTAGAAGCATTCGATGGTTGGGAATCAAAACCCTTGGGTGTTCTCAAGAGTTTGTCGATTACGTTACAAGGGAAGACAATCAACGTAGAAGTAGAAGTGGTTGATGCCAAGCTTAACTACAATCTTCTTCTTGGCCGCAGTTGGACTCACGCTATGCTATGTGTGTTGTCCACCCTCTTCCAGCTTCTTAAGTTCCCTCATGAGGGAAAAATCGTTACTGTGGATCAGTTGTCTTTCTTCACCTCATCCTCTGAGAAAAATGTTCCTTACGTGGATCAGATCCCCAATCCCCCTGACAGTGTAGGACCTGGTCTCTTCAAGGACCCTGTCCTCATGGGTATTTTTCCCACACCACCACCACACACTATTCAAGTTAATATGGTCTCTCGGTCCGACGACCCTTGGATCATCCCTTCACCTGAACAGGTGACCTCTTTCGGAGCATAGATGTCGTTAACTCCAGTTGAGATTAATTATTGTGAAATCATCGCTACATCTGATCCTCCTCCTGAACATGATCCTTCAAGCATTGTTAGTATGAATCCTTTGTCGAAGTGTACGAAAAAGGACCACTTTAGCTACGCATAACTAATAGCCCTAACAACAAAAGTGGCTGCCAATATCCTCAGATCTACAGTTAGTTGAACAAGAAAAGAGCTACAAAAAACCAAGTCTATGCATGGAAAGACATTAAGCAGTAAAAACAAGGGTTTGCTCCATATACCAATAAACAAGACAAGAACAATTTTTGAAAGAATTTTTGTATTAATTGGGCACCTGGGAGGAAAAAAAGAAGGCGTATCCAATTCTCCTCAGTGGGATGGGTTCTTGGAAGTCCTCAACACTTCAGATCTAAGATTTCTCTCTCTTGTTGGTGTAGAAAACCTAATGCAAAGAATAGAGCTCAATGGGAGCTCACACATCAAATGATGGAAAAATGGGACCAAGTGTATAGATCCAGAGTGGTCTAATAGGCAACAAAAGGTGAAGAATGGTAGGAAAACCCCTCCTATTTATAACAAAATATTGGGTCATTCTAGATCTTGGTGCATGATTAAAATAATGTTAACCAAATCTAGATCCACCTTTTATGGAATATTTTATTATATTTGTTGGAGGGAAAAAGTATTTGACTTGGGTCAAATTCCTTTATTTGTCAAAATAAATAAATAAATGATTTATTTATCTTTTTAAGGAAATGGTTGAAAGATAATTAAATAAATAATGATTTATTTAATTATTTGTGGGTGATTTGGTCATATTTAACAAGGAATATTATCTAAATGAGATTTAAATAATTATTCCTAGAAAATAATAAGATAAATAAAGGTTTATCTGATTAATTTCTTTGTTTTTGGGTTAAACATGACTGGGAATAATAATTAAATTATGGTTTAATTAATTATTCCATGAGGAAAATTAAACAAAATAGGTTTGTTTAATATTTCCTTTTGGGGTTTCCTGTTTAGACCATAAACAACCTAATAAATTTGGTTTATTAAGTTATTTTACATAGTGAAAGCAATTTTACTTAGGGTAAAATTGGTCTTACATGGTGTACTTGGGTCCATCTAATGATAATAGGTTAGATGACCAAAAAATGGTGTAACAGATTGTCCCCCAGCGTGCGAGTGTTAGGAGCAAATCGTATGACCAAAGTACGTTGTAAGAACTCAATCACCAGACAACAAAAGGGACGTCGGAGAGAGAAATGCAAGGTAGATAGTGTGCTGAAGAACTAGACCCTGAGGAGGCGAGACTCGCAGGTGCAACAAGTCTCTTTTTATGAGAGGGTACCTGTGTGGAAGGCAGCGGGGGAGGCATACCTATGCCCACCGAGACAAAGTACAAAAAAATAGTGTGTCCAGTAAACAAGGGACCGAACCATAAATTACAGCCGGCATAATCATGAGCCAGATAAAAATACAATGAGGAATCCCACATACATGTTGTGCCTGGGATAACAGCCAGGACTTATACAATAATATCTGAGTACATGAGATACAAATACAACCCAAATGCCCCCTTTAAATGGGGAAGAGCTCACAAAATCTGACTAATAAATGCAAATCAAAGAGGTGCTACAAGTGGCTAAGGCCAACATCATCAAATATCTGGAGCGGCATCGAAGGCTGCAAGGAGGAGGTCATCCGGGCATGTGGGGGGCTACCTACAGGGCCACCCCCTCATGAGGGTTGAGACATCTCACACACACCCGGGAATCATCAAGAGCTGCTGCTGTATCACTGAAACATCAAGTATACAGATCTCGGTCATGCTGGGAGGAGCTGGAGTGGAGAAACAATCAAGTCAAAGGGAAATGAGAGATCCCTTTTCCTGATCCGAGGCACCGAAAAAGAGTGGAAGCTGGAACCAAGGTACACCACCCTCTAGACCTGGCTTCTGGAATGAATGAGCTGATGTCGATAGAAGGAGGTCCGCCATAGGTGAGGCAATGAGAGATCCTAAACTAAGGCACGAGAGAAAATAGTAGAGCAACGGACAGACTGACACTAATGATGATAGTGAAATGGAAAGGACTGAGTAACAAATGGACGACTTCCCTTGTTAGAGCATAAAGGGCATGAATGACATGGCAGCGACTGACACAATATCATAAGGGATAGGGGACAGTGGGACTGAAGGTCATAATGTGCGACACAAGAGAGAGACCAAGCAATGAAGGATGGAGGGCTATAGCGGGGTACAAAGGGACTTGGGATAGACTCCATGAATGCGATGATGACTCAACTTGGATGCTCTAAACAAGGGTGACTCGATGGTGCTGCCACATAGTAAAGGTCCAATGGGGGACCATGAAAACATGAGTACAAGGTGGGAACTCATGATGAAACTCGACACAAACGTGGACAAGTATGGAGGCGAAGTGGTGCCCCAAGTACGAGTGTCGCAAGTGAGGAAATTTGATTTAAAGGGGAGGTGAAGTGACCCTACTTGGAAAAAATGGGTCCGGGTTAAGTAGCAAATCACATAAATGAAAAAATATGCTGGCTATCTAAAAGAAAATAAAACATGAATTTCAGAAGGGAAATGCTAAGGGTAATATTTCTTAAGATAGAGTGCGTTGCGAGGATTAGGAAGGGGATTACCTTCGAAATCCTCTAAGAGGTATGCCCCCTTATCGAGATCCTTACTGATGATGTAAGGGCCTAGCCATAATGAGTCGAACTTCCCATGACCAAGGACATCATGGGCCTGGTCATAGACTAGAACAAGGTCGCCTTCGTGAAAAGTGCGAGGCTGGACTTTTCGGTCATACTGAGCTTTGGTGCGTTTCTTGGCCGCTTCCATGGTTTGCAAAGAAACACGGCGGTCTTAGGAAGCGCGCTCAAGCATGATAAGTCGTTGTTCGAGAGGTTGGGTGTCAGGGAGAAGTTCGATGGCCAGATGCAGGGAAGGAATTTCACACTCGATCGGTAAGACTGCCTCCTCTCCAAAAACGAGGTGGAAAGGAGTAAACCCGGTGGCGGTTTTAACAGAAGTCCGATAGGCCCATAAAGCAGGGAAGAGCATGAGATGCCAGTTGGTTTTGTGCTTATTCACCGTCCGTTGAAGCATAGTCTTGAGGATTTTGTTGACTGCTTCAACTTGGCCATTACCTTGGGGGTAATAGGAGGAGGAATATTGGTGCTCAAAACCCAACAGTGAGGATATCTCGTGCCATATCTCATCTTCAAAATGTCTACCATGGTCAGAGACCAGTTGTTTCAGAACTTCGAATCGAGAGATAAAGTGGTTAAAGAAAAAGAGGGCCGCGGTAGCTATCGTGTTGTTAAATGTTGGCATGGCCTCGACCCATTTTGTGAAATAGTTGACCGCCATGATGATATATTTGTGGTTACCAGCGGATGGCAGGCGACACTCCATAAAGTCGATGGCCCATTTACAGAAGGGACCAGTGGAGACGACTAGATGGAGGGGAGCTGGGGGAGCTCGCGCCTTAGGGGCGAAATGTTGGCAATTGGGACAGTGCTTGACTACCTCAATGTAATCACTGAAGAGGGAAGGACAAAAATACCCAGCGCGCATGACTTTCTGGGCAGTAGCAAGACCGGAGAGGTGGCCACCGCAAGTGCCACTATGGAAGGCATTAAGGACTTTTTCAGCTTCATAGTGTGTGAGACAACGACGAAGGACAGTATCAATCCCGCAACGATAGAGGTCGTCGCCGATAAGAAGGTATCAGGGAGCCTGGTGTCAGATACATCGGTGAGCCTCATGATCAAGGTGGAGGGTGAACTTTTGGGTTCGCAAGTAAGTAAGAATATCGCCATACCATGGGTCGTCGGAAGTAATGGAAAATAAGTGTTCATCAGGAAAATCATCATTAACTGGAGGGTCTTGCGATCCGGTAGGTAATTCAGAAATGAGCTCAGCGAGGGCTAAGCCTTTCTTACTCTTTGGTGTGACAAATTCGAGGTCGAATTCCTGGAGAATAATGACCCAATGGGCCTACTTCCCAGTGAGGATACGACGACTCAGTAGGAAAGCCATGGGGTTGGAATTAGTCACAACCTTGGTGGAGCGCATGAGGATATAATGACAAAGTTTTTGGACTGAGAACACGACAGCCAGTGCTAATTTTTCTTCATATGAGTAGGAAACAGGAGGCCCTACAAGGTTCTTACTGACGTAGTAAATCACATGCTCGATACCATTGTCATCTTCCTGGATAAGGACTCCAGCGACCGAATAGGTGGATGCGGAGATATACAGGATGAAGTCCCGATCAAAGTCGGGAGGGAAGATCAAGGGAGTGGATGTGAGAGCCTGCTTGAGGGCATTGAAAGACTCATGAGCATAGGAATCCCAAACAAATGGGATAGTAGATTGGAGGAGTCTAAGGAACCCATGTGCGGTGGTGGCATAGTCAGGGACGAACCGACGAAGAAAATTAGCTTTGCCTTGGAGACTTTGGAGCTGGCATAGGGTACGCGGAATGGGAAGTTCAAGAATGGCTTGAACTTTCAAAGGGTCAAGAGTGATACCATCCTTAGACACGATGAAGCCTAAGAGACAGGCGGCAGGAATGCAAAAGACGCATTTCAACGGGTTAAGGCGGATATTATACTTGCGACATCGGAGAAAAATGGTACGCAGATCGTGGAGGTGCTACGTCCGATGCTTAGAACGTGCAGTGAGGTCGTCTAAATAAGCAAGGATAATATGAGATAAGTCATGGAAACAATAAGACATGGCCCGTTTAAAAGTGGCGTCGGTGTTTTTAAGGCCAAAAGGCATGACCCGGTAAGCAAAAGTTCCACACGGAATAATGAACACGATTTTTAGTTGATCAGCAGGACGGATAACAATTTGGTTGTATCCGGAGAAACAATCCATAAAGGATAGAACCTCATGCCCCGCACACTCGTCAATGATTTGGTCAATGAACGGTGTGGGGAAGTTGTCTTTGGGACAAGCTTTGTTCAAGTCGCGAAAGTCTGTGCAAACACGGATGGTGCCTTGTTTCTTGAGAACGGGAACTGGGTTGGATACCCAAGTGGTGTATTCAATGGGGTAAATGAAACCAGCCTACTTGAGCTTATCGATTTCGGCTTTGATAGCGTCACGTCTGGAAGGATGAATGGGTCTCAACTTTTGACGGACCGGTTTGGCATCAGGCCATGTGTCGATATGGTGTTCGACAATGGCGGGATCGAGTCCGGGCATTTCAGAATAGGACCAGGCGAAAATATCGCGGAATTCTTTGAAAAGCTTGGTGTAAGCTTCGATTTCTTCCGGGGTGCATTGGGCGCCCAAGGTGATATATTCTTCGATTCCTGGTTTGACTGAAATGTCAATTTTGATGGTAGGTGAGATATTGGCCATGTTTCCTTCTTCGAAAGCATCAGGAGCAAGGATGGGATTTTTGAACCAATCGACTGCATTAGGAATGAAGTCTTTGGTTTCCACAGCATATTGGTCATGGGACTGCTGTGGGAGGAAGTATGCGCGATGGTGCATATCGTCCCATGGAAAGTCAGGGTTGGTCATGGCTTCCATAATGTCTTCATTGGAATGGAAGATGGGAATACTGGAGGAAGAAGGGTCACCCGAGGAGGTAGTGATGTGTGACGGGTCATCTGGAGGAGAAGGGCTCAGATGCGTAATGTCAACAGATCCAAGGTCGACTGAGGAGGAACCGAGAGTATCTGCAGGTTGAAGGTTAGGTGAACTATCTCGCAAGGATGATGATAGGTACAAAATGGTGGTTGAAGGCTCTGTTGGTTCGATAGTGGGAGGAGGAATGTGAATGGGAGTAGGAATATCCTCTGGTCTTATCGAAGTAGGACTCGCAGACAAGTGAGAAGGTATCTTGTCGTGCGTAGCCTTGAATTGGCGGTACATGTCCAAGGAGGAACGATACTCGGCAAGGCGGGGACAGAGGTTGGTGTAATGGCCATGGAAATCGCACAAAGCACAAGGGTGGTTTGTGCGTAAGGTTTTGAGTTTCAGGATAGAGTCCGAGATAGTGACATAGACTTTGGGGATGTCAGAGTCGGGAAATGTCTCGTTGACCAGGATCTTGAGGTGCGGCAATTCGGGACACATATGGGTGGCGTGACCGACAATATCGCACAAAGCGCATTGGATAGCGGGCTTTGGCGGTCGCGGAGGGGTAGGGGTTGTCGGGGCGGCTTGGTCCTGATGGGTTACCCCCTTACGAGCTTTGCCTTTCTTTCCCGGGGTTGGCACCACAGGGGTAGGGTCCTGGAGAGGTGCGGGGGGCCCGGAGGAAGTGAGGGGGACCAGTTGAACTGGTGTCAAAGCAAGGTAGGGTTTGGGGTGACAGGGTGGGGTAGCGGCTGGAGGGTCAATGTACCAGACGGGTATGCCCAGGGTCAGGTTAGGAAGAGAGAGGGTGGCCATGACCAGTACCGTGTACACTCCTGGTGGGGGAGCTAGGAACAGTATCTGTCTAGAGGGGTAATGGCCAGGTGGGACGGCTCGTAAATGGCTAAGGCCTGGAGGAACCGTGCCAGGAGGATACAGGGGCTCATGACTACCAACTGCAGGTCAAGGGCTAGGAGTAGGTTGCGGAGGTCACGGTTGTGGACTAGCCGAAGCAGGTTGCTTGAGAGCAGCCCGAGATGATTACATCATGCAAACATTCGATGAGATGGGGTCAGAGATAGGAGGAGGAATACTAGGGAAGGTTCCGAGCAAAGAGGAATCTTTGTAGACGCCGGGGGAGACACTGGTCAAGGAGTCGATGGTTTGCTTGTTGGCTACAGAAGAGATGGTCGTCTGAGGTGAGGTCTGAGATTTTGGCTCATGATATGTCAACTGGTCAATGGTGACTATCTTTCCATTATGGGGGAAAGACATCTTGCGGAAAACCGTGGATGGGACAGCAGACATAGCATAGGTGTAGCTTCGCCCCAATAGAATGTTGTAGTCTAGCGGGGCGTCTATGACTTCGACGTCAACGCAAACAGTCTTACCGGCGAGGGTGATAGGAAAATTACGAAACAGGCCAATGGGCTGGGAGGCATGGCCGTCCCACGCTCGAAGGGTGATCGTGGAAGGGGCCAACTCAGGGGATCCGAGTTTCTTCCAAACCGAAGCGGACATCACGCAGGTGGATGCCCCCTCATCAATTATGCACCGGGAAACGTTGGCGTTCCGGATTTTGACTGGGATTTGGAAGGCGACGAAAGGAGGGAGAGGAGGATGGTCCGATTGAGTGGCATCGAAAACAATCATTTGGTCATCAGCAGGATCTACAGTGCCCACGGCAGATAGTAGAGCCTTCTTTTGGGAAGGGCACGACTGGAGGAGTTCCAGTGTGGAAATGGCAGTAGGAGATTGCGCCAAATCATCTACTATGCTATACGAATGAGCAGCTCGACCAGAAGCAACATTTCGACGTAACGGTCCTTTAGGAATCTTGGTATGGACCTCAACTTTGGGTTGAGGGATATGTAAGGGACCATTGGATGTCGAAAGAGGCTCTGTAGAACCGGAAGAAGAGGACTCGGGGGCAGACTGAGCGGGAGGCTTGGGGTACTGGTGAGACCGAGTTTGAAGGTGAAGGTCGACAGTTGGGGATGGATCAGAGGTCATCATGAGGATCTGGTAATCGGAGGAACCAAAAATGGAGGGTGGAGTGGAGACCCGCCCGTCAGGTGGTTGGGTAGCCACGAATCCTTGCTGAGGAAAAGAATCAGTAAACACAGCTGGTTGAGTAGTGGCCACATTATGGGGAGCGTGAGGGGAGGCATGTTATCCGCGCAATGTGGCTTGAGACTCCCACATCTGCCGCATCTGTGGTAAAAGGGGGCAATCGTGGGTGTAATGATCATAAACACTGCAACACGAACAAGGCTTGTTGGTACGAAGAGGCCTGTCCGGCTTGGGCTGAGTGCCCTGTTGCTGGTTAGCAGTGTTAGGGTCAAAACCTTGAGGATTGGGTCCACGAGTACCAGGGGCAGATTGATTTGGATTGCCTCTCCACCTTCTTTGAGAAGAAGGGGGATTAGTCGCACCCTGCTGTGCAAATACTTGCCCTGAAGGGGGCTGTAGGTGTTGTTGCTGGGGTTGAGGAGGCAAGGGAGGTGGAAGCACATATGCTGGAGGAGCTGGCACACC
The DNA here is from genome assembly GCA_034641835.2 of Pinus albicaulis. Classification (NCBI taxonomy): domain Eukaryota; kingdom Viridiplantae; phylum Streptophyta; class Pinopsida; order Pinales; family Pinaceae; genus Pinus; species Pinus albicaulis. Next base: position 87,502,985 of record CM076570.1, read on the forward strand.
AGGCTGCAGATAAGGGTAATGGCTAGGTTGGGCAACATTGAGGTAAGCAGGAGGTTGGGAAAAAGGAGGAGGCATGCCGTATCCTGGGTACATGCTACCGGGAGGGGGAAGAGTGCTAGAGGTGCTGGCCCCTCTGTGAGGGAGACCGTAGCCCATAGGAGGTTGAGCATACGGATGGGAAAGGGCTCCAATGATACCGTCGATGGAATGAGATGCCCCCGGGGCGTTAGCGCCACTGGGCCTGGGGAGGTCAGGAAGGACGGTATAAACATAACCAGACTGGGCGTAGATCAGGTCATATTTCAAGGCTATTTGGAGGGCGGCTTCTTCGGTTTGAGGGAAATGGGAGGTGACATCTTTGCCGATGGGAGCTAGGAGAGAGCGAAGGAACCATTCCATATAGATCCGATCTTCGAAGGGGGGAGCTCGACATAAGCTGCGTCTACGTCGCCATTCCTGAACATGGGTGGAAAGGCGGGTCGAAGATGTTTGCTTAAAGGAAGTCAAGAGCTCTGTACTGGTATCGTATCGGAGAGGGAGCTGGAAGTAAGATAAAAAGGCTTAGGCAATGGTCGCAAAGGTGGTATGGGAAGAGGTGGCTTGGTCGACATACCATTTAGAAGTTTCACCGGTGAGCGTGTGTTGGAACAAACGAAGATGAATGGATTCATCGGTAATGGAATTGGAGGAACACCACATGTGGAAAGATCGAACATGATTGGTTGGATCTTCTCCAGCAAGGCCTTCGAACTTAGGGATGTTGAAGGGGAGCTTGGTTGGCATAGCAGGCCAACCAACATCGTGGCAGATAGGGTCATTGATCAACTGATTGAAATCGGGGAGGCTGAGGCCTACAATGTACGGCAGCAAGGGTATGGCCGAGGTAGTTCCTGTGGCGGTTCCGCTAGTAGTGGTTCCGGCATTAGGGCCTGGAGCACCACTAACGTGAGGCCCTGGACCAGACATAGTGAAGGTGACAGGGGGAGAACCAGGAGGAGAAGGAGAACCCAATGAATAAGAAGAGGAGTCGGAGTGCGGACTCGAAGGAGGACTGGCTTGACGACAGTGGGATAGAGCAGGTCGATTGACCGGAAACTGAGGGTGAAGGCCAAGACGTCTCCGGGAAAGGCGCCTTGGGGGTGCAATGATGACTAGAAGAAGGAAACCGACAAGGGCAAAAAGGGACAGAATCAAGTGAGGTCAAGGGCAGAAAATGTGCAGTGACAATTGATTTTAGAGTCTTTGCCAGGCAGTGTTAACCAGGCGCTTCTTCACTTAGGGTCAGTGTGTGGTGTGCGTTAATTTTAATTTTTAAAACCCTTTTCCTTTTGAGAGCAAGAAAAAAGTGTGCTGCGTAACTGAAAATAAATCTGCAGAGAACAGTATATAATGCTGAAATAACAGAAAATTAATAGCTACTAATGCATCTATCTAACCCAAGAAGGCGGGTCCCTCAAAACTAGTCTAAAAAAGGGGAAAAAATCTAGTCAAAACACACTGAAAAGAGGCCAATAGATCTAAGGTCAGGAGGGACAAGGATCTAAAGGATAAAGCTGCTGAAAAGAGGTGCAGATCACAGCCAAGAGACAGAGGCAAGGTGGCTGGAAAAATGGAGGAAATCAGCAAAAAGAGGAAAGGACAGGGAGGAGGTCCTAAAGAGAGGTCCAAACAAAACGACGAGTGATTTGAAAGGAAGAAAGGCTGATTTCAAGGGATCTGAGGAGGAGGTTTCAGATCTGAAAAAGGGGAGGCTGAAACTCTGAAAAACAGACGGCTGAAACAGCTAAAAACTATTCCATAAAAAGTGGAGGGTACTGAAGCCCTAGGGGGCTAGGTTCCCACTTAGATGAGTAAAAACATAACAGAACTAGGTCAAAGCGGGCTGAGACAGAGGCTGGAAAACCCTGACAGAAGCTTCATCAAAACCCAGAAAAATTGCAGAAAAACCACTGAAAAATTGGCAGGTCGCAGGTTCTGACCTGTTTTCAGTTCAGGTCGCAGAAAAGAGGTTGAAAAGTGTGACCTGGAGGTCTAGGTTGCAGTTTTTGGGCTGAAAAATGTGACCTCCCATTCCGGTTGTCTAGGCGGCAGATTTTCGGAAAATTTGTCGTCTCAATTGCGGCTGATGTCGCTTACCTGCGCAATAGGGTCAGAAACACATGGAAGTTAAAAATTTTAATGTTTTAGGGTTTTATGTGAGAAAAGCAACATAAAAATAGGAAAAATAAACAGCTGAAAAGAAACCCTAGGGTCTGAAGTAGCCGGATATGCAGGAATATGAAAAATGACAGCGGTCGTAATTTAAAACCCGTGTGGAGTCGCCATTTGTTAGTATGAATCCTTTGTCGAAGTGTAGGAAAAAGGACCACTTTAGCTACGCATAACTAATAGCCCTAACAACAAAAGTGGCTGCCAATATCTTCAGATCTGTAGTTATTTGAACAAGAAAAGAGCTGCAAAAAACCAGATCTATGCATGGAAAGACATTAAGCAGTAAAAACAAGGGTTTGCTCCATATACCAATAGACAAGACAAGAACAATTTTTGAAAGAATTTTGGTATTAATTGGGCACCTGTGAGGAAAAAAAGAAGGCGTATCCAATTCTCCTCAGTGGGATGGGTTCTTGGAAGTCCTCAGCACTTCAGATCTAAGATTTGTCTCTCTTGTTGGTGTATAAAACCCAATGCAAAGAATAGAGCTCAATGGGAGCTCACACAACAAATGATGGAAAAATGTGACCAAGTGTATAGATCCAGAGTGATCTAATAGGCAACAAAAGGTGAAGAATGGTAGGAAAAACCCTCCTATTTATAACAAAATATTGAGTCATTCTAGATCTTGGTGCATGATTAAAATAATGTTAACCAAATCTAGATCCACCTTTTATGGAATATTTTATTATATTTGTTGGAGGGAAAAGATATTTGACTTGGGTCAAATCCCTTGATTTGTCAAAAATAAATAAATAAATGATTTATTTATCTTTTTAAGGAAGCGGTTAGAAGATAATCAAATAAATAATGATTTATTTAATTATTTGTGGGTGATTTGGTCATATTTAACAAGGAATATTATCTAAATGAGATTAAATAATTATTCCTAGAAAATAATAAGATAAATAAAGGTTTATCTAATTAATTTCTTTGTTTTTGGGTTAAACATGACTAGGAATAATAATTAAACTATGGTTTAATTAATTATTCCATGAGGAAAATCAAACAAAATAGGTTTGTTTAATATTTCCTTTTGGGGTTTCCTGTTTAGACCATAAACAACCTAATAAATGTGGTTTATTAAGTTATTTACCATAGTGAAAGCAATTTTACTTAGGGTAAAATTGGTCTTACATGGTGTACTTGGGTCCATCTAATGATAATAGGTTAGATGACCAAAAAATGGTGTAACAAGCATGGCTCTGGATGTATATTCTCAATCCCCTTGGCTTGACGATGCAGATTCACCTGACCCTTTAAGAGAAGTTTTCCCTTCTGATGAAGCTATTGTTGAAACCATGTCTCTTGAAGATCTATCGTGGAGCAATGGACATCATCATTCCTCATTCATCCCTGTCCCAGGGGCAATGTCTGATTGTCTAGAGCATGATGTATCTGGTTATCCCCCTCCTGAGCCTCCTCCGTTGAGCTCGTCGGAGCATAGTTCCTCTTCTTGTGTCAAGCTCCTAAAACAATGAAACAATTTTCTACGAGGACAGTTCTTTTAAGTGTTTCAACCTCGTTAAAATAATAAAACACGAGCCCGTTCAATTTGAGTTTTGTTAGATTTAGATCAAATATCTTTTTTTTTAACCTTCACTCCATTCCCTATGGACTTAAGCTTGGGGGGCATGTACCTCGAATTGAGACACCATGCTGAGGGGCATGCTCGTTTTCCTCATTTTCAAGCATAGTTTTCATATGTGCGTCCATGTGTGCTTTTAAGCTTGCATAAAAATACAATGTGTGGTAATACATTTTGTGAAATTTTCCTTTGGGTCGTTTTTTATGCAAATCATATAACTGATGCATTATATAACATTGTATTAGACATTTGCATGGCATATAAAAACATCATCACATGTAAAAAGATCCATCCAGAAATAGATATATATATATATATGTTGAATAGTTTGCAGTTTTTGTACATCACATAAAATAAAAAAATATACATGTTTGTTTTAATAATAGCCGGAGACAACATGTCTCTCAAAAATATGCATATGAAAACCCTAGATGGCTAATCAGCATGGTGCTCTTTGTAGCATGCCACCGTGTGCACCAATTGCCTCAGTAATCGATGGAGGCATCTAGGCACCCCCACAATGTGTCGCTGGTAAGACATTGGGACATCTGCCAGCCGTGCATAGTCTGGGATTCCCTGGGTGATACCCTCCAGGTTCTGGATCATCTCGCTCCCTTCGCCACCCTCAGATTTAGGGTCATGTACAAGAGGGGTCCTCCGTACAATGGGCGGCATGCCCGTGGGCCTCTCTGGGCCAACATCTGCATACACATAGAACTGTTATTAGAATATGCATGTATCACCAAAAAAATCATAAATACATAAAAAATTAAAAAGAGTCTTACCCAGCTCCTCGTCTCAGTCATCCCCCTCTGGGAGTGGAAGATCTGGGTCTCCCGTGAAGTCAGTACCAGTGTAGGGCCAATCCTTAACTACAATCAGCTAACGCCGTAGCCATACAAAAAACTCAAGCCTCCAGGACATCTGTTGGCCCCCTCCTAACCTGGGCATAAGTGCTTCCCATCGAGCCATCCTCGGCTCCCTCAATGACGGCTCGGCGACTATTGCCCCTTGGCCCTGGAAAATTGGTAATCGTTCCAGAATGAATGACACCAGAATGGAACCATACCCAAACTATTTCAGTTTGGCATTCTTTCACTTTGTCAGCTGCCATTTGATGTTTTTTGTCATGGCAGTGGCCTAATCAAAAAGTGTAGGATTCAGGCATTCGGAGGCTAGTAGGAGCTGTGCTTTGGTTTCCTCGTGCGGGGCCTACAATCCTACAGCCCGCGTAATGGTGTGAAGCACTACTCGGAGTGCTAGATCGTGGATAGTATGGATGTCTAATTTCCCACTGCCTGATCTTGTTTGTGCCCCTGGGCACACTCTCAGCATTACCATATCCATTTTCTCCCCATAAGGTCTACTGCCCATCATGATTGGCACTGGGCCTCTGTGCAAAAATCTGGTTATGAAATAAACATCAGAGACTTCAAGTGCTAGTACTTGGTCTCGGAGCTTGAACACTTCTTCATTCTCATCCCATGTGCTAACCAAATACTGCAATAGCTCAAGTTGAGCTCTCAAACATGGTGTGAGGAAAAAATTCTTGAGACCACAGTCCCGAAGTGCGTTCGTGCAAGCTTCATTTTGCATGGCCATTTCGTCCTCTTCCCCATGTTCCCTCTCCTTCCACTCAATCAGCATTTTCGCTGGATATCTGCACCAACATGGTCAAAAATACCTTATTAGATCTCTGCAACACTTAAAAAATCATTTGAGTGGCTCAAATTTTGGTAAATTAACGCGAAAATTTGAGTTGCGCCATTGGCGCGACCCCTTTGCAAAAAGGAGCCAATTGGTGTGGGTTCGTGCACGATACCCGCACCAATTGGCGGAGCCCTAAATTTGCAAAAGGTTTCCCCAGAGGTCAAATACACAATGGAAATTTACAAATAATGAATCAAAAAAATTTTAATGGGAGCGCCTCTTACCTGGAATGAACGAGAATCCGGATGATATATTGGATTCGTCGCAATCACTGCCGCAAGTTCGCACACCAAAAGCTCACTGTTGCTCTCCAAATGAGGTAAAAAGTAAAAGTAAATATGTTTTACTATTTTTGGCATATTTATAACTTTTCAAAGTCAAATTAGGTTTTGAAAGTCATTTTTCCCAATATTTTAATATATTTTGTCGAAAAATGGATTTTACACTCGCTTTTATGTGCAGTGACAGGTTTTTACGCGGCTTGGACGGTGATACGAGTTGTATTTTATACTTTTTTGGACTCGATAAAAACATGAAAAAGTCATTTCTAGAGTCATCTTTCAACTCTTTTCTGACTCTCTAAACATGAAAATATTGCCGAGTCCCTTATCGTTTCGATCTCGTTAAAGTGGCTGTGAAACAACATCTACCCAGTATACGTTTACCCCTTTTTAGGGTTGGGATAGATTATTTACGAAAAAGGAATACCATAGCCTATCGAGACTAGGAGGTTTTCTCAGACATAGTTTTCTACCTTTTCGGATCTAAGGAACTATTTATGAAAAGGGAATTTTGGAGTTTACTTTTCTGCTGTCTTTTCAAACTCTCTAAACATGAAAAGACGCCGAGTTCTCCCTTTTTCAGACTCGTTAAACCCTGATGACATCGGATTCAGTCATAATGATGATATTCGAGTTTCTCCTTCCTAGGGCTCGTTAAATGTACTAGGATGGATTCGTCCGAAGGAAAAACTTATATTACAAGCATATGCTATCCCCTTCAAGCTTTTTCTCAAAAAAAATTGGGGTACTCGCTAGAAATGGTGGGGAAAAATGGAACCAGTATCATCGTCGTGTCGGCAGTATGTCACTCTTAAACATGGCACTTATCTACATTCGTGTCGGGTTGGGTATATCTCATCTCATTTTCTGCTTGCCTCTGTGGGTTTGAGTAATCCTTTTTTACCTCTCATCTGCTCTTTTCCTCGTCATCATGACCTCTGATCTTTTGATGTCAAATACTGCCAAATCCACTGTCGTGCCACCGATATGTTCAAGAGAAGTTGACCTCTGCAAGTTTCAACCTTCCTCTGATTCTCATCTGATCCCGATTCACAACATTATGCTCCTCTGTCTCACGTCGATGATGTGGGAAACACTATGGCCCACTGTTGACGGGAAAATATGTCCGGCCAACAGTAGGGGATCTCCCCGGTAGAAAGTCCCAATTAGACTTTGAACCGTTTGGAGTAGGGATCCCGTCCGGGGTGTGGGTCCGGCTACCACTTAAATGTAGGAGCTACAACACCCACCTTCAATCAAGGTCACTTCCTATGGACTTCAGCTCATTATCCAGGAAGTTGATCTAGAGACTCCCTTATGGTACCTTGGAGCCTACATGCCTCAATGGCAAGTTCTTCGCATCCGACGCAAGGTTTTCATCATTGGCCTTTGATCAGATGATTCTGTGGATGTTCAACTCCAGCTCACTATTCACATTTCGTGGATTGTACCTATAGTACCTTGAGGGCCATTGTCATTATTGGTAGTTCCTCTTGTGTCTGTTAACAACTTTCATCATTGGATGGTAATCAAATGATGTTCTTGCTTGTTCGACTTCATCTCACTTATTCACATGCCTGAACTTGTACTTTGTTCGGGTCGAGATGGAGCGCAAGACCCTGGGTTTTGTCTGCTAGAATCCAGCTGCGATTTTGTGGATTATTATCATTAGTTACATGACTCATTGATTGGATGGTTTTGACCATACCTGAGTCTATTTATTGATCCTTACTGGATGGATGTGTCCATACCTTGGATCTTGATTATTGTATACTCTGTTATGGATGGATGCGCCCATACCACGTATATATCATGTATTTGAGATATCAGTTGTACTTGTCTACGCAGGTTTCCCGACGGTAGTGTTTTCAGTTGGGCACGTTCTCGTAAAGCATTTCACCCCTCTCTCTCTTTCGGGCCTCATGATTTAGGGGGCATCTGTTACACAGTAATTTTTCACCATCCCTGCAATCCCCCGTTTGCACATTGGAGGGCTTATTCCATGACCTGTGAGCACTGACATGACCTGAAACCACTTTCATGGCATCCCCCTTGACAAGGAAAATCATTCCCCTGAAGACAATTTCCTGTGAAAAGCCCTAAAAATAGCCTTTTTAGCCTTGGCACAACTAGCCAGTTCAACCCTCGCGCCATGGGGGAAATCCACCAAAGAGGGCGCGCCAACTGGCGCTCCTTCCCAGTGTATCACCCACGCCAGGCTTAATAAGGATTTTTTTTTTAAAATAAATGGCGGAAGTTTTATTCCAACCAACTCCTGAACGAGTCTCTAAAATTAGTTGGGAGGTTTGGCTCCGGATCTCCATGTAGGGGAAGTTATTTTCCACCTATCATGGAAGCTTCCTTGAGGATAGGGCCAATCCCACCATTATAGGGATCCCAACTCCCCTTCCACCATCTATATAAGCTTTTCATTTTCCCTTTGCAAGCTAGCCTGAATAGAGATGAATCAATTGTAAGGAGATTATCGTCAAACAGCCAAAGAGAGAGAGAGAGACTTGTCCTTTCCCCGACGAGTTTTACCGAGAAGTACTCCTCTGTCGACCCGCCGAAGGAAGATCCAGCGTCAGAGCTCAGGTTGTATCTTTCTTTGTTCTAATTAACAATAAACAACTTTGATTATCGTTCCACTCAGATGTTCATGTTTTATGTTATGAGTTGTAGCTTCTCTGACTGATACATAATTGCATGTATTAGGTTTTACGCTTGTTTGTTTGTTGTTTCTTCTTGTACGTGCAGGTGTTCGATCACATCGAGCGGGAGAATTGTGATATTCCAAATCAAGGGACATAAGTGCCATCTTCTCCACAAATGCCGGCAGCGTAGGACTTAAGGTAGGCCTTTTGTCGCATCTTGGTCTTTTGCAATTAGGAACTTGTGTCTTAGCATGACTCGGTTGTTGCTAGACCCGATCTAGGCTAGTAGGAATCGCCTCTGTCCGTAGAGGGGATTTACCTCTCCAACAGATCCTATTGAGTTTTCTACCCAATCAAGTTTTGAGCTAATCTCAATCAAATAAATTTCAAAAAACCAAACTGAAAATGGAAGAAAACTAAGTTCAGAATTTCCCTAGTGGAGTCGCCATTTTGTTGCATGGATGAATCCCTCTTGCAGACAAGAGCGATCTCCCTAGTATCCTAAGGATATCTAGAAACAAACAGATAGATGTAGACCAATTTCTCTAGACTATTTTGCTTAAGAATTTCTTATTAACTATGGATAGATACCCCTACCTAAAGTCCGATGCTTATTTGGTCTTTAATCCAATTTCTCCAAAAGTTATCGATCCAGCATATAAGATCTACAATCAAATACAAGCAAACAAGATCAAAAGGATCTGCACAATATGATAATTCGAAAGCAATAATCTATCGTAGTGATCAAGGAGTATAAGAATTAAATTGTTCGAAAGATAGATGAACAATTCAATGAGAAAATAGAATCCATTTGTATTAACTTTGAATAAAAGAAGAAACCTTACAACCTTAATGCCTTGATGTTTTTGCAGGTTCTTCTGGGGTCCCGAACAGTCGTTTTCCTCAGTTTGACAAGACTCCAACTCTCTAGATCAACATAAGACTATGGCCATGAGTATGTAATCTCTCTCATTCCAATGATGCCAAATGTGGAGAGTATAATTCCTTCATAAATTCTCTTCTATAAGGTAAGAAGTAAGTATCAACTACTAAGTATCCAAAAAGTACCCTTGAGACTGAAACTTGGTCTCAATTTATAGCTAAAGAGAGGTAGTTTTAGCTTCAAAAAGGAATGGATAAAGCCCTCTCATTATGGGATTTTAGCTCCAAAAACCAAGGGATAAATCCATTTATGAAGGGATGAAGGTTCATGAATGGAAGGGACGAAGTTCAACCAAATATTGCTTCTACAAGGCTCTAGCTGGGAGAATATTCGACTAGTTGGGCTTCTAGAACTTACTTTTCTTTTTATTTTACCTTTTACGGGGGTCCGAAGTTTTAATGAGCTTTACGTGCGGGATGTACCGTATTTTTTATAACAATTAGCTATAGTACCGCAGGGAATGACTAGGGAAAGTGCAAGAGTAGGCTTTTTAAGAGCTTCTTCCAGTTCCAAGACTTGATTTGGGGAACTTTATGTTTTTTAGAATTCTAAGGGAGCAATAAATAGGTAATGATGAACCCATATAAACAGTTAAATGTCATGGTGACAAGTTTTAGTGTAACACAAACCATAGATGATAGGTGGTGACATGTGTGGCCGGGTCATCCCCTTGTTTCCCATTGAACTTAGGGATATCTACAGGAATCTTATGCAGTATAGGAGGCCAAAGAAGGTTTTGATTGATGTGATTTTTGGTCAATTTATATAGATCATGGATGTCATATATATAGTTACAATTACTCTTGAGCTTCATATGGACCTCAGATAATGGGGCTAAGTACTCTCGTGAAGACGAGAACTCTCCCAAAAATCGAAGACAGATCAGGTCCATCTATGTCAAGTATGAGGGAAGCCTGCCCCAGTCACCTTGTATTCGTACCTATAGTATGGCCAATATGGATACCTCAAATCACAAACACTACCGGGGGGGTCATGGTCATGGAAAACACAGTGTATGGGCAGAAAACCTAGATCCTCGATCCAGTTTCAACATCCCCAAAGGGAACCCCAATATCCAGAATGCCCAAAGGAAATGTGATCGAAGGTGGGCTACCTTCTCACGCACTCCAATATTTTCTTGCTTTTAACTCCTTTGTGATGGGAGAGGTCCCAGATAGTATGAATGTAGTAGGATTTTCACTCTTTAATGACATTGGTCTCAAGTTTTGTGATCTTGAGCAGTTTTGTCACACTGCCTAATCCAAGATCCTAGCCTAAAATAACCTTTGTTTAATCTCAAAAAAGAGCTATTTATTGATTTTATTAAGCACTTCTTTTTAGTGTACTTGCATTTAGGTCTCCGAAATGGGATTAGACGTATGGAATTTATGTGACTGACACAAACCATGCAGAAAATTATTTTCAATCATGTTCAATGAAATAGTTATTCTACAAGGAGAAATTCATTTATACATCAATGCAACAACACACATCCAAAATGTAGTTCAACCTATAAAAGACACAAATACCAATGCTCTCTAAAAACTAACTAGCCCAATATATTTACAGAATGAAATTAGCTATATTAGAAAAACTAGAAATGAAAAAACAAAAAATTCTCTTTCAGAAAGCAAATGCAGCTAGGCTAAATTTCAAAAAAGAAAAATTAGTATGCAGACAAGCAACCAAGAAAAAAAATTCTATTGCAAGAACCAGTAACAAACAATCAGAAACCTAACAACCAAGGAAATCACAGCAGGGGGTGAAATATCAAAGTTTTTATTGGGAAACACTCTCCAACAGAGCATACAATGCGTTAATAGCTTGACTAACACACTGTTCACAAGCAGGAAATTTTTTATAATTCTCTAGGGTGCACAAGTAGGGTGCGTTACAAAGGGTATATTGCAGAATAGGGTAAGCCAAGGCCTTATATGAAAACTATGATCAACTGAGATTGTTGTGGAGCACACATAATAGTTAGAAAGGTATGTGAGGAGAACATGAAATCATAGAAGGAGAGAATCAAGATTTTTAAATCAAAATTGAGAACTAAGGATTAGCCCTCGGTGGAGTCACCAATTCTGCTTAAGGGTAAAATGCATGGGTGGTAGAAGATGTAAGTTCCCTCTCAAGCCTTCTCGGGACCCAAGGTAGACTATCAAATTAGCTGCAACATTCACAAATACAACATATACATGTTCATACAAGTAATTTATTAACACTATGAAGTAGAGAAGGATTACCTCAATGTGTAGTGTATATCTGCTGGAGAGCTCAAGGTAGTGTGGTGGAAGCCTGCCTCACTAGCTTCGAGATCAGATCCTGCAAGCCAAAAAAGAAACTAGTATTCTTCATAGTATTATCAATCTAAAGCAATCAAACACAAGAATATAACTTAACATGAAGTAATATGAATCTAAGCCACTTATAACATGTATCTTAAACAAATAACCAAATATATGCAATCATAGGACACCAAGTGGGAAAAACATAGGTATTTTATATATTAAATGAAGGAGGATTACAACCATCGGCTTGATCAAGCCTCCGTCGGTCCTTCAACTCCAATCTCTCTCTCTCTCTTCAATATCCCTAGAGTGAAAATGCTTGAGAAAATTCTTATCAATGAACTATGCAAAAAATAAGACCTCTCACTAACAAAAGTTCATTCCTCATAGCTTTAACCAATCGACCTTTGACAATGACCCTTGCCTCCAATTTATAGGAATTGGGAGGACAAACCTTTCCATTCTTCTCCATTAGTTTGAATAGGGAAAATCCATGATGTTTCCATGCTCTTCTTGATTTTTCCCTCTTTGGAAGACTTAGTTCGGTTTAACAATGTCCATTACAAGGACTGAACTGCAAGTTGCCATATTTTTGGACTGAATTTTTGAGAAAAAACTAGAAATTTCAGTTAGTTAACTCGGAATACGCCCCTTGAACTTCATGGAACACAATTAACACGAACCTTTAGGCAAAACAATGCATTAACCTAGGCATTAACGCTCCCGGCAAGAAGCTGGAATGATTTATAACTCAGCCTGAAATTTTCGAGGGTCTGTTGCCATGGAAAAATAGGTCTCTATCTTAGGCAATTTCTTCCATCAATGTGTCCTTCTCCTCTGATCTGTTGAGGAGGTCATTTTGTTTTATAACAATGTTACACAAAATCAAATGAATCATTTATATGAAAAAATATTTCTAATAAAATACTATAATTAACCAAATTTGAAGGGCTCAGACATCATTATATTAATAAAGTAGAAATTCACCAATTTACTTAAGTTGACAAGAGAATACATTAATTTTAGAGTTGAAAGAGAAGTTTTTATTATTGAAAAAGAAAATCAATAAATTATTCTATAGTATAGAAAATAATAATAATAATAAATAAAATAAAATAAAGATAAAAAGGAGAATCATTATTAAAGAAAAAGGTGAAAAACTAATTGATTGTCCTTTTAAAAGAGAAAGGATTGAGACAAGATTATAAGGATTCATTAATAATATATATTCAAGAAAATAGTTAAAGGAGTTAAAAGTAATGAGAAAATATGCATGTTCCAAAGAACCATGGTTTTTTTTCAAAATGGATTTTTTGTTCAGAAGGATATTCTAATTGCCAAGAGTCATTTAGGAATCATAATGTTGTCTTCACAAAATGTTACAAAACTTTTACTTTAGTCGAATATCTAAGTGATTTACATAAACAATCATTAGTAAGATATATAGAACAATTAATGAAAATATTTAGGCGACAACATGTATATTTTAATAAAGAAATGAAGAAAACATAATCCAAATTTCAAGTGAAAGCATATCATCACCCCTACAAAACGATGTAGTCCAATGTACCGAGAAATTACAGCCAGAAGATCAAGAGAAAGACAAAATAAACAAACTCCAACAAAAAAAGAACACATTACAACAAGAATAGAAATACCTTGTAGATTTGCATTACAAGGAAGTAATGGAAATGGACGAAGAAATTTCTCACCTCAAGGACCACATTTAGAAATTACTTGCACAAGTGAGGAAGACTAAGGTCACAAAGATAGAACTCAAGAAGCACCTATCAGAACAAGGAGGAAAACTTATTTTTAAATAACCTTAATAAAAGATAAGGGAAGGATACAAAGGACAAACCAAAATTTTAAAAGATAAAGGGAAGGATACAAAGGACAAAGTCAAGAATTTAAAAAATGACGAACTTTCACGTCTAAGGAATTATAATAAAAACCTTCTTACGCAAATTAATAAGCTTAAAAGTGAGAAGAAATTGCTAAAAGACAAGTTAGAAAAACTTACTCAAGAAGTATAAAAGTCTCCAGTCATAACAATCTAAGTTGAAGATAAGGGAACGAATACCAATCCAGTCAATATCACAACTCAAGAAGAGGATAAACCTACTGAAGTGAAGATGTACTCAGAATTTGTAGTTCAAGCGTCAGAGATTTCAAGTGAAGATTCTATAACCAACTCAACTACATCAGTACCTATAGTAAATTAGGATATTGGCACACACATGTTAAAGTAAATTCAAACAAGAAGAACTCCTTATATATATCTAAATCACAAGAATAGCTACCTCAATAAATATATGAATCTATATCACATGAAACATAAAAAACAAAATTATGTTTCGAAGAATAGTGAAGTGTTCACAATTCAGTGTAGTGATCAAAATTCATCACAAGTTTCCAGTAATCAAAACATTCCATAAAAGATTGATTTAGGATGATCAGATCCCTTCTTAGTTCGACTATTTTTTTGATCACTTACAGGATATTATCATCTTGTATCAATGAATATGATAGATTGAATAATTCGAAAAGATGTGAATAAGTTACAAAGAAAAAAAAACAGATGATATGCCTTATGAGCAATAAAGCGTTGAAGACAAATATTTCTGAAGAGGAAGGAAATGTTATGAAAAAAAATATATATATAAAATAACATAAATATAAATAATAATGATAAGTATAATAATGATTAATTAACTATTAATTATTATTGAAAATACATGTCTCTAAGGTCATGACCATTTCTGAAGAGCTACCTACCTAGTGTAATATTCCAAAATGGAAAAACTCAGAAATACATGCATGAAAAACGTATTTTTCAGAAATATAAGCATTAACAGAAAAAGATAGCCCATGGATCCATTAGATCTGACATTATAGCAACCACATCTAAAATTAAATAAAAAACAAATCATTATAGCCTAGTTAAACAGGCCTCCCATGCTCAAAACAACCCAAAATCACTAAAAACCCCAAGACTACTGCAACATAGAAATACTGCATAAAGATACAACGCAATTTATTGAGGGTTATACTCATAAAATAGAGAGACGAATCAGATCTGATGATTTATTAATCAATAGAGCATAAAAACAGAGATCTAGTCTCTTTTACATATATCCAAGATGACCCAACAAAGGTTTCTTGACAAAAATGATATACATGAAATATTTGTTGCAGATATATGGATGAATCATGCTATATGGCTAAAGCACTGCATAAATATGGCTGATCATGAAAATAAATGGATGTAGCTCATTTTTCTAGCTTTTCTGGGAAAAGGATGATCCTCCCCCTAGGAAACTAGCTCTCAAAACAAGGGATTAAACCCATCCACTGCAATACCTTAAGAAATAATGTAGTTGCTGAAAGGGACTGAGCTATTTCTGAAGGTGACTGGTTGGCCTAACACCAGGTAGTGGAAAATATAGCACAAAATTCTCTCCTCAGATTCCTTAAACAAGATCTCCAAGCAAGAGTGGGGAATTCCCGCATGAGAAAACCCTTGCACTAAACAGTGCAAAAAATTAAGCTAAACAGCCAAAGGATGCAGAGAAGTCTAAACAGACCACATACAAAATATAATCTTCAATCATGCCTCATATGGTTGCCATTCGCTCCATTATATAGTTGATGATCTTCCTCACCAAGGGTCCCACCCAATTATGAGGTTGCTTCCATGCAAAGGCTCCTCCACCAAAATTGCGTTGTCTCCATTAGTTCCACTCATATTTTTACAACACTTTTTGATTTATTCAACCTTGACTTGATCTTCATGCATTGTCTCTTTTCACATCTCAGGTGTCTTCATTTTGACTAGCTAGATTGATCTTCATTCACATTGAGTTGTCCTTATTTGTGATCCACTCCTCATATAATAATGATGTTGACTTGGTCAAACTTGACTTTTTTCACACATTTTAGACCCTGTTCACACATGAGTATGTTTGATCTAGTTATTAACATGATCCCTTTTCACATTATGAGGGATTTTATGCCTACTTAAGCAACTTATGAGCCTCCTTGCCCATTTATTCATCTAACTAGATATCAAAAGAAAAACTAATATTCTTATTAGCTGCATGCTAGTTTAGGAATATTACACCTAGGTATATAAGTAGGTCCTCACCCTCATTTGTAATCATCTCATTTGTATTCAAATATTCCTATATAATATATTAATGTCCTATTATGGATATTTATATATTTCAGACCTTCTGTTGTAGTTTGTTGCATATATATATATATATATATATATATATATATATATATATATATATATATATAAAGCTACACGTATATAGATTTTATCTATCTTAAAAATGAAGTATATTATGTACATACAAATAATCATATGTAAATTAATTTTATGTATAAATTGTCTAGGGTATGATGTAATAGATATATAATGCAACCATGCATAAAGTTATTTTATGCATGTGCATATGTGTTTACATGAAAATGCTACATGGAATCAAAACTGAACTAAGACCAAATAAGTCAAAGAAAAGAACTCGACGAAGCAAAACACCAAATAGTGAAAGCAGTCAAACATTGAATTTTCCAATGGAATGCACCAAATTCCCATTCATTTGAAAACCATCATAATAAGCTCAATAAATAAGAGATCATCTAAAGTCAAGTTAGTTTTATGTGATCCAAAAATGTCCATGGAGAGGTGAAAATTGTAGCATGGTAAAAAAAAACCCCAAATATCAAAACAAAATATTGTGATCAAAAAAACATGCTAAAACTTGGGGGGTAAAGCAGTGAATAATATAATAGGATAAACCAATAACCAATCCAGTGAAATTAGAAGCAAGAATTTCAAAAATTTTAAGTGTGGAGGCCTTATTTCTTGGTAAAAAAGTATGGGGCTTGTTGGCATACCAACACAAAGATAAATTTTGATGTTGGGGTGGCCAATGTTGAGATTCAACAAGAAGATTCAAGACCCACACTGGTGCATTAAGCACCTGGTTGCATTAAGCACCTACACTAGGGTGGGGCCCACAAGGTTATTTTTGGGTGCATGTCTATTTTTATTATCCCTTAATTTAGATGGACATTAAACTGTAATATATTCTCAATGTGGAATTGAAATAGTTAACTGAAGTGAAAAAATCAGTTAGAAAGTGAATTTCGAGTTAGAGGTTGGTTGGTGGGACATGCAGAGTAATTATAGTTGTAACAAAGTTCAAAGTGCAGTGGTGCATGATTTGGTGCAAGTTGTAAATAGTTTAACTCAGTTAAGTGAGTTAAACTCAGTTGTGATAGTTTTAATTCAAGATACACTAGTGAGAGATCTAGTGAATTAAATATTAATTAATTCACAATCGGTGATCTCACATGCAACTAAGGATTTACTATCATTAGCTTCATGCATGTCAGATCTAGTGGAGACCCAGGTGAGTTCTAGGTGAAAGGGAAGTTGACTATCAGTGGTGAAGTTATCCGCTTGCACACATGCAAGTAAAAACACATTGGATTTTCCCATGATACTTGCGCAATCAAGGCATGTAGGATTTCATAAATTCATGGATTGCATTCAACACGGATTGCGTGGTGAAGGCAAGCTGTCTGGAGGCAGTAAATTGGATAAGGAATTTGCCAATTTTTGTATGGCTTTGTGAGACAATTAGCTGATGTACCAAGAGCACTTGTGAGAAGAGTTTTGTATGTAATTGTTTCATGATCCATGATATAATATACAATATAACATAGTGGGGTTTTTAGCTGTAAGCTTTCCCTGGGAAATTATCTGTGTTGTGTGTGATTGATCTTTCTTCATGTTCATGTGATTAGCAATTTTGTTTTTAATTCCGCAAAATATTTGTAGAAGTGATTCAATATTTAACTTTAGCACATCGTTATATCAAGTGAATCCAAGATATACATGCTTGTTGTATAATTTCTACATGGTATCAGAGCACAGGAAATTGCAGAAGTGAAGTAGGAGTTGATTTTGTGACTGGATAGAATTCGAATTTGCAGAAATACTTTCTTGGTGATACAATTGATTCAAGATCAAAATGGCTTTCAATGGCTTGAGGTTAGAGTATGCACTCAAGGGTAGCTTGAACTGCATTTCTTGGAGAGACAGGATGGAGGTAGTACTCAAAGACAATGGCTTGAAGGAATTCATTGAAAAATATGTTCCTAAGCCATATGTTGCAGAGGTTTCCAATCTTGATGCATGGAAAAATAAAGTGGCAAAGGCGAGGAGTATCCTATTGGAGGGAGTACGAGACCACATTGTCTCAAGCCACCATGGGAAATCCACACCATATGCTATGTGGAAGGCTTTGATGGATCCTATTGGAGGGAGTATGAGATCTCATTGTCTCAAGTAGCCATGGGAAATCCACACCATATGCTATGTGGAAGGCTTTTATGGATCTATTCCAAAGCAACAACGACCATAGGAAATTGGCGCTCAAAGATAAACTCAGGAAGGTCAAGATGGAAAAGGGTGACACCATTCCAAAGTATCTCACAAAGTTTGTCCAATTTCGGGATGAACTGGGGAGTGTGGGAATAACAGTCGTTGATGATGATTTGGTGAGTTTGGCTCTCCTATGACTTCCTAAGATTTGGCACAGTTATGAAGACTCTGTCAAAGGACGGGAAAAATTTCCAAATTGAGAACGACTGTGGTCGCATTTGGTGCAGGAGGAGTTTAAACAGATCACCAGAGATGGATCTTCATCAAATCATGATGATGAAGAGAATTTTTCTTTGGCTTCCAAGGCGAAGAAGGGGAAGGGGAAGAAATTCCATTCTAAATCCGATTTTAAAGGCAAGAAGTAGGACATGTCCAAGGTGAAGTGTTTTCACTGTCACGAACATGTTCATTTTGCTACTAACTGTCCACAAAAGAAGAAGAAAAAGAAGACTGCTGGATCTGCAGCTGATGAGGCCCTTGCCTCACAATTTGAGCTTGAATTCTCCTTGATTTCATGCATGGTTTCAAGTGAGTTGGGATCAGTGTGGTATTTATATAATGGTGCTTCCTTTCACATGACGGGAGATAAGAAACTTTTCAGCAACTTCGAGGAGAAATATCTCTAGATGTATATTCAAATGGGTGATGACGAACAGTACAATGCTACCGGGATTGGTACCATTACCTTTCATATGGAGTTAGGTAAACCATTTAAATTAAAATATGTAATGCATATACGAGGTATGAAGAAAATTTGGTCTCAGTCGCAATGTTGGAGGACAGAGGATATGACGTTGTTTTTAGTGATGGAAAAGCTTTCCTATGGCATAAAACAATAGGTCAAGCCAAGAGGATAGGGATTCAAGTTACGAATCTCTACAAGTTGGAGGTATATGGCTGTGATTCCATGATGGGCAAGGCAAAAAAGGTGGTGAGCTAGGATGAGGGAAAATTATGGCACATGCGATAAGGCCATATTCATCATGGAGCCTTGAAAGTCATGCATCAAATATCTACTAGATTTCTACTATAGGGTAAAATGCTTGGGTTGTTGGTTATCGAATATCCCTCTCAGGGCTTTTTGGTACCTGAGGCAGACAGTAAGATTAGCTATATAGTTCACAAAGAAGATGCATATATGTTCATATCAACTTAAACAACTTGATGGAATAAGACGGAAGATTACCTCTTTCCAGATCTTGAAGTCTTTTTGGAGAGCACTAAGTTGCAAAGAAGGGATCCTCCTTCACCAGCTCCAAATCTTGACCCTGTGATCAATCAAAGCACCCGTGTAATCTCTACCACAATATACATTTCATATCAATTAAGTTAACATATGATAAATATTAAACAATGCACATCTAAGCCATTCATCTCATGCTATATAAGTAATTGAGGAACAATAACAATATTGATGCATTGAATGGACAGAACAGATACAGTTCTATTGATTTATAAAAAGGAGGATTACAACCGTCGGTTGTACCAAGCCTTCCTTAGTCTTCCAATCTCTCTTTATCTTTCTTTGAATGTGGTGATGTCTTAATCAACAAGTTCTCAATGAACCTCTTTGATATTTGACCTTCACACTAAAACAATAAACGCTCTGCTTCACATGTATTCAAAAAACCTTTGACCTTGGACCAAGAGCCTACAACTCCATTTTATAGGAGATGGAGAGGGCAAACCTTGCCTTTCTCCTTCCACTAGTTCTAAATAGAAAAACCAAGATGCTTCCTCAACTTTCCATGCTTTTGCCTTTCTTGAGAGTCTAGTTGTTTTTGGCAAGACCCAATAAGAGATTATTGCCTTGCAGTTTCTATTTTTCACTGACTCTCTATGAGAAAAATCTGAAGTTTCAAATCATTCTCCGCGGGTTTTCCTGTTTCAAACTCAAAACATTGGTAACGCTTCCCTCTAGGCTAAACATAGCGTTTCCCTAGCCACTAACGTGACCTTTTCATGAATCGGGTGCGTTATAACACACTTTGGCTGTTATATGGGCGCATTACCTTGGCAGAAGTAGGTTTAGTTTAGGCCTCTTTATTCCTTCCATACTTATCTTCTCCTCTGAGCTAATGAGGAGGTTATTTTACCCAATAGTAGAATAGCAATTTTTTGGCTAAGTAATGCACTGATTCTGAGCAAAGACCACGTTAATGCAGATACTAAGGCACTGTAATCAAATCTGGGCCACATTATAATGCTCTGGAATACTAAAAAAGATAGTGTTAGCCAGGGTAAAGTTCTTCATATGGCCAAAAGGGAACAGGACTGAACTCTGTGAGCTTTTGAAATGTCTACTGGGCATAAAAGTTGGTCAGAAGGATGTGTGAACAGAGGAAAGAAGAGGTAATAAAAAAAAAATTCTGGAAACTTGGGGTTAAAGTCCCCAGTGGAGTCACCAATTCTGCTATAGGGTAAAATGCTTGGGTTGTTGGTTCTCGAATATCCCTCCCAGGGCTTTCCGGTGCCCGAGGCAGATAGTAAGATTAGATGTATAGTTCACAAAGAAGATACATATATGTTCATATCAACTTAAACAACTTGATGGAATAAGATGGAAGATTACCTCTTTCCAGATCTTGAAGTCTTTTTGGAGAGCACTAAGAAGTGAAGCAGGGATCCTCCTTCACCAGCTCCAAATCTCGATCCTGTGATCAATCAAAGCACTCGTGTAATCTCTACCACAATATACATTTCCTACCAATTAAGTTAACATATGATAAATATTAAAAAATGCATGTCTAAGCCATTCATCTCATGCTATATAAGTAATTGAGGAATAATAACAATATTGACGCATTGAATGGACAAAACATATACAGTTCTATTGATTTATAAAAAGGAGGGTTACAACCGTCAGTTGTACCAATCCCTCCTCTATCTTCCAATCTCTCTTTCTCTTTCTCTGAATGTGGTGATGTCTTAATCAACAAGTTCTCAATGAACCTCTTTGATCTTTGACCTTCACACTACAACAATAAACGCTCTACTTCACATATATTCAAAAAACCTTCGACCTTGGACTAAGAGCCTACAGCTCCATTTTATAGGAGATGGAGAGGGAAAACCTTTCCTTTATCCTTCCACCAATTCTAAATAGAAAAACCAAGATGTTTCCTCAACTTTCCATGCTATTACCTTTCTTGAGAGTCTAGTTGTTTTTGGAAAATAAGATATTAGTGCCTTGCAATTTCTATTTTGCACTGACTCTCTTTGAGAAAAATCTAGAGTTTCAAATCATTCTCCGCGGGTTTTCCTGTTTCAAACTCAAAACACGAGTAACGCTGCCCTCTAGGCTAAACAAAGTGTTTCCCTAGCCACTAACGCGACCTTTTCATGGATCAGGTGCGTTATAATGCACTTTGGCTGTTATAGGGGCACGTTACCTTGGCAGAAGTAGGTTTAGTTTAGGCCTCTTTATTCCTTCCATACTTATCTTCTCCTCTGAGCTGATGAAGAGGTTCTTTTACCCTATAGCAAAATAGCAATTTTTTGGCTGAGTAACGCACTAGTTCTGAGCAAAGACCGTGTTAATGCAGATACTAATGCACTGTAATCAAATGTAGGCCGCGTTATAATGCTCTGGAATACTGACAAAGACAATGTTAGCCAGGTAAAGTTCTTCAAATGGCCAAAAGGGAACAAGACTAAACTCTATGAGATTTTGAAATGTCTACTGGGCACAAAAGTTGGTCAGAAGGATGTGTGAATAGAGGAAAGAAGAGGGAATGAAAAAAAAAAGTCCGGAAACTTGGGGTTAAACTCCCCAGTGGAGTCACCAATTCTTCTATAGGGTAAAATGCTTGGGTTGCTAGCTCTCGAATATCCCTCTCAGGGCTTTCCGGTGCCCGAGGCAGACAGTAAGATTAGCTATATAGTTCCCAAAGAAGATGCATATATGTTCATATCAACTTAAAAAACTTGATGGAATAAGATGGAAGATTACCTCTTTCTAGATCTTGAAGTCTTTTTGGAGAGCACTATGCAGCGAAGCAGGGATCCTCCTTCACCAGCTCAAAATCTCAACCCTGTGATCAATCAAAGCACCCGTGTAATCTATACCACAATATACATTTCATATCAATTAAGTTAACATATGATAAATATTAAAAAATGCATGTCTAAGCCATTCATCTCATGCTATATAAGTAATTGAGGAATAATAATAATATTGACGTATTGAATGGACAAAAAAGATACAGTTATATTGATTTATAAAAAGGAGGATTACAACCGTCGGTTGTATTAAGCCCTCCTCAGTCTTCCAATCTCTCTTTCTCTTTCTTTGAATGTGGTGATGTCTTAATCAACAAGTTCTCAATAAACCTCTTTGATCTTTGACCTTCACACTACAACAATAAATGTTCTGCTTCACATGTATTCAAAAAACCTTCGACCTTGGACCAAGAGCCTACAGCTCCATTTTATAGGAGATGGAGAGGGAAAACCTTGCCTTTCTCCTTCCACCAGTTCTAAATAGAAAAACCAAGATGTTTCCTCAACTTCCCATGCTTTTTCCTTTCTTGAGAGTCTAGTTGTTTTTGAAAAGACCCAATAAGAGATTAGTGCCTTGCAGTTTCTATTTTGCACTGACTCTCTATGAGAAAAAGCTGGAGTTTCAAATCATTCTCCACGGGTTTTCCTGTTTCAAACTCAAAACATGGGTAACGCTACCCTCTAGGCTAAACAGAGCATTGCCCTAGCCACTAACGCGACCTTTTCATGGATCAGGTGCGTTATAATGCCCTTTGGCTATTATAGGGGTGTGTTACCTTGGCAGAAGTAGGTTTAGTTTAGGCCTCTTTATTCCTTCCATACTTATCTTCTCCTCTGAGCTGATGAGGAGGTTATTTGACCTGTAACAACTTCTAATGGCAACACTTGCTCAGTTAGATATGTGTAAGGGTTGCACCATGGGGAAGTATGTAAATTCCACCTTTCATGAGAAGGAGAACTGAGCTTGGGGGATCCTTGAGAGAGTTCACACAGATGTTTTTGGACCATTCTCGATTGCTTCAACAGAAAAAACATAAGTGCTATGTAATATTTTTTGATGAATTTTCTTGTAAATATTGGATCTTCTTCATGCAGAAGAAATATCAAACATTCTATAAGTTATGTGTGTTTAAGGCATTGGTGGAGAAAGAGTCGGGGAAGCTAGTGAAGGCTCTTAGGAGCGATAATGGTGGATAATACATCTTTAATGAATTTAAGAAATTCTGCAACAAATAAGGACTTTGAAGAGAACTCATAGCGCCTCATAACCCACAACAGAATGCGGTCGCGGAGAGGAAGAACAGAACAATCGTGGGTGCAGCACGAGCGATGTTGCATGATCAAGGCCTACCAATGCAATTGTGGGCGGAAGCATGCAACACTGTGGTTTATGTGAAAAACCGTTGTCCTCATAGAGTACTTGGCATGAGTACACCTGAAGAGGCTTTCACTAGTAAGAAACCTAATGTTTCACAGTTTAATATTTTTGGCTCATCTGTTTATGTGCATCTGACCAAGGATGCCGGGAAGAATCTGGAACCGACTGATGAAGTTGGGATTTTTTTGGGGTACACAGAAACACCCCATAATTATCGTGTGTATTTTCCAAATAGCAAAATGACTGTTGCGCAATGGGATATAAAATTTGATGAGGGGAAATCCATGCGGTTGTCTCTTGAAAGGGAGTTGGACTTGCATGGAGAGGAGGAATTGCTGGTTCCCAAGGATGAGTCTCAAGATGTGGATCAGCCACATGAGGAGGTTCATGGAGTGGAGGAAATCACTCATTCATATCCATCCATGAGAAACGGTAGAAGGTGCACCACGCAATCTGATAGACTGAGACTTAATGTTGCACAGAATGTAGGAGCCCATACTTCACAGCGTAGAAAAAGACTGTCTCTTGACCGATTTACTGGATACATAGCTCTTATGAGAAAATGTATTATGACTGAACCATCTTCCTTTCAGGAAGCAGTTCAGCAACCTACTTGGGTTGATGCAATGGTGGAGGAAGAGATACTAAACTAGAAAGAAATGAAATTTTAATTTATGGAAAAAAAAAATAACAATTTAATCTATGAGAAAACTATGAAATAAACTTCTATACTATGAAAGACAATGAAACTTTATGTTATGAAGGCAACTAAATTCTATGAATATATTCAGATATTACTCTATGAAATAATTTTAATTCTATTCTAAACTCTATTCTATCTAAGTGTTTGAACTTTTATTCTAATGAAAATAAAGAAAGACTTACTTTATGGAAGCAAGTAGAATTTATTGTATGAGAAAACAATTGAATTCTATACTATCAAACTCTATTCTAGGAAAGCATTTAAATTATGTTCTAAGGAAGCAATTGAATTCTATTCTAAAAAATCATTTTAAAATATATTCTATGAAATCAAAGACAAATGTGCCCTATGAAAATAAGAAAATGTTATTCTAGGAAAGACTAATTTGAAATGACAGTTTCAAAGTAAACCAAATATTTTAAAGGACTGGTGTGTGTACATAGTTCAGGATTCACTCATGTCTATTCAAAAACTCATATGTTATCTATAAATATGTGACTAAAACAATTGTAGATTTGAGATACTAATCACAAAAGTGATTGAAAAATAAAATATTTTTTTTTTCCGTTCGAAGGTTTATTTAAGCACTTTTACGTGAAGCAGAACAAGAAGTAAATAAGTAAAATATAGTGTGAAAATGAACATAGAAAACTAGAGCATTAAACGAAATTTTGAAAGAAATACTGCAGAAAGTAAATGCAAGGAAACTAATCTACACTCATACTCAATAGGGGTCCTCCAAAGGCACGCAAGAGATGGAAGAATTCACCGATCAAACATTGATTCTTATCATGAAGGCACAACCATAAAAGAGAATAGTATTAACTGAGTAGTGCATATACAATCAAATATACTTCACTTGAATTCAAAAATAATAACAACATATGAGCACATGGTTCACTTCTTAGTGAAGAATTTTACAATGTTTTAAAATAACAACCTTGAGAAACTAATTGCTAAAAGCTAGAACTATAATTCAACATCTTAGTCTTTGATTTCTATGAGAACTATATTTCACATGATTCACTACCAGAGAAGCAAATCATGTGAGAAAAACATCATCATATTTCAAATCCTTCTCTCCTTCATGATCATGCTCACTTGATGGAACCACACTTGCTTGATTCTTTTTTCTAATGATAAGAATATGTCATGTCACATTTTGACCAAAGGTTTGAATTTCATGTTTCGGTCAACATGTGAACTTCCATTTGTGCCTGATAGGTGGAGAATGATGTAGGCACCATTTGGCATATTTTCATGTGTTTCATTTGATTCATCTTTCATGAGATATATTCAAATCTTGTATTTAGCTACAAAAAATTAGGAAGGCAATGAAATGTGTTAAATTTTGTAATTGAGGCAAATTAAGCCAAATTTGAAGTAAAACATATATAATTGAGATAATACTAGATATTTACCTTATTGCTTATTTTTGTATCTCTGATGGCTTTTCATTTCAAAATAATAGTGTAGTGATGTGAGGATAAGTGGTAAATGAGTGAAAATTAAGGTAACAAACTGTAAAAAAGATGCAATTCTTGTGGCCCAACAACATCATCTCTTGCAATTCAAATTACTTGAAAAACTCCCAAATGGGTCCCCAAATGATACCCTCAAATTTTGAAACTAAGAATTTCACTGCTCGTGATGTGCCTCCTTTCGTGTGGCCTATTCCTATAAGGATATAAAATGAAAGTGTGAAAATAAGATTTTATTTCTTTCTATGCAACAATATTTAGCAATGGTGCTAACACCCTCATCTTAAATCTTATTGGTTGGAATATACATCGTTTAATTTGTTCTAAAGAAAATTTCATTAAAGGTCCATTTTAGATCTCAAATTTCCCTAATACTCATACAAGTAATTCCTTATATGTATAATTGTATTGGTCATTTACATATATTGACCAATCACAACAAGTTTTATATGTTGTTTTCCAAGCAAAAAAATACAAAAAGTTTTAAAAAAATGCAACATAGAAAACAAACAATATTTTTTCCATTATTCCATTCCCCTTTCCCCTAGGTGAATAAATTTTATCTCCATTGAATTGAACTTTGAGGATTTTTCTTCACTCTTATCACTTGCTTTTATTCAAAGAATTTCATTTTTTTTATGTGATTTTAGGAAGTTATTTTCATTGGGAGGTGTTTTTTAAGTGATTAGGTTTCGTTTTAGAAATATGGTTTTCAAGTTATTGGATCATGACATTTAATTTATTTCTAATGATAAATAAATATCATTTTGAAATAGTTTGGTCATAAAAGAGTTACCATGTTTGTAACACATTTAGTCATTTAAAATAAAAATTGTCTTTTAATTTCATGGTTTAGGATCGAAGATATTTTATCTTTGATCATTAAATATATAATTTGCCATGTTAATTAGGATAGTCAATTTTTTTTTTTAATTAAGATTCAATTTCAATATGAATATCAAGTTGCTTTGAATTGAAGGTTTTCCCTCAAGTTCCAAGCTATTTCCTATTTTCATATCTATTTTGGGAGTTTTTGGATTCTTAGTATCCCATATATTTTGTCCCTTATATGGAGCTATTTTTATCACCCAAAATAAATATCTTCATAATTCATCGTGGTGATATAATTTTGATGTTCTATGGATACATTATGAGATGTGATTACTAAAATTTCAACATTCAACATCAACAATTCATTGGTACATATTTATTGAAGTGTACTTATCTCTTTTAAGTGTACTTATATTTATTGGATGTGAAAACTGTGTTTCTCAATGGGATCATTGAGGAAGAGGTGTACATAGAGCAGTCTAAAGGTTTCAAGATCTTAAACACTGAGTCGGATGTGTGTAGACTCAAAATAGTGTTGAATGGGCTGAAGCAAGCACTCCATTCTTGTTACACTCGGATAGACAACTATTTCACCAGACTAGACTTCACCAAAAGTGAAGCAAATGCAAACCTGTACCAGATCGTGGTTGAGGATAAGCTACTGATCATTTTTATTTATGTTGATGATCTAATTTTGACTAGTGATGAGCAGCTGATACACTCATGCAAGGAGGAACTTGCAAGGGATTTCAAGATGAAGGATATGGGCATCCTTCATTATTTCCTTGGATTGTAAATATGGCAGTGGGATGGTGAACTTTTTGTGTCTCAAGGCAAGTATGCAAAGGATATACTGGGTAAGTTTAACATGTAGAGTTGCAAACCCATGGATACTCCTCTTCCATGAAACTAGAGGAAAGAGGATGATACTTCTGGAGAGGTAGTGAATGCTATTGTCTATCGACAGTTAGTTGGTTTGCTAATGTATCTAGTGAACATGAGACCGGAAATTTTCTATGCGGTTAACCAACTGAGTCAAGTTATGGTTAATTCTACCAAGCTCTTTTGTAAGGCGGGGAAGCATGTGATGAGATACCTGAGGGGCACACCAGAGTATGATCTATGGTATAGAAGAACAGATGGAGTGAAGTTGAATGGCTTCACAGATGCAGATTTGGATGGAAATCCATCGGAAAGAAAGAGAAAATCAGGAGGGATCTTTAGTATCAGTTCTATAGCTATTTCTTGGTATAGCAAGAAGTAGATATCCGTGGTACTCAGTTCAGCAGAATCAGAATACATGGCAGAGGGGAAAGCTGCATGTGAGGCTATCTAGATGAGAAAGATCTTGGTTGGCTTGTTTGGATCTCAGATGAATCTGACAGTGATTCATTGTGATAATCAGAGTTGAATTAAACTATTGATTAATCATGTGTTTCATGATAGGTCCAAGCATATAGATATTCGGTACCTTCATCTCAAATATTGTGTGCAGAGGAGGATCAGGTTGCTTCAGTACATTCCCACGGAAGATCAGGATGTAGATATTCTAATGAAGGCACTCACCAAGAGAAAATTTGAATACCATAGAGACAAGATCATGGTGAAGGATAATCCCTTTCTTGTTGAGAGGGAGTATTGAGATTCAACAAGAAGATTCAACACCCACACTAGTGCATTAGGCACCTGGTTTTATTAAGAACCTACACTAGGGTGGGGCCCACAGTGCTATTTTTGGGTGTATGTCTATTTTTATTATCCCTTAATTTAGATGGACATTAAACTGTAATCTATTCTCAATGTGGACTTGAAATAGTTAACTGAAGTGCAAAAATCAGTTAGCTAGTGAATTTTGGGTTAGAGGTTGGTTGGTAGGACATGCAGAGTAATTCTAGTTGTAACAGAGTTCGAAGTGCAGTGGTGCATGAGTTGGTGCAAGTTGAAAATATTTTAACTCAGTTAAGTGAGTTAAACTCATTTGTGCTAGTTGTAATTGAAGATACACTAGTGAGAGATATAGTGAATTCAATATTAATTAATTCAAAATCAATGATCTCACATGCAAGTGAGGATTTACTTTTATTAGTTGTATGCATGTCAGATCCAGTGGAGACCCAGATGAGTTCTAGGTGAAAGGGAAGTTGAATATTAGTTGTGACATTATCCACTTGCACACATGCAATTAAAAACACATTGGATGTGCTCATGATACTTGCACAGTCAAGTTAGGTAGGATTACATAACTTCAGGGATTGCATTCATCAGGCATTTCACAATGAAGGCAGGCTGTCTGGAGGCAGTAAATTGGCTAAGGAATTTGCCAATTTTTGTATGATAATGCGAGACAATTAGTTGATGTACTAAGGGCTCTTGTGGGAATAGTTTTGTATGTAATTATTTCATGATCCATGATATAATATAAAATAGAATATTGTGGGATTTTTAGCTGTAAGCTTTCCCTGGGAAATTATATTTGTTGTGTGTGATTGATCTTTCTTCATGTTCATGTGATTAGCAATTGTCTTTTTAATTTCGCAAAATATTTGTAGAATATATTGAGTATTTAACTTTAGCACATTGTTATATCGAGTGAATCCAAGATATAAATGCTTGTTTTATAATTTCTACATGTTATCAGATCACAGGAAATTGAAGAATTGAAGCAGGAGCTAAGTTTGTGACTGGATAGAATTTGAATTTTATGAAAGACTTTCTTGGTGCTACAGCTGATTCAAGATAGAAATGGCTTTCAATGGCTTCAGGTTAGAGTATGCACTTGAGGGAAACTTGAACTACATTTATTGGAAAGACAGGATGGAGGTCGTACTCAAATACAATGGCTTGAAGGAATTCATTGAAAAAGATGTTCCTAAGCCAGATGTTGCAGAAGTTTCCAATCTTGATGCATGGAAAAATAAAGTGGAAAAGGCAAGGAGGATATTATTGGAGGGAGTACGAGAGCACATTGTTTCAATAATCCATGGGAAATCCACACCATATGCTATGTGGGAGGCTTTGACGAATCTATTCCAAAGCAGCAACGACCGTAGGAAATTGGCGTTCAAAGATAGACTTAGGAAGATCAAGATGGAAAAGGGTGACACCATTCCAAAGTATCTCACAAAGTTTGTCCAATGTCAAGATGAACTGGGGAATGTGGGAATAACAGTGGCTGATGATGATTTTGTGAGTTTGGCTCTCCTAGGACTTCCTAAGAGTTGGCATAGTTATGAAGACTCTATCAATAGACGGGAAAAATTTCCAGATTGGGAACGACTGTGGTTGGATTTGGTGCAAAAGGAGTTTAGACGGAACACCAGAGATGGCTCTTCATTAAAGCATGATGATGAAGAGGATTTTTCTTTATTTTCCAAGGAAAATAAGGGGAAGGGGAATAAATTCAATTCTAAATCTAAGTCTCAAGGCAAGAATTAGGACATGTCTAAGGTGAAGTGTTTTCACTGTCACGAACATGGGCATTTTGCTACTAACTGTCTACAAAAGAAGAAGAACAAGAAGGTTGATGGATCTGCAGCTGGTGAGGCCCTTTCCTCATAATTTGAGCTTGAATTATCCTTTATTTCATGCATGGTTTCAATTTCATTGGGATCAGTGTGGTATTTGGATAGTGGCGCTTCCTTTCACATGATGGGAGATAAGGAAATTTTCAGTGATTTTGAGGAGAAAGATCTCGAGATGCATATTGAGATGTGTGACGATGGACGTTATAGTGCTACCAAGATTGGTACCATTACCTTTCAAAGGGATTCAGGTAAACGATTTCAATTAAAATATGTAATGCATGTAACAGGTTTGAAGAAAAATTTGGTCTCAGCCGCAATGTTGGAGGACAGAGGCTATGACGTTGTTTTTAGTGATGGCAAAGATTTCCTGCGACATAAAACAATGGTTCAAGCCAAGAGGATAGGGATTCGAGTTAAGAATCTCTACAATTTTGAGGTATATGGTTGTGCTGCCATGATGGGCAAGACAAAAAAAGTGGTGAGTTGGGATGAGGGCGAATTATGGCACAGGTGATTGGGTCATCTTCATCATGGAGTCTTGAAAGTCAAGCATAAAATATATACTGGACCTCCAATGGGAACACTTGCTCAATTATATTAGTGCAAGGGTTTCACCATGGGGAAGTATGTAAATTCCACCTTTCATGAGAAGGAGAACCAAGCTTCGGGGATCCTTTAGAGATTTCACACAGACGTGTGTGGACCATTCTCAGTTGCTTCAACAACAAAAAATAAGTACTATGTAATCTTTGTTGATGACTTTTCTTGTAAATGCTAGATCTTCTTCATGTAAAAGAAATATCAAACATTCTCTAGGTTATGCGAGTTTAAGGAATTTTTGGAGAAAGTGTTACGGAAGCAAGTGAAGGCTCTTAGGAGCGATAATGGTGGAGAATACATCTCTAGTGAATTCAAGAACTTCTACAGCAAAGAAGGAATTCGAAGAGAACTCATAGTTCATCATAACCCACAATAGAATTGGATTGCGAAGAGGAAGAACATAATGATTGTGGGTGCAGTACGAGCGATGTTGCATGATCAGGGCCTACCAATGCATTTGTGGGTGGAAGCATGCAACACTGCGGTTTATGTGCAAAACTGTTGTCTTCATAGAGTACTTGGCATGAGTACACCTCAAAAATATTTCACTGGTAATAAACCTGATGTTTCACACTTTAAGACTCACAAATAACACAAATTTCAATATCATCAATAGGGCATTCTCGTAATGCATGTTTTTTTCTACATCTAGGACATAATATAGAAAAAAAAACATTCTTAGATTTTTGCTTGTTTTGAATTTTTATCATATTAATTTGTTCAATAATATTTGTTTTAAAATTATCAAGCAATTTATCGATTTCAACTCAAACTACTGTTCCTAATGCATATTTACTTACTCGTATCATACCCGGATCTCTAGGATTCCTGCCGTATTTTGTCTTTCCTCATGATATATGTTTGCACAATTCACAAATCTCTTCAAATGATAGTTGATACACCCCTCCTTTACCCATGAGGTTAAGGAGATCAATCCACTCATCCTTTATATCTCTAAGTAAGAGAGTTTTTAATGTATCAAGTCCTAAATTATGCAATTTTGTTCTATTAATACTGTATGCAAATCTTATACTAAATCCTGAAGGCTCTCATCTTATTTTTGAGTCATTTTAAAAAATTATTCCCTAAGATCATGATGTATGCAAAAATCATTGTATTTTTATAAAAATAATATTCTCATGTCATCCCATGACTTTATCGGATTAGTTCCTAAACCCATAAACCATTTGAGAGCCCTATAATTCAATGTGGCTAGAAGTAATTTCAACTTTTGAGTATCAAGAAAATAATCATAAGATCTACATAACACTTTAAATTAAAAGAGAAGAGTTTTAAGATCCTCTGTCTTCATACCATGGATGTTAGGAAGCACATATGGAAATATGTTTTCCATAGTAATAGTAGTTTTTGTATCTTGGGGAGGAAATCCAAAGGGATCTTCTTCTTGATTATCATCTCCATCGTTTACTCTTCCACCTCCAGTAGAAGGCCTTCTTCTTCCTATGAAACCTCCAAATGGTGGTCTTTCTTCTCCTCCTATCAATGGATTTCCATCATGAAATATTTATCCTTCTCCTTATGTCATTGTTTATTTTTCAGATATTATGAGGCTCCCCAAGTGGATTATCTTCCTTTGTCTCTTCTACCAATGGTTATTCATGAAAAATTTCTACTCCTTCCTATTCCTCTTCTTCTTCACTAGGAAATTATAATTCTTGCCTGATAATTTGTTCACCTATTGAAGAAAGGAACATCATGTCCTCGGCTGAAGATGTAGTTTCTTCTACTACTACTTTTGTAGATGAACTTGGTTCTTCTCTAGGTAAAATTTATGATCTTTAAACCCTAGGAAGTTTTCTTCTAAATTTAAAAGATGGAATTTGTGATATGGATGGTGAAGTGGATCTTAATGCATCACGTGGTCTAGTGGGGGTGGTTGGTTATGATGGAATTGAAGTACGTACTCTAACAAATCTACCCCTAGAGTCTCTTTCCCTATACATGAATTCTAAATTTTTTTCTATATATGCATCTAAGAATGAAAGGCACTAAAAATGAGATGCAATGCAACAACTTTGGTTAGGAAAAACCCCACAATTGTGATGCGCAAGTTCTTACCTCTCGTCTTATTGCTCCTCCTAATAAGAGTTATGTAAATAAAAATAGATTCATAATCAAAAGCTAATACCTATGTATACTTCCCTAGCAACGACATAAAAAATGTTGGGTAATTTAATTGTGAGTTAAATTACTTACCTTTAAAATATCAATCCAGGTCATACACTTGTGAAGCACACTTGCACAATGTGTTCTATGAGATTAAATTTCAATTTTCAGAGAAAATCTAATCTAATGAAAATAAATTGTAATATTGAAATTACAATAAAATTATATTCATGAAATGATATCCAAAATGAGCACACACACTTTCTTATGAAAAATAGAAATTCGTTCTATGAAAGAAAATATTTAATATAAGGAAGGCAAGAGATAGTAAACTAGACAGCAATGAAATTTTAATTGATGGAAAATAAAAGCACAATTTAATCTTTGAGAAAACTATGAAATAAAATTCTATACTATGAAAGACAATGAAACTTTGTGTTATGAAGGCAACTAAATTCTATGAATATATTTGGATATTATTCTATGAAATCAATTTAATTCTATTCTAAACTCTATTCTATGTAAGCGTTTGAACTTTTATTCTAATGAAATAAAGAAAGACTTACACTATGGAAGCAGGTAGAATTTATTATATGAGAAAACAATTGAATTATATACTATCAAACTTCTCGGAAATCATTTAAATTATGTTCTAAGGAAGAAATTGAATTCTATTCTACAAAAGCATTTTAAAATATATTCTATGAAATCAAAGACAAACATGTCGTATGAAAATAAGAAAATGTTATTCTAGGAAAGACTAATTTGAAATGACAGTTTCAAAGTAAACCAAATCTTGTAAAGGACTAGTGTGTGTACATAGTTCAGGATTCACTCATGTCTATGAAAAAACTCATATGTTATCTATAAATATGAGACTAAAACAATTGTAGAGATGAAATACGAATCAAAAAAGTGATTGACAAATATATTTTTTCCTTCCAAAGGTTTATTTAAGCACTTGTATGTGAAGGAGAACAAGAAGTAAATAAGTAAAATATAGTGTGAAAATGAACATAGAAAAACAGAGCATTAAACGAAATTCTAAAAAAAATATTGTAGAAAGTAAATGCAAGGAAACTAATCTATACTTATACTCAATAGGGGTCCTCCAAAGGCACACAAGAGATGGAAGAATTCACTGATCAAACATTGATTCTTATCATGAAGGCACAACCATAAAAGAGAATAGTCTTAATTGATTAGTGCATATACAATCAAATGGACTTCACTTGAATTCAAAAATAATAACAACATATGAGCACATGGTTCACTTCTTAGTGAAGAATTTTATAATGTTAAAAAATAACAACCTTGAGTAACTAATTTTTAAAAGGTAGAACTAAAAGGTAGAACTATAATTCAACATCTTAGTCTTTGATTTCTATGAGAACACTATTTCACATGATTCACTATCAGAGAAGCAAATAATGTGAGAAACACATCATCATATTTCAAATCCTTCACTCCTTCATGATCACGCTCGCTTGATGGAATCACACTCGCTTGATTATTTTTTCTAATGATAAGAATATGGCATGTCACATTTTGACCAAAGGTTTGACTTTCATGTTTCAGTCAACATGTGAACTTCCATTTGTGCCTGATAGGTGGAGAATGATGTAGGCACCATTTGGCATATTCTCATGTGTTTCGGTTGATTCGTCTTTCAAGAAATATATTCAAATCTTGGATTTAGCTACAAAAAAATTAGGAAGGTAATGAAATGTGTTAAATTTTGTAACTGATGCAAATTAAGCCAAATTTAAAGTAAAGCATATATAATTGAGATAATACTGGATCTTTACCTTATTGCTTATTTTTGTATCTCTGATGGTGTTTCATTTAAAAATGATAATGTAGCGATGTGAAGATAAGTGGTAAATGAGTGAAAATTAAGGTAAAAAACTGTAAAAAAGATGCAATTCTTCTGCCCCAACAACATCATCTCTTGCAATTCAAATTACTTGTAAAAATACCAAATGGGTATCCAAATGATACCCTCAAATTTTGAAACTAAGAATTTCACCGCACGTGATGTGCTTCCTTTCATGTGGCCTAAACATATAAGGAGATAAAATGAGATTGTGAAAAAAATATTTTATTTCTTTCCATTCAACAATATTCATCAATGGTGCTAACACCCTCATCTTAAATCCTATTGGTTGGAATATCCATCGTTTAATTTGTTCTAAAGAAAATTTCATGAAACTTCCATATTAGATCTCAATTTTTCCCTAATACTCATACGAGTAATTCCTTCTATGTATAATTGTATTGGTCATTTACATATATTAACCAATCACGACAAGTTTATATGTTGTTTTCAAAGAAAAAAATACAAAGAGTTTTAGAAAAATGCAACATAGAAAACAACAATTTTTTTTTCCATTATGTTATCACCAAATTGAACCTGATTAGCTGCTTATCAAACAACTCAGTGTAATTGTTTAAAACCACTTCTAACTGAATGTTAGCCTCTTCAATTTGAGAGGGCTCTCTCAAGGGGGTTTTTTATTTCTAAATAATGATAGTACTAGATGGATAACTCTATAGAAATTGTAATTTGTTTTATATGATAGCAGGTTGAGAAATGCAGGCTTGATACCATTGGGCTTATGGAGTCAATAATCAGTAGTTTTAGTGACAGTGGTTCTTCACATGGAAGCTGAGGTAGATAGAGGTTTTAGACGGAGGAAACTCACACATACAACATAAGAAAACACATTCATTTCATCACTAAAGGAAGTCAGAGCATAATATTATGAATTCTGAGTAATTAGAGATGAAATCTACTACAAGTGATAAAACATAAGATAAAGATCAATAAGATATCAAAAACCTCATGAGAATATTAGGTCTGTAAAGAATAATGTCACTTTGCATTACTGATATAGGTCAAAAACATACAAGCAACAATATTTTGCAAATATTCTCCAACCCCTTACTACTTTGATGTTTTGTATTTAAATAGACATTCCTTACAACAAGGATGATCTTCCTGGTGGCTAGACCTTCGAATTATCCTATGACACCTTTCATAATTGAAATACATAAATTTCAACAGAAAACTGACAGCTACCGTTTAAAGAAAACATATCCTAATAGGAATCTAACTCCTATTGATTACATTTCTCTCTCCTATCTGTGAAACAATTACATCATGGTTACAAAATAAATATCACATGCTCGAAGGACACATGACCAAGTTCAGTACCACTTTACATATTTAAAACATCCCTAGACTTGAGGAGCATAACCCTGTTTTTTAGGAATGGATGACCCTTATCTTCAACGTTGTTTTGACTGATGACGTGTCTTCATGGCACTTCCTTTGAGTCATAAATATCTGATAATAAAATCCATTGATATGCTGGAGGCCTTGTTGGAATAGGGTCTCCTACAAGAGATGTGAAACTGGTCCATTTTGTATATTTTTTATTATATTTAGTCTAACGCAAGGGTTTGGGGGTGGGTCAAAGTGCCTAATGCATTGTAAGTAGGTCAAGGGTAGACCAAGAGTTTGCAAACCACAGTTTTCAAACCATTGGATGCGTAGGCTAAAATAGTATAAGCAGTTGAACCTTTTTGAGTTGCAAGACAGACTTGGACTAAGATTGGTGTGAATTTTGAATTAGCAGATCTGTTTGGGTTTTTGGGAAAGGACTCATGCTGGCTGTGTGCATAGAGATCCTCAGTCTTGCTGTGTGCGGACCCTGCTGCTATGTGCATAGGTTTGGTTTTGCGTATTATAAAAGGATCGGAAGAATTAATGAATGTGGAAGGCTGTTGAAATCTCTGAATCTACTGGATCTGTGATATATGTTTATGTATGCTCTGTGTCATTGATTTAAGCTGCGAAAATACTTTTGTTACTTGTTTATACTGAGATGTAGATCTATTATGGTATGCATGATACTATATTGAGCTCCACAAGTAACTGTGCTAAGTGCTTATGATGCGTTGACCATTGATCTGAATCTGTTTATTAGACTTGATACAAGAATAGCTGCGATAGTTGCCTTATTTTCCTATATATGTTATTCATTGCGATTATACGTGATATTTCACACGCGGATGCGGAGGAACTGATAGATCTGGGTTCTGTAATATGTGATCTGATATTTGTGAATTCGAACGCAACTTTTCCTGACTTACCTACCCTCTCCCAGGGTGCAGAAACCTGGTTCTAGTACCCTCCCATACTACTTCGGGTGAGACTTTGGCCTACTTGCGCAGGCCACTGCCGAAAGGGCTAGTAGTATAGGGGTTTGTTGGAAAACCTTAACCTCTGAACCTGGGTCAAGACCCCTTGAGCCAAAAAATGGTTCTGTTGCTGGGACCAGGAGAATTTTGAGAGAGGGATCGGGTAATGCCAAGGTTTTACACGAAACCTGAAAGAAAAGAAATTGATGAATGGTTTGAACGGAAAGTTCAGGAATTCGCAGTGAAAGAAAACCGTAGTAAGAGGTTGACCACCGAAGAGTGGAAAAATAGGTATATTTTCACAGAGATCTACGAGATATTTTTCATAACCATTGCGATCAAGCTCCAGGAGTGGCTCGCAAGGTTTGTCTAATTTCAGAAGTGTTGGAAGGACGAGCGGGTCACACAGTGGACCCCAGAATTGATCCAGTGGTTAGAAAAGGCTAATAACACCATCACTCGCACTGTATACCACTAGGTGGACAGCGTGCTAGGAGGATTTGTGATGGAATTTTCCATCGATCAATTCGTCTCTTACTCTGAAGCAGAGCGAATATTCTTCAAAGGATTTAGGGGTAAGTTTTTGAAGACTTTACCATTGCTGATTAAGATATTGTTGTGCAAAAAAATTATTATGTGTAGCCACACTGAATGAATGGTCGTTGATCTAGACAGGAGTACGACGCGAAGCAGAAAATACTATCGGACCAACCTAGAAGGAGGTAGAT
Organism: Pinus albicaulis; assembly: GCA_034641835.2. Lineage (NCBI taxonomy): Eukaryota > Viridiplantae > Streptophyta > Pinopsida > Pinales > Pinaceae > Pinus > Pinus albicaulis. Next base: position 87,540,706 of record CM076570.1, read on the forward strand.
ATGTTTATAGCCAAGTAAAAGAAGTAGTTGCACAGAGTCCTCCAGCCACACCACTTTCAAACCAGCGTAGGGGTAAGAATTCACCTACACCTCCACCACCAAAAGATGACATGGCTGTGCACATGAAATTGCCTACCTTTAAGGGTGTGGGAGATGAGGACATGGAATAGTTTTGGTTTGTCGCAGAATCGGTATGGACTGCGCAAGACATATCTAGTGACGCGATGAAGGGGGCATAGCTATCCCTTGCCTTCGAAGGAAGAGCTTTTGATTGGTACATGGGATACATTGGACAACATGCAAACTCATCCATCGAAGAAATCAAGAATTCCTTAAAACAACAGTTCAAGAAGCCTAAGTCATATTCTCAAATAGTGGTTGATCTAAAGGATTTCAAGCAAGGGCCTTCTGAATCAGTATGGGATGCCGATCAACAGCTGAAGAAGGTGATCATGGTGTTAGCGCTCAAATCTACCTTAGGCTGAAATAAGGTAAAACTCAAGGCTACATCAAACCATGCTCAGCCTCGTAGCTAGCCCTACGAGGACAGGAGAGGGCTCTCTCCGGGTCTATCTCGGAAAATGTTTTCAGAGGGGCTGAGATGACTTATAATGAACAATGAATACGGATTTTAGGCTAGTAAAGAGATAGGAGTGTTTGATTTTGATTTTTTGGGTTTTCGTTGGAGAAATGGGAAAAAACAATTTTGGGTCCGGGGATAAGGTCAGATCTTTGCAGATTCTGAGTTGGGGCGAGGTAGGAAATAGTATTAATGCTTTTGATTGGATATATGGATAGATCAGAATGAAATGGAGCTGAAAAGGGCAAGGATGAACATGGATCCTTCTCAAACAGGCGAAAACATGGAAAAATAAACGAATTCAAAGGCAGAGCACTGTGAACAATGGATTCAGCCTCATCTACTCATTCATTTAATTTAAGAAGCATAAGTGAGAAATGGCATACATTAAACATGAAGGAACTTACAATAAACTGAGAGAAAACACCATTAAGAACAGAAAGCCACAAGAATCCCAACAGGTGCCACAAAACCTCTGATCTTTCCTTAGCCAAAATATGAAAAATATGTACAATGTGTGCCAAAGTTTCCCAAGAGTCCAACCTGTAGAATGTCTCAGAAATTAAAATATATAGATCACTCTAACCCCTCCCCACACCTCTAGGGGTCGAAATCCTCCTTCTAGGAGCAGTTCCAACAAATTCTAATCAAGGAGCTAAAATCTAGGCAGCTAACAACTTGCCTCTAAAAGAGTGGAAACTGATTCATTTACATGATTTTTACTTTTTTGAGAGTGAATCTTCTAGAATAGGTAAAAATGAGCCAAAGTTACATGTCAACCATCAATTTACATCATGAAAACCCAAAAATTTCATCCCCAAGCAAAACTGGTCCCAACTGGCCGAAATTCTAAGCTGGAAGTTGAAAATTCAGCCAAAAATTTAAGTGGGTAGCGCCCCTGAGCCGAGTGGGTAGCGCGCCTTTCAGCATGATTTCGAGGCACTTTCCGGCATCCAAATTGAGCTCATGATAGCTCGTTGGAAAGCCCTGGATGTTGGCTATCCAACCCAAGTGGAAGTTCTCAATTTCGAGCTCATTTGCCCCTCCAAAACTTCATTCTCCCAGAAGTACTTCCTGCTGGTGCAAAAGGTGGCAGCAAGGTGGTTTTCATGGTGTTTTTGAGCTTTTTGACCATCCAGAATCTGATGAAATGCTTAGGAAATGCCTGAGAATGCATAAATTACCATGAAAAATCAAAAAATAAAAAGATTTCCTTCAGCAAGTGTCCCAAAAAAAAGTGAGCATATGGGCGCGCTACCCGCTTAACTGAAAAACCTGTTTTTAGACCAAAATATTTCAAAATGACAAAAATTTCTCCGAATTTGCTCAAATTCGGAGTGAAGACCCTCCATCATGTATATTTCCCAGCCAACAAATCCTCAGCCAAAATCCAGAGTGAATCAGGCCTTTTCCGTCGTTTTAGTGCTTCGCTCAACCTCCTCTTCAGAATCTTCATTCTTGCTTTGTAGACATGCATGCGAGCCCAATAATGATTTTTCATATGACGGAACATCTCTTTGTTTCTATCATGATCCTGTGAATGTACCTACGTTGATGAAGAAGGCGAGACCCCTTCCACGCCATGTGGAGATAGTACTCACGCTGCTGATGAAGTCAACGAGACCCCTTCCACCCCAGGTGGAGATAGTACTCGTCGTGATGCTGCAAACAAAGCTCTGTGGCCTCTCTGATATGTTACCACTATTGGTGCACTGCTATGCTCCATCTCAGTACATCAACCTCAATCGTTGAGTCACTGTCCTGCTCATATCCTTGCTCATAAACTGAATCCATCTCTGACATGGTTTTGAAAACAAGTTGTCTGCAATATGTGTGTTGATATAGGTGCAGTGAAAGCAAAGTTTTAATGTATGTTCAAAACCGAATAGATATCACCCATGTACCCAAGCATCACAGGAAAACAAAATCATAATGAGGATGACTCTGTTTAATGGCATAAAAACTATCACTGTTTCGATCATAAGTGAGTTTGACAAATGAAAACCAAATGCAGATGTATGGTATAATTTTATAATGATGGCCAAAATTTGTCAAAGGGGCAACAAGTATGGGACTATGTTTTATGAGCTGGAGAATAGGGAGATCATGACAATAACCATAGTGACACAAATGGCCATGACAGTGGCAATATTATGGTGATGGCAGCAATGATAAGATTAGGGTCATGGTGGCTATAGACTAGTCAACATGAAATTGTGCAAAAACATGAAAGGGCATGATAGCAGTGATAAAATGATAATTGAGGGCGTGAGGATCATGTACATAACGTGCCAAGGTATGAGCACATTTAGCATTCAAGAGTTTTCAAAATTTTCACAAAACTGTCCATATATTTCCAAAAACCCTTGAGGAATTATTTTGCATGTGAATGTAGGGTTTATATATTCTTCTCCAAATGTGGCCTCTTTCCCAACATCAAATTCATCACAAGCATGATAAAAATCTACTGAGCAATGATAAAAACCTGTTTGCAATTTGCTGGAGTCGATTTGAATCAAAACTAGGCGCAAAACACAAATTTCTGGGCTCTGTTGCTAAGTGGGTAGCGCCCCTGCTCAAGTGGGTAGCGCCCCTCAAGTGGGTAGCTCCCTTGTTATTTTACACAGGCTGAGGAGGTTAAGTGGGTAGCGCCCCTCAAGTGGGTAGCGCCCCTCCTGTATGGGTAGCGCGCACTTTTCTATGAGTAGCTACATAGTGAATTTTGTAGGAAGCTTTTGGAGGCCTTCCTGGTGTCCAAATCAGGCGTGTGATAGCTCGTTGGAAAGCTATTGGAGTCTACTTTCCAACCCAAGTGGAATTTTGCAATTTGGATTTCATTTACCCTGTCAAAAATCAAATCTCCCAACACTAGTAAAAATGAGCAGAATGAGGCTGCCTCAAGGAAGAGTGATGTTGCAGCCAATGTTTGAAGGTCTTACTCAACTCCAAAGTGAGCTCATGATAGCTCATTGGAAATATCCTTTTGTCTAGTTATCATTTGACTCATCATGCAAGTCATTTAGCCAACCATGCTAGGAGAAATCTTGATTTTCCCAAGGTCACTTTAGAGGTGCATTTAATTCTCCTGAGGGAACGGTATTTTTGACATTTCTCTAAAACCATTACACTTGTGTAAAACGTGAGGGAGTTTTTTATTCTTTGGCATGTTTTGGACAAAAACCTCTCTTAGTTTTCAAAAATTCATCTTTTATTGCTCTGAAACATCTTTTGAGTGAAACTTATCCCGATGTGTGAAACAAGGGATTTTGTCGAAATGAAGCGAAATGAAGGGGATAAGGGGCTTCTAAATTCTTGGGGAAATTTTGGGAAGTAGGGGGGGATGTTAGGAAGCAAGGGAAAGTGGAATCTCAGAGATTGAGTGAGGGGAAGGGGTCCAAAAGGGAAAAACACAGGCCTAGCCTAGAAAATTGCCAAGTTGTGGCAAGAAACTAGGGTTTGTGCAAAAATGAGGAATTTAGGGAATCTCAGTGATGGGAAGTGTTTAATAAGGTACATTAAGGATAGGGTAAGGTGTGTGAACATCAGGATACAATTTTTTCCGATGATTTAACCATCCAAGAGGAATTACCTCCAAAACCCTAGGAGAGGGAAATGGACCTTACCTAGGCACAACTGAAGCTTGAACAAGATGTAAAATGACCCAATGGAACCTGACATGATGATGACAACCCTCAGAATGATGGCACACTCAGCTGAATGGTGACATGGACCGACATTTGGACAACTTTGGAAGGAGTGAAAACAAACCCTAGACCTAATGCCTAGTGACCAAATTTTGCTTGAAGACTCATTGAAATGACAAAATTTGACCTTGACACCTTAAAATCACTTTGTAAGAGCATGTTTGATCACTGAAGGAAGGCTGCAAAGGCTGAATCTAACATTGGCTCCAATGGGGATGGTAGCTCCTTGGAGGTGCCAAGAACGGCAGATCTTTGGGAGAGCAGACCAGTGCCTTATCCATTGGGCAATGGAAACAAAAACTCAAACTGAAATGCATGACTGAAAACTGATGACTTGACGACACAAATTGACTCTCACTCAAATAAAAAATGACTCGATACTTAAACACAACTGACAAACTGGAAAACATGCTCAAAGTAGAGCTTATTCATCAAACCTACTCTAATTGTACTTTTCACCACCCGATCAAGTGTAATGGAACAACCAATGCAACCATGTAAGCATGCTGGCTGCTGTTTGATTTCTTCCCAAATGCTTGCTTATGAACGACGAGAAATAACTACTGAAAGGCAACTCCCATGGAAACTTTGAACCAAGTGGACTGCTGATAAACTTGCAAAGCATAAATTGACTGGATGACTGCAAGAATACTGCGAATGGATCTTCATAAACATAGCTCTGGTCCAGATAATATCCATACCTTGATCTTAAACTTTTCCTCACATCTGCGGTGCTTTTCTTTGGTGATTGCAGCAAGCTGTCAAAAGGATCCTGAAATTCATGAAAAATCAAACTCTGTTGCTGATTCCAGACAGAACAAAAGTCTCCTTCATCAATCTCTTCATATGAATGGAAATCTTGGCATGTGCTATGCAATGAACAATCTATTAAACAAGACAATGAAGGTGACCTTTGAATAAGATTATCATCAACATTCTTTTCGGGCACATGATTAGCTAATGGAGAAGAATTTTTACAACAAACATCATCCAACACACGAGCAATAGGATCATCAAAAACTTGAAAAGACTGCTGCACTGTATCCCTTGAAACTGTATGACATCCTACTGGCTATTCCTCTTTTTCTTGAGATATATTACGAAGATTCTGCCTTATAAACTGAAATGCTTCGAAACAAAAGGGTATAGAATTTTCCTGCATCATCAAATCATGTATTTCATCTTCCACAACTTCATATGTAATCTGACCTTCAATTGCATTGGATGGCTGCAAATCTGATGCTACAAGCTGCTCATCTGAAGATTTACTATGCAATTTATCTTTCAAAAGCTGAAATGATTCAAAACAGAAAGGTACGGAGTCACCTTGAATCATTAAATTATGTGTGCCCACTTCCAAGTCTTCAGCTGCAACTTGACAATCAATGACTTTTGGGGGCTGCAAGTCTGAATATGAGAAATTTTCGTTGCCCTCAAGACGATCCAGATCAAGACTTGTTGACGTTTTATTTCTGATTGCATGGAAGTTATCTCTAATGAACTGAAACGAATCAAAACAAAAAGGCAAAGATCCTTCACTTACATCAAAATTTTCTGCACTTTCCTCATCATTGCCATAGCTGATATGCATCGGTTTATCACTGTACTCGAGCTGCTGAAAGTGAACTTCCTCCTCACACAAACTAGCTACTGATTTGTCTGCAAGATTAGCTTCTGTTTGGAGAACATAATCATCATCATACTGATCAAACTGAGGCAATTCATCAGTATAAAACACATCATCAAACATACACATCATATCAACAGCTCTCTCTTCTTCCCAATGATCTATAAAAAAATCACTATGACTACTGGGATCAGAAACAAAATGTTTTGGATCAGCAACTTGTTCTTGAATGTCATTTTCATTTTTTGCAGTTATTTTCCGCACCATCTCTTCTACTGCGTTTACAAAAAGATCAAGATTTTCCTCTGAAAGTGTCAGCTGCTCTGAAACATTCTTCTTTTCTTCTTCCTTCAACCTTGCCCTCAAGATCAGCAAATGAGCCTCTACATTCACTGCCTTGTTCTGCATCTCGTGAAGTGTTGCAATGTTCTTTTCTCTCAGCTGAAACTCCATTTCCGGATCAAAGGCACCCGGGTAGTGCAAGATATCAGAACTAGGAGAAGGTCTTATATCAACTGGCATCGAATAATAAACTTGGTTAAATCTAGCAGAAAATTGTTGTACTGTCTCTCCTGGCAATCTTTTCAGCTGGTTATACTCCTCTATAATCAACAAAAAGTTCTGTCCGATCATCCACTTGTCAAGGAAAACTTTGACAAACTGCTGGAAATCTGAAATTCTCGCATCAGGCAGGGATTTAAACCAACTCTTCACTTGGCCTTGCAAAGAAAGAGCAAAAAGCCTAATACTAACATCTTCATCATCAACTTCAAAAAGATCTAGAAAATTCTCAACATTCTGCACATGTTGCTCAGCGTTGACATTGTTACATTCACCGTCAAATCTTGGTAGATATAGATCATAATTTGTAGGGAAAGCATGAAGAATAGAAGGTAAAACAAGAGGTTTGTACCGATCTGGAATTTTACAAGGTGTAGGGGCATGTACAAGAGCTATGGGATCAGTTTTGTTTTCTGGCTCATCATTCTGAAGAAAGTCATCATAATATGTGGGAAAAGTAAGGAGACCAGGATCAAAGGGAAACTCAGTATTCACACTTTTTGAATGGGTCGAGTGAAGATTTTGATCACCTTTCTCATACAACAAATTCTGAAAAACTTTCAGGACAGCTTCAAGAACAGCAAAGAAATAGTTTACAAGAAAGCAGATTAGATCCTGAATACCATTCCACTTTAGATACTTGAACTTTGTGTAAGATCCTTCCATTTTCTCAGAGAAAAAGTCAATCCTCCAGTGGAGTCTCTACTTTGAATTGGAGTCACCAGGTGAATGATTTCAGCCTTCTTATGTCTGATCGTTGTCCACCATCAACCATCAGATCTAAACTCGATACATGTACTGGGGGAATTCTCAAATCAAGGGACACATTCACAAGCTAAACCGGAGATCGACTGAAGCAGCTTTTATCTACTATGCACTCGCAGAGCAATGTGCAGTTCGAAGGCTACCTGGCGTGACTTCAGACTCCGTCTATAGCAAATGACAATAACAAGCAAACCATTTTCTTCCCCGGTATGGTCACCACTATGTTAGCGCTCAAATCTACCTTAGGCTGAAATAAGGTAAAACTCAAGGCTACATCAAACCACGCTCAACCTCGTAGCTAGCCCTACGAGGACAGGAGAGGGCTCTCTCCGGGTCTATCTTGGCAAATGTTTTTAGAGGGGCTGAGATGACTTATAATGAACAATGAATACATATTTTAGGCTAGTAAAGAGATAGGAATGTTTGATTTTGATTTTTGGGTTTTCGTTGGAGAAATGGGAAAAAACAATTTTGGGTCCGGGGATAAGGTCAGATCTTTGCAGATTTCGAGTTGGGGTGAGGTAGGCAATAGTCTTAATGCTTTTGATTGGATATATGGATGGATCAGAACGAAAAGGAGCTGAAAAGGGCAAGGATGAACATGGATCCTTTTCAAACAAGTGAAAACACGAAAAACTAAATGAATTCAAAGGCAGAGCATTGTGAACAATGGATTCAACCTCATCTACTCATTCATTTAATTTAAGAAGCATAAGTGAGAAATGGCATACATTAAACATGAAGGAACTTACAATAAACTGAGAGAAAACACCATTAAGAACAGAAAGCCACAAGAATCCCAACAGGTGCCGCAAAACCTCTGATCTTTCCTTAGCAAAAATATGAAAAATATGTACAATGTGTGCCAAAGTTTCCCAAGAGTCCAACCTCTCCAACCTCTGAAAATGATTGAGAAATTACATCATATAGACCATCCTAACCCCTTCCCATGCCTCTAGGGGTCGAAATCCTCCTTCTAGGAGCAGTTCCAACAAATTCTAATCAAGGAGCTAAAATCTAGGCAGCTAACAACTTGCCTCTAAAAGAGTGGAAACTGATTCATTTACATGATTTTTACTTTTTTGAGAGTGAATCTTCTAGAATAGGTAAAAATGAGCCAAATTTACATGTCAACCATCAATTTACATCATGAAAACCCAAAAACTTCATCCCCAAGCAAAACTGGTCCCAACTGGCCGAAATTCTAAGCTGGAAGTTGAAAATTCAGCCAAAAATTTAAGTGGGTAGCGCCCCTGAGTCGAGTGGGTAGCGCGCCTTTCAGCCTAATTTTGAGGCACTTCCCGGCATCCAAATTGAGCTCATGATAGCTCGTTGGAAATCCCTGGATGTTGGCTATCCAACCCAAGTATAATTTCTCAATTTGGAGCTCATTTGTCCCTCCAAAACTTCATTCGCCCAGAAGTACTTCCTGCTGGTGCAAAAGGTGGCAGCAAGGTGGTTTTCATGGTGTTTTTGAGCTTTTTGACCATCCAGAATCTGATGAAATGCTTCGGCAATGCCTGAGAATGCATAAATTACCATGAAAAATCCAGAAATGCAAAGATTTCCTTCAGCAAGTGTCCCAAAAAAAAGTGAGCATATGGGCGCGCTACCCGCTTAACTGAAAAACCTGTTTTTAGACCAAAATATTTCAAAATGACAAAAATTTCTTCGAATTTGCTCAAATTCGGAGTGAAGACCCTCCATCATGTATCTTTCCCAGCCAACGAAGCCTCGGCCAAAATCCGGAGTGGATCAGGCCTTTTACGCCGTTTTAGTGCCTCGCTCAACCTCCTCTTCAGAATCTTCATTCTTGCTTTGCAGACATCCATGCGAGCCCAATAATGATTTTTCATATGACGGAACATGTCTTTGTTTCTATCATGATCCTGTGAATGTACCTACGCTGATGAAGAAGGCGAGACCCCTTCCACGCCATGTGGAGATAGTACTCGTGCTGCTGATGAAGTCAACGAGACCCCTTCCACCCCGGGTGGAGATAGTACTCGTCGTGATGCTGCAAACAAAGCTCTGTGGCCTCTCTGATATGTTACCACTATTGGTGCACTGCTATGCTCCATCTCAGTACATCAACCTCAATGGTTGAGTCACTGTCCTGCTCATATGCTTGCTCATAAACTGAATCCGTCTCTGACATGGTTTTGAAAACAAGTTGTCTGCAATATGTGTGTTGATATAGGTGCAGTGAAAGCAAATTTTTAATGTGTGTTCAAAACCCAATAGATATCACCCATGTACCCAAGCATCACAGGAAAACAAAATCATAATGAGGATGACTCTGTTTAATGGCATAAAAACTATCACTGTTTCGATCATAAGTGAGTTTGACAAATGAAAACCAAATGCAGATGTATGGTATAATTTTATAATGATGGCCAAAATTTGTCAAAGGGGCAACAAGTATGGGACTGTGTTTTATGAACTGGAGAATAGGGAGATCATGACAATAACCATAGTGACACAAATGGCCATGACAGTGGCAATATTATGGTGATGGCAGCAGTGATAAGATTAGGGTGATGGTGGCTATAGACTAGTCAACATGAAATTGTGCAAAAACATGAAAGGGCATGAAAACAGTGATAAAATGATAACTGAGGGCGTGAGGATCATGTACATAACGTGCCAAGGTATGAGCACATTTAGCATTCAAGAGTTTTCAAACTTTTCACAAAACTGTCCATATATTTCCAAAAACCCTTGAGGAATTATTTTTCATGTGAATGTAGGGTTTATATATTCTTCTCCAAACATGGCCTCTTTCCCAACATCAAATTCATCACAAGCATGATAAAAATCTACTGAGCAATGATAAAAACCTGTCTGCAATTTGCTGGAGTCGATTTGAATCAAAACTGGGCGCAAAACACAAATTTCTGGGCTCCGTTGCTAAGTGGGTAGCGCCCCTACTCAAGTGGGTAGCGCCCCTCAAGTGGGTAGTGCCCTTGTTATTTTACACAGGCTGAGGAGGTTAAGTGGGTAGCGCCCCTCAAGTGGGTAGCGCCCCTCCTGTATGGGTAGCGCGCACTTTTCTATGAGTAGCTACATAGTGCATTTTGTAGGAAGCTTTTGGAGGCCTTCCTGGTGTCCAAATCGGGCGTGTGATAGCTCGTTGGAAAGCTCTTGGAGTCTACTTTCCAACCCAAGTGGAATATTTCAATTTGGATTTCATGTACCCTGTCAAAAATCAAATCTCCCAACACTAGTCAAAATGAGCAGAATGAGGCTTCCTCAAGGCAGAGTGATGTTGAAACCAATGTTTGAAGGTCTTCCTCAACTCCAAATTGAGCTCATGATAGCTCATTGGAAATATCCTTTTGTCTAGTTATCATTTGACTCATCATGCAAGTCATTTAGCCAACCATGCTAGGAGAAATCTTGATTTTCCCAAGGTCACTTTAGAGGTGCATTTAATTCTCCTGAGGAAACGGTATTTTTGACATTTCTCTAAAACCATTACACCTGTGTAAAAAGTGAGGGAGGTTTTTCTTCTTTGGCATGTTTTGGACAGAAACCTCTCTCTGTTTTCAAAAATTCATCTTTTATTGCTCTGAAACATCTTTTGAGTGAAAATTATCCCGATGTGTGAAACAAGGGATTTTGTCGAAATGAAGCGAAATGAAGGGGATAAGGGGCTTCTAAATTCTTGGAGAAATTTTGGGAAGTAGGGGGGGATGTGAGGAAGCAAGGGAAAGTGGAATCTCAGAGATTGAGTGAGGGGAAGGGGTCCAAAAGGGCAAAACACAGGCCTAGCCTAGAAAATTGCCAAGTTGTGGCAAGAAACTAGGGTTTGTGCAAAAATGAGGAATTTAGGGAATCTCAGGTGATGGGAAGTGTTTAATAAGGTACATTAAGGATAGGGGAAGGTGTTTGAACATCAAGATACAAGTTTTTCCGATGATTTAACCATCCAAGAGGAATTACCTCCAAAACCCTATGAGAGGGAAATGGACCTTACCTAGGCACAACTGAAGCTTGAACAAGATGTAAAATGACCCAATGGAACCTGACATGATGATGACAACCCTCAGAATGATGGCACACTCAGCTGAATGGTGACATGGACTGACATTTGGACAACTTTGGAAGGAGTGAAAACAAACCCTAGACCTAATGCCTAGTGACCAAATTTTGCTTGAAGACTCATTGAAATGACAAAATTTGACCTTGACACCTTAAAATCACTTTGTAAGAGCATGTTTGATCACTGAAGGAAGGCTGCAAAGGCTGACTCTAACACATGGAAGGAGGATTTCAGTACGACGACAGATAGCACATGGAGTGGTTAATTGCTATGTTGTTGCCTCACCTGCGCGTACCTATGGGTCACCAAACTTTTGAATCACCGGAAAAAGCCCTGGAGGTCTCTATGAAGTAAGAAGCTGTGCCTAGAGATGATAGCCAGCTAGGCTTCCAACAGATCCAAGGACAACTGGAGGCGATGCACATGGAGATCCAGAACCTGCGCAAGGAGCGAGGCTTAGAGGCTAGCCCGGAAAGATGGTGCATACGTTGCAGGACGAATGGTCACAGCAAGGATAACTGCCCAATGTTAAGAGACTACATGCAGGCTGGGGGACCTAGTCCGCTGTGCCCTAGGGAACTGGCAGTACCAAGTGGGCCGACACTATGGTAAAATGATTGCCGCGTTGCAGGGCTGCACGACACAAACCATTGTCCCTGCCTTGATGCGTACGTCCCATAAGTAAAATAGCAATGGTGCAGGTTCTGTAGGTCAGTAGGACATGATGAACAGAGCTACCGGACGTATGATTTGATGATCGATTGGGGGAATCTCTATAGGGTGCAGTTAGATCCATCCTCACCCAGATCCCTTTCGAGCATAGGGGGTTCCCTAGCAAGGGGTAGGGGAGGCAGAAGAGGTGGAAGCGCGGTTTGGGTACTGTTAGCTCCCCGTAATTTGCTAGATTGATTGAGATACAAAGGTACAAGGTAACATCAAACCAAGATTTGGAATCCTAGGACCTAGCCTTCCTAGATTCAGAGAGGGATCTCTCTAGTAGGTGCAAAGATGTGAACTTGTTTGCGGATTAGGTTGATTTTAGGCTAAAGGTTAAGTGCAGGGTATTTTGATTGTTTTTGGTTGGGTATGATGCTCAGATGGATTTAGATAGAAAATAAGAAAGATTGTTAAGTCATTGGGCAATGGAGTCAAACAAGGTCATGAATGAGTTCATCAATGGTTTCAAGAGCATTTGTAGGGGAATTTAACTTGGTTGGTGGATCTTTAAGGTTGTGAAGGATCATGAGATGGACATTAAACTTGGGAACAAAAAGCTAATAAAGGGTAGAAGTAGAATCCTTTATATACTTGTGAACTAAGAGAGTTAGAAGAATTATAAGCATAGAAAGAGAGTCAAAGGTTTAAGCAACACCTAATCCATTTGATTTCAGACTGAAATTAGATAATCAACCAAGACAACATTCAGATAAAACATAGAAAGGCAAAAACTCATTTAATCTTTCATGGGTTTTATCATCAAGAGCAGGAAAAACATTTAAGTTGCACTAGTAACTATAAACATAGAAGAAGAGACAAACCCTAGCATCCACAGTGACAGCTATGAGAGTTCCCTGAGATAATTTTAGCTAAGTAAGGCAAAGAGCATGGTTAAGACAGACTTCTTTGACAAACTATGGGAAAAGCTACTTCAAAAGATGATTTCAAGAACAGAGTACTTCAGAGGTAACAATATGCAGAGCTAGCCATAAATCATAATTGATACTAACTGATCTAAATCATTCAAGAAAAAATACAAGCTAAAAACTTATTAGATAGAAAAAGATGAATTCTCTAACATATCTTAAGCAGAAGAAAACATTTAGGTAGTGAAGGAAAAAAACAGATCTAAGGTGCCATCAACAAGCATATCTTAGTCTAAATTTTTTGTCCTACTGCAGCATAGATGGATGGAAAACATATGAGAAACTTAGAAAACATTAACAAGAGAAAAATTCACCATCAACTAGGCCTATGGATCCTGCAAACAGTCCTTCTCCATCAACAAGTGAATCAGATCATGCATAAGCTCCAAGACATCAATTTCTCATCAAAGGCTTCAAGGGACTATGTATTACTTTAGCATAAGTCATCAACATAAAACAAAATATACAAGAGCTTCATGCTCTATTTATGGAGCAAATGAGGAGGTGGAAACCGTAAGAGGCTTCCAGAAACCCTAATTCAGCCATAAATGTCATAAATGTGCTTAATGACCATGCAAGGCCCAAGACACATAAGAGATAAGATAATAAATGAAAAACATCAAAACATAACTCCCAAATCAAATCAGCAGTGATTTGCCCGAAAAAAAAATTAAAAAACCAATTTTTCATTAATCAGTGTCTTTTGTTGACTTTTTGGCAAAAGACAGTCTAGGGGCGCAGCGCCATATCAGCAGAAAATGGGGTCTGTTGCAGCTGAGTTTTGGACCCCCTCACGACATCGGATTTGGCCCCATGATGGCTTGTTGGAAATATTGAAGAGTCTACTTTCCAGAAATAATTAATTTGTGCTTAATTTATTCTATTTACTTGCTCAAAATTCCAATCTCCCATGACTGCTCAACACGTAGCGCCAGGCCTAAAAAGGAGGCAGAAAGGTCATTTGTGAGGTGTTTTTTGACCTTTTTAGGGGGAAAAAATGCTCCAAATGATCTGAATTTTTTTAGGGAGACTACTGGAGACATGAAAAACCAAAAAAATTTAAACTTTAGCAACTGAGGATGCCCCAAAAAAGAGCGTAGCACCTAGGGTGCTGTGCTCCTAGGGGCCAAAATTTGGAAAAAACAAAAAGTTTCCGGATTTTCCTCAAACTTGGTGGAGAGGTCCTTCAAGGGTTTGGATAAGCCTATGAAAAATATTGAGCCATGTATCTGAGTTTTTGTTGGTCTTCACCTTCTTTGAGTGCTCAAAATTCAATGCCTCCTTACTAATTTTTCATTGTCACTTTGTTCCTCTTTTTCTTCACTACCCTCTTGCTCAGCATGAAAACCACTCTCTTCTTTGTCTTCACCATCTTCTTGTATCTTATATTGCTACCTTTAGTGTTGTTGCCTTGGTTTTGGATTTGATCATCAGCCTCTATATCTGTTTCACTTTGGCCTTGTCCTTCATTAATGTCTTCTTCTTTTTCATTGCCTGCCTCTCCAAAATCAGTTTCAGCCTCATCATCTGCTTTTTCTTGTGCTTGATCTTTCATTTCCTCAGCATCTTTCTTGGTTGCTTTACCTTTATCACCTTTAGAAACTTTGTCACTATTTTTTACTTATCATTGTTCTCACTAACATGTTTATGTACCTTGTTTTTCTTGGCTGTAGGGCACTCTTTTGCTGACTGTCATCCTTCTTACTTTCTCCATTTTCCTCTGTTTTTTCACCTTACTCACTATCAACACTTTATTTGTTTTCAAAAACTGTCATGTTCATTTTCCTTCTCTATGTTATCATCATTTCTTCATGTAGCTATATACTTGCCTCCCTTTTCTCTTTACTCTCTTCACCATCTTTTGTCCATCATTGTTGCTGTCATCATCTATTCCTTTAGCTTTGTCTTTGACATACTTATTCTTCTTTAGACATGGTGTTTGGCCTAGGGTAAAAGGATTTTTAGCTTGGTGAGCGCATTCAGGTTTAGGGAGGGAATTTGAGTGATGTGAAGGAAAACTTGGGCAAATGGGGGCAAGGTGGAGCAATCAAGGAGTGATCTAGAGTTTAGAAATAAGTTTGTTGTCACCGAATGTCTTTACAACCTATGAAGAACTCTTAAGCTTGCAAACCCTAACTTGGGAGGTCAATATTTGATTTTTGTGCAGCTTAGGGTTTGGTCACCTTAGGTCAAGCAATGGCTTCTTATATTACGAAAATAATATTCGGAGAGTGAGAAAAAGGAGTTACTAGCCTTATTTGACTGTTTGTAGAAGAGTTGGAGGCAAAAACTCAAAATTTTAACCTTTTTTGAGAAAATTAGGCCAAAGAATGGCTGTGCGTAGCGCCTGAATCTAGGCGCGTAGAACAGTGTTATTTAACACTACACCTTCCTCCTTTGTGCGCAGCACCGGGCTCTAGGGGCGTAGCGCCTCTGACGGTGTGCAACACTCATTTGCAGAGGGAATTTGGAGGCCTTCCCGGTGTCGGAATGAGCTCCGTGATAGATCGTTGGAAATATTGTGGAGTATAATTTCCAAAACTTATTTTGGTTTTGAATTTTTTTCCCATTTACCTATTCAAAAACTTATTCTCCCAACACTGGTCAAAAAGTGTTGAATGATGGTGCAGAAATGTAGAGTGTTGGTGCAGAAATGCAGAGTGCTGGTGCAGACCAGTTTTTTATGCCTTCCTCAATTCCAAATTGAGCTCATGATAGCTCATTGGAAATATATTTAAGTCTAGTTGTCTTTTGATTCATCAAGAAAGTCATTTGGATACTCCAGCTATGAGAAAACTTGATTTTTCCAAGGTCACTCCAGCAGTGCAGAATTTCTCTCATGACACCTGTATTTTTTAATATTTCTCCCAAAACATGATACCTGTGTAAAAAATAAAGGATTTTTTTCTTCTTGGCCTTATGATGGACAAAAACCTCTCTCACTTTTTCCAATTTCATCTCTGTTTGGTCATAAACACAATTTAAAGCAAAACTAGCCCTAGGTGTGATACATGGCTTGTCTCTTGGAATGAATTCTTGGAAAATGATGGAGGCATGATGTTTATGAGCTGGTATATACTTATTCTTGCTGACATGATATATCAAATGAATATTTTTCTCTTGTGCCTCTTTTTCATATCAAACTCTAGCTTATTTGGAAGAGGAAATTAGGGTTTGGTGTAGGGGATTTAGGACCGCCTTGTAGAGGGAGGGGAATGAAAGGGTTAAGTGTTGTCTAAATTCTTGGGGAAATTTTTGGGGATAGGGATAGATGTTAGGGAGTAGGGGAAAGTGGAATTTCAATAATTTAGTGAGGGGAAGGGGTCCAAAAGGTCAAAACACAGGCCTAGTCTCAAAAAGTGTCAAATTGTGGCAATAGACTAGGTTTTGTAGGAAAATGATGATTCTGAGGGATAGGAGTGATGGTGAGTGTTTGTGAAGGTATATTAAGGATAGGAAGAGGTGTAAGAGAATCAATATACAAGCCTTGTGGATGATTTAATCATGGAGTTCATGAAACCAAGAGAAGTGCCCTTAAAAACCCTAGATAGGCAATGGAGGAGTTTAGGAAAAAAACAAAAATAGAGGGCTGAGGCGAAAAGTGGTGAAACATAGTGGTAATGAGTGACATGAGCCCATGATGGGTCTTCTGGGATGGGTGAGCTGATATTGACACGACGGAATGATGAAATAGTGAAAATTTATCTAAAGGGTAATGAAGGCCGTGAGATTTCTAGAACTCACAATGTTCATGAACTTTGTTTCTAGAAATCTAGAACCGATACTTAGTCATATTCAGATAGTGAAAATTATGGATGAATAACAGGGATGAGGGAAACTCATCTATTATAACTGTGGAGAGGTAGGGCATTTTTCTAGGTACTGTCCAAACCCTACAAGACAGACTTGCTAGTATTGCAGGCAGTTGGACCATGCGATTGAAGACTGTCCAACCTTGATAGTGAAGATGCAAGAAAAGCAGCCGACACCTACGCAGAATGTGCAGAGGGTTATGGCCAAATTACGAGACAAATATCCAAGCGTGAATGTCATAACACACAGTGGGATGACCACCATGGGGCCTGGGGAGAAAACTACAACCGAGCCTTTGATCCAGCCAGTAGTTAGCAAGCAGGAAGGGTTGGATCTAAAAAAGGAGAAAAAAACATTTATCGCAGCTCACAAGGACTTTTCCGAGGTAGAGGCATCTACTTTGCAGCTGCCTGAGATACTTAAGGTAGATGAGGAGGTCAAACCATTTTTACAAGCATGTATGAAGTTGTTGCGCAATCTGAGTGTTCTGGAAAACCTTCAGGCATTGATAAATAGCTGCGCAACACGACCTATCCTCACTCCAGAAGTCAAGAATGTACATAAAATCTATAGGTATAAGAAATGCACTAGAAGGGGGATGTGGTTGACTGCGCAGATTGATGATTACAAGATGGATCAGGTTATTTTGGACTTAGGGTCGGATGTGAATGTATTACCTAAATAGACTTGGTAAAAAATTGGGGAACCTAAGTTGGAATGGTCCAATATCCATCTGCGTATGGCCAATCAACAAAATATCATTCCATTGGGAAGACTACCAAATATTGTGGTGGATATCGCAGGGGTTAAGGTCCGGGCTGACTTTGAAGTAATTCAGATTGTCGAAGATGTGGACCCCTACCTTGTGCTCCTAGGCTTGGATTGGGCCATCGATATGGTAGGCACCATTAACCTAAAGAAGAGAAGCACGGTATTCAAGAATAACGGTACAAGGGTAATAGTACCATTAGATCCATTGGAGGGTGGACGATACACAGAACCAGTGCGTGACGAAGAGGATGTAGATCACATCTATAAGTTGACTGTGCAAGATGAATACTGGATCAACCCCACGGTGGAGGGGGTACTTTGCTGGGAAAAGGACAATGAATTATTCTCCAACTCTGATGGGGAGATGGAGAATTGGAAAAATCAGTTACATGATGTCTCTGCACTGAGATGTCTTCGGATCACGAATAAATTCTGTTGCATCTCCTCAGAGGTAAGAGATTTACCTTATTTCGATGGTTCTGGTAATGTTAGGGACTTTCTACAGGCATTTGAAGCTGAGGTTCCCAAGGAACGAAGGTTATGGGCCCTTAACCTAGCGATTCGTGCAACCCCTGCACGATGGTGGGAGACGCATAAGGAAGTGTTCCCGGAGTGGGAGGATTGTCGGGGCATGATGCTCCTGCAATTTGAGACTCCGGCGGAGGTACGGGTCAAGTTGTTCCTTGGCCCAGGGGATCCACGTGAAAAAATGGTTGCATGGATGGAGGCGTGGGGCGACCGAACTACAGGAGATTGGGTTCACTTATTTACTCACGCATTGGGTCCAATCCCCACTGCTTGGTACCTGGATGCGGAGCTACATCAGTACACCCGCCACTGGGAAAATTTGAAGAATGACTTTATCGGAACATTCGGATTGATAGGGGGTTCCGAGGTGCTTGACGAAGCTCTGCAGGACATAGACACGTTCTTGTTTGGCAAGAACAGCTCTTCTACAGTATTCGAGATGCCGACATGGGAAACGCAGATGCAGGATATTGTCAACTATCGCAGCTTGGAAAAAGAGGCAGGTGAAGATGATCTGCAGTCTGTCTCTATCCTGGAGTTGGAAGGGGAGCGCGTAGTTGAAGGACCTCCACTATAGGAAGTAGATGTCACTAAGGCTCTCAAGCTGCACGAAGTAAAAATTGGGACGAAAGAGCACCCTAAGTTGGCTAAGATCGGGGACTACTAGGATGAGAATACAGTAGGTAAAGTGGCTAAATTACTAACAGAATATCAGGATTTGTTCCCTACAAAGTTTTCTAAGCTAAAGGGTGTCACGGGGGACTTAGGGGTCATTCATATCACTCTCAAACCCAATGCACGGCCCATCAAGCAATGACCTTATAGGTTGAACCCCAAGTATAAGCAGAAGGTCAAGGATGAGCTCGATAAAATGATTGCTGCAGGTATCATCGAACCTGTTGAATAGTTAGACTGGGTCAGTCCAATGGTGGTTCAGGAGAAAAAAACTAAGGGAGATATTTGGATCTATGTAGACTTACGCAAGTTAAACGATTCCTGCGTTCATGATCCATTCCCAACACTGTTCTCAGACAAAATTTTAGACAGTGTGGGAGAACAAGAAGCGTACTCTTTCACAGGTGGGTTCTCAAGATACCATCAGATAAGAATCGCACCTGAGGACCGCAACAAAACCACGTTCGCCACTGAGTGGGGATATTTTCAATATATTTTCATGCCTTTTGGCCTCAAAAATGCCCTTGTTATCTTTTCACGGGTCGTTGTCGCAGTATTCAAAGTCTTCATTCATGAGTTCCTCGAGGTGTATTTCGATGATTGGACTGCCTTCAGCCTGGTCAAGGAACACATCTCAAACCTGTGCATGATGTTGGATGTATGCCGGAAACACCAAATTTCCATAATATCAAGAAGTGTATCTTCTGCATCCCCTTCAGAATCTTGCTCGGCCACATAGTTTTTCGGTAAGGACTAATGGTAGATCTAGCCAAAATTACAGTTATCATAAATTTGCCAATACCAACCATGGAGAAACAACTGCGCTCGATCCTTGGACACATGGGCTACTACAAGAAATTCATTCAAGGCTATGCGATGATTACTGCCCCTATGGAAAAATTGCTCAAGAAGGATGTTTCATTCTTTTGGAATGATGAATGCCAAAATAGCTTAGAACTACTAAAGGAAAATCTGGTCTTGGCACCTATCCTCATCTTTCTAGATTGGGAGAAGGTATTTCATGTTCACGTTGATGTGTCGGGTATTTCTCTCGGGGCTATCCTTGCGCAGCTCGGGGAAGGAGACATTGACCATCCGGTTGCCTTTGCAAGTAGGAATCTCTCTGGAGCAGAACGCAACTACTCCACCACAGAGCGTGAGGGATTGACCATGGTTTATGCATTGCAGAAATATTGTCATTACTTATTAGGAGGTCACTTCAAAATTTTCACAGACCATTTAGCTTTAAAGTACCTTGTCAATAAGCCTGTGTTAGGGGGGGAAATATGCCGATGGTTACTGCTATTTCAGGAGTATGACTTTGAAATCATAGTCAAGCTAGGCAAGTTGAATGCTGGGCCGGATCACTTGTCTCGGATAGAGAGTGGCGAGGAGCCAACCAACCTGGAAGCTGGATTGCCTGATGCGCAGCTATTTTCTATAAAGGTAGTATATGCACACTTCGCTAATATCATTCAGTTCTTGACTATCGGGATGACACCTCCAGAGTACTCTGTACAGCAAAAAAAGAGTTGGTCACCTAGGCAACAGACTTTACCATCATCGCAGGACACTTATATAAGATGGGGGAAGATGAAGTATTGCAACGATATGTTTTGGAGCATGAAAGGAAGGCTATATTGACTGACGCTCATGACGGAGTAGCAGGAGGTCATTATGCTAGGAAGGAAACGATGCAGAAGATCTTGAGGGTTGGGTTATTGTGGCCAGCCCTCCATACTGACAACTATGACTATTGTAAAGCCTGTGATATGTGCCAACAAACAGGGAGGCCATCCCGTAGAGATGAAATTCCCCTTCAACCACAAATGGCCCTACAAGCATTTGATAAGTGGGCCATCGATTTCATCGGGCCTATCAACCCCCTAGGAAAAAATACGAGTGCATGCTACATTATTATGGCCACCGATTATGTAACCAGGTGGGTGGAAGCACATGCAGTAAAGGATTGTACTGCAGATACCACTGCACAATTTATTTTTGAACAAATTCTGACCAGATTTGGCTGTCCAAAGATTCTCATGAGTGATAGAGGTACGCACTTTGTTAATGAAACAATCCGAGCTTTGACCAAGGAATTCCAGATCCATCATGAAAAGAGCATGCCATATCACCCCAGGCCAATGGTGCGGTTGAAGCTTTTAATAAAATCTTGGTGCAAGCACTAACCAAGATATGCAATGCTGATTGCAGCGATTGGGATGTGCACATCTTGTCAGTCCTCTGGGCCTATTGAACAACCTGCAAGAAGTTAACAGGAAAAACCCCATTCAGGATGGTTTATGGTAAAGAAACCATTATTCCCATGGAATATATTTTTCCTAGTCTGTGTATCACAGCATTTACAAACATGGAAGAACCAGACATCATGGAGGAGCGATTAGCGCAGCTTCTGGCTTTGGAGGAAGATCGGTTTATTGCGAATTTCAATCAACAAGTCTAGAAGGCCCGTGATAAATCTTGGCATGACCGACACATTTGCTAGAAGACTTTCACGGAAGGAAAATTGGTGCTCTTGTACGATAGCTAGTTTTCAAAGCATCCCGGGAAGTTCTGGCAGCATTGGCTGGGTCCCTACACAGTTAAGGAGATCACAGATGGTGAATAGGTTAGGCTTGCTACCCTGCGCAGAGATATGCTCCCCAGCTACATCAATGGTAGCTGGCTCAAACCGTATTGGACCAAATGACTCTATGGTCGGAGTAGCCATATAGGCGCAGGGGGAGACCACACCACCACAGTGACTCGGGACGAGTCACAAGATTGTGTTGGGGGACTGTTGGAACAAGGTCTTCTACAAGAGCTGCAAAACTGGTCCATTTTGTATATTTTTTATTATATTTAGTCTAACGCAGGGATTTGGGGGTGGGTCAAAGCCCCTAATGCATTGTAAGTAGGTCAAGGGTAGACCAAGAGTCCGCAAACCATGGTTTGCAGACCATTGGATGCATAGGCTAAAATAGTATAAGTAGTTGAACCTTTTTGAGTTGTAAGACAGACTTGGACTAATATTGGTGCAAATTGCGAATTAGCAGATCTGTTTGGGTTTTTGGGAAAGGAATCCTATTGGCTATGTGCGCGGAGATCCTCAGTCCTGCTGTGTGCAAACCCTGCTGTAGTGTGCGCAGGTTGGGTTTTGGGTATTATAAAAGGATCAGAAGAATTAATGAATGTGGAAGGCTGTTGAAATCTTTGAATCTATTGGATCTGTGATATCTGTATATGTATGCTTTGTGTCATTGATTTAAGCTCCAAAAATACTTGTGTTACTTGTTTATACTGAGATCTAGATCTATTATGGTATGCATGATTCTATATTGAGCTTCGCAAGTAACTTTGCTAAGTGCTTATGATGTGTTGACCATTGATATGAATCTGTTTATTAGACTTGATGCAAGAATAGCTACGATAGTTGCCTTATTTTCATATATATGTTATTCATTGCGATCATACATAATATTGCGCACGTGGATGCAGAGGAATTGATAGATTTGGGTTATGTAATATGTGATCTGATATTTGTGAAGTTGAATGCAACTCTGCCTGACTTACCTACCCTCTCCCAGGGTGTGGAAACCTGGTTCTAGCACCCTCCCATACTACTTCGGGTGAGACTTTGGCCTGTGCAAGCAGGCCACTGCTGAAGGGGCCAGTAGTATAGTGGTTTTTTGGAAAACCTTAAACTCTGAACCTAGGTCAGGACCCCTTGAGCCAACAGGCCTCCAACTTGGCAAAAAAAACTTTTAAGATGCTCAAAACCTTCAACAATTGCTCGCTACAAAAACAAGACAATTTCGTAGAAATTTTTGGTAGCATGGAAAAAGTGGCTTTTGCATCCTTTTTCTTAACTTCTTTGTTGTTCCATCATGTTAATCAGGTCATGATACCTTACCACCATGGATCCCCCTCCATGAAACATGCAAAAACTGAATTTAAGATCAAAAAGACACCTACAGGTTTTTTCGTAGTGTATTCCTGGCTTCAAGCTCGAGGTTCGCTACGAAACTGTGTAAAAACCCAAAATTTTCCCCTTTCAAAATTGTCTTAAAAAAAAAACCTCTAGCTGCAAAATTTTGATGTGCATGTTTGTGAAGCTGAAATATCTGAGGTACTGTATCATAGATAAAAATATATACTAGAAAGATATTTTTGGCATTATTTTGAATTTATTGCTGGAAGAGGAAGCTAAAAGGGTGAATGAAGAGTTTCATAAAGGAGATTGTGGAGGACATCACTATTGGAAGGCCACAGCAAATAAAATTCTCAGAGCAGGGTACTACTGGCCTACCATGTTCAAAGATGTTTACAAGAAGATAGTTGCTTGCCATGAATGTCAGATTTTTGATGGTAAGAAAAAGCTTGTTCCTTTACCCTTGATGCCTATTTATGTTGAGGCGCCATTTTAGTAGTGGGGGCTAGATTTTATTGGTGAAATACATCTATCATCTTCAGGGAAGCATCACTAGAGCCTGAAAACAACTGATTATTTCACCAAGTGGATTGAATAAATCCCAACAAGGCAAGAAAATGATTCAGTCATCATTCAATTCTTAGAGAATAACATATTGTCTAGGTTTGGCTGTCCTATGAAGATCATCACTGACAATGCCGAGGCTTTCAATTCCAAGAGGTTGATCAGTTTTTTAATCAATATCACATTACACTGGGACACTCTACTACTTACTACCCACAAGGTAATGGTCTTGCCGAATCTTCTAACAAAAGAATTGTGAGAATTATTAAGAAGGTGTTATAGGAAAATAAGAGATCATGGCATTTGAAGTTGAACTATGCTCTGTGGGCTGATAGAGTATGTACAAAAAGTTCAATTGGTTCTTCACAATATGAGTTGGTGTATGGATCTGAAGCCATTTTTCCTACATCCTTGGGAGTGCCAATTATGAATTTGCTGCAAGGACTAGAAGAGGAGCCAAATGCTATTTAGAGGAGAATAAACCAATTGATAGCTCTGCAGGAAAAAAGGGAGGAAGTTCATAACAACAATCAACAGTCTCAAAACATAATAAAGAAAACATTTGATAGGAAGGTCAAAGAGGAAAACTTTCATATTCAAGATGTGGTACTGAAGTGGGAGGCCAAAATTGAAGAAAAGGGGAAACATGGTAAGTTTGATAATATATGAAAGGGTCCATTCATAGTAGCTTCATTTAATGGCACCAATAGTTACCTACTGCAGGAGATGGATGAACAACCTTGTGCTGGAGGGCCTGTCAATGGCAAGTTTTTGAAGCACTATTCCTCTTAAGTTCTACTGATATTTCACTCCATTGTATATATTCCATTTCATTATGTTTTTCTGTTAATAAAGACAGGCTAAACATCAAACTTGAACTTGAGGTGAAGGCCATTAGAGTTTGAAGAAGGCTTGGCAAATTTCAAATTTTTTATTTCCAAGAAGATGGATAGCACTAGAACTATAGGTTATTTGGTGTACCACAGGGGCACACCATCCCAAGTGGAGCCACTGTTATCACTCATAATTTTTTGGAACATTACTTGACATGGTCATACAGTTCACTCCTCAAAAGCATAAGGTCTCCTTAAACCTTTTCAAGTTGGTATATGAAAATTTCATTTTTTTTACATGTTTAACCTATCCTAAGGTTCAAGGCCACCTCCATTTAGGTCATGTCATGTACCATCAATCATAATTAGGTGCCAGATTTCATTTCCCGAGTGTTTAAATTCAAAAAGGACATTTAAGCCAGTTTTACTTCTTTTCATAGCATTTTATACTGTGAAATAGCAGTTTTCACTACGAAATTGCCTAATAATTTCATAGCGAAATTGTCAGAGAATAAACTAGCTATGCTATGAAAAAATGTTTTCCTGTCTGTCTTGTTAAATTCGATGAAAAGTGTCAGTTCATGATTGAAGGAGTTAGGGTGGATTTCATTCGAGTCTGTTAGGGTTAATTCAAAAGTACAAGGTCATGTCTGAGGTCATCATTACTGTTTTTAGCATGAATGTGTCATGATTAAGGCATGAGTTGTCATTCAAACCATAAAATGTACCCAATTAGTATTTTTTTCATAATCTGATTTATCTTTGCATGTAATTGGATTTTTGGAGAGTTGCTTCATCGAGCCAAGCAGGTTGCTGGTAGATTCAAAGGTTGCAGATGTCATCAAGAAAACGAGGTTGAGAAGATATAAAACCACCATGGCTGCAAGGAAGAAAACTAACAGAAGGAAATGAAACTTCTCTTTTTCACCATGGTTTGATTAAGTTGTTGGTGTTAGAGGAGTTGAAGAGATTAGGCAGAGATTGGACATCCTTTCTATTCATGAGTGGTTTTGAAGTTGATGTTGTCACTCCTAAAAGAGTTCCCAAACCTATAAGTATTTCATCACCAGCAATGGAAGAGGAAATTGAAGAAGGGAATAGATCATCCCCACTAGAACCAGTGAGCATGGAGACAGAGCCTTTGCAGAAGATTGACACATCTAAAACTAGAGAGTGTAGGAATCACAATCACTGATGATGATTTGGTGATTTTGGCTCTCCTATGACTTCCTAAGATTTGGCACATTATGAACACTCTGTCAATGGACGGGAGAAATTTCCAGATTGGGAACGACTCCGGTCGGATTTGGTGCAAGAGGAGTTCAGACGGAACACCAGAGATGGCTCTTCATCAAAGCATGATGATGAAGAGGATTTTGCTTTGGCTGCCAAGGTGAAGAAGGAGAAGGGGAAGAAATTCCATTCTAAATCTGAGTCTAAAGGCAAGAAGCAGGACATGTCCAAGGTGAAGTGTTTTCACTATCACAAACATGGGCATTTTGCTACTAACTGTCTACAAAAGAAGAAGAAAAAGAAGGCTTCTAGATCTACAGCTGGTGAGGACCTTTCCTCACAATTTGTGCTTGACTTCTCCTTGATTTCATGCATGGTGTCAAGTGCATTGGGATCAGTGTGGTATTTGGATAGTGGCACTTCCTTTCACATGATAGGAGATAAGGAAATTTTCAATGATTTGGAGGAGAAACATCTCAAGATGCATAATAGATGGGTGACGATGGACATTATAGTGCTACCTAGATTGGTACCATTACCTTTCAGAGGGATTCAGGTAAACCATTTTAATTCAAAGATGTAATGCATGTACCAGGTCTAAAGAAAAATTTGGTCTCTGTCGCAATGTTGGAGGATAGAGGCTATGACGTTTTTTTTAGTGATGGAAAAGATTTATTGCGACATAAATCAACGGGTGAAGCCAAGAGGATAGGGGTTCAAGTTAATAATCTCTAAAATCTAGAGGTAGATGGATGTGCTGCCATGATGGGTAAGGTAGAAAAAGTGGTGAGCCAGGATGAGGGTGAATTATGGCACATGCGATTGGGCCATCTTCATCATGGAACCTTGAAAGTAAAACAACAAATATCTACTGGAATCCCAATAGGAACACTTGCTCAATTATATCAGTGCAAGGGTTGCACCATGGGGAAGTATGTAAAGTCCACCTTTCATGAGAAGGAGAACCGAGCTTCAGGGATCCTCGAGAGATTTCACACAGACGTGTGTGGACCATTCTCGGTTGCTTCAACAACAAAACATAGGTACTATGAAATATTTGTTGATGACTTTTCTCGTAAATACTAGATCTTATTCATGCAGAAGAAATATCAAACATTCTCTAATTTATGTGAGTTTAATGCATTGGTGGAGAAAGAGTGGGGGAAGCAAGTGAAGGCTCTTAGGAGTGATAATGGTGGAGAATACATCTCTAACGAATTTAAGAACTTCGGCACCAAAGAAGGAATTCGAAGAGAACTCATAGCACCTCATAACCCACAACAGAATGGGGTCACATAGAGGAATAATAGAATGATTGTGGGTGCAACACGAGCGATGTTGCATGATTAGGGCCTACCAATGCATTTGTGGGAAGAAGCATGCAACACTGCGGTTTATGTGAAAAACCATTGTCCTCATAGCGTACTTGGCATGAGTACACTAGATGAGGCTTTCACTGGTAATAAATCTGATGTTTCACACTTTAAGACTCACAAATAACACAAATTTCAATATCATCAAGAGGAAATTCTCGTAATGCACGTTTTTTTCTACGTCTAGGACATAATATAGATAAAGCAACATTCTTAGATTTTTTCTTGTTTTTCATTTTCATCATATCAATTTGTTCACTAAGATTACCAATAATATATTTTTTTAACTTATCAAGAAATTTATCGAGTTCAACTCAAACTACCGTTCCCAATGCATATTTACTTACTCTTATCATACCCGGATCTCTAGGATTCCTACCGTATTTTGTCTTTCCTCTTGATATATGTTTGCAAAATTCACAAATCTCTTCAAATGATAGTTGAGACAACCCTCCTTTACCCATGAGGTTAAGGATACCAATCCACTCATCCCTTATAGCTCTAAGTAAGAGAGTTTTTAATGTATCAAGTCCTAAATTATGCAATTTTGTTCTATTAATACTATATGCAAATATTTCTAATAAATTCTTAAGGCTCTCATCCTATTTTTGAGTCATTTTAAAAACTTCTTCCCTAAGATCATGATGTATGAAAAAATCATTGTATTTTTATAAAAATAATATTCTCATGTCATCCCATGACTTTATCGGATTAGTTCCTAAACCCATAAACCATTTGAGATCCATATCATTCAATGTGGCTGGAAATAATTTCAACTTTTGAGTATCAAGCAAATAATCATAAGATCTACATAATCATTTAAATTAAAAGAGAAGATTTTTAAGATCCTCTGTCTTCATACTATGGAAGTTAGGAAGCACATATGGAAAGATGTATTCCATAGTTTTAGTAGTGTTTGTATCTTGGAGAGGAAATCCAAAGGGATCTCCTTCTTGATAATCATGTCCATCGTTTCCTCTTCCACTTCTTCCACCTCCAGTAGAAGGCCTTCTTATTCCTATGCAACCTCCAAATGGTGGTCTTTCTTCTCCTCCTATCAATGGATGTCCATCATGAAATATTTATCCTTCTCCTTATGTCATTGTTTATTTTTCAGATATTATGTAAGGCTCCCCAGGTGGATTATGTTCCTTTGGCTCTTCTACCAATGGTTCTTCAGGAAAACTTTCTTCTCCTTCCTATTCCTCTTCTTCTTCACTAGGAAATTATAATTCCTGCCTAATAATTTGTTCACCTATTGAAGAAAGGAACATGATGTCATCGGCTGAAGATGTAGTTTCTTCTACAACTACTTTTGTAGATGAACTTGGTTCTTCTCTAGGTAAAATTTATGATCTTTGAACCCCAGGAAGTTTTCTTCTACATGCAAAAGATGGAATTTGTGATATGGATGGTGAAGTGGCTCTTACTGCATCACGTGGTCTAGTGGGGGTGGTTGGTTATGATGGAATTGAAGTACGTACTCTAACAAATCTATCCCTAGAGTCTCTTTCCCTATACATGAATTCTAAAGTTATTTCTATATATGCATCTAAGAATGAAAGCCACTAAAAATGTGATGCAATGCAACAACTTTGGTTAGAAAAAACCCAACATTTGTGATGCGCAGGTTCTTACCTCTCGTCTTATTTCTCCTCCTAATAAGAGTTATGTAAATAAAAATACATTCATAATCAAAAGCTAATACCTATGTATACTTCCCTAGCAACGACATAAAAAATGTTGGGTAATTTAATTGTGAGTTAAATTAATTAACATTAAAATATGAATCCAGGTTGTACACTTGTGAAGCACACTTGCACAATGTATGCTATGAGATTAACTTTAAATTTTAAGAGAAGATGTAATCTAATGAAAAGAAATTATAATATATAAATTACAATAAAATCATATTCATGAAATGATATCCAAAATGAGCACACACTTTCTTATGAAAAACAGAAATTCATTCTATGAAAAAAAATATTTAATATAAGGAAAGCAAGAGATACTAAACTAGAAAGCAATGAAATTTTAATTTATAGAAAATAAAAGCACAATTTAATCTATGAGAAAACTATGAAATAAAATACTATGCTATGAAAGATAATGAAACTTTATGTTATGAAGGCAACTAAATTCTATGAATATATTCAGATATTATTCTATGAAATCATTTTAATTCGTTTCTAAACTCTATTCTATGTAAGCGTTTGAAATTTTATTCTAATGAAAATAAAGAAAGATTTAGATTTACTCTATGGAAGCAAGTAGAATTTATTGTATGAGAAAACAATTAAACTCTATACTATCAAACTCTATTCTAGGAAAGCATTTAAGTTATGTTCTAAGGAAGCAATTGAATTGTAGTCTACAAAAGCATTTTAAAATATATTCTATGAGATCAAAGACAAACGTGTATTATGAAAATAAGAAAATGTTATTCTAGGAAAGACTAATTTGAAATGACAGTTTCAAAATAAACCAAATCTTGTAAAGGACTGGTGTGTGTACATAGTTCAGGATTCACTCATGTTTGTGCAAAAACTCATATGTTATCTATAAATATGAGACTAAAACAATTGTAGAGATGAAATACTAATCACAAAAGTGATTGACAAATATTTTTTTTCCTTCCAAAGGTTTATTTAAGCACTTGTACGTGAAGGAGAACCAGAAGTAAATAAGTAAAAGATAGTGTGAAAATGAACATAGAAAAACAGAGCATTAAATGAAATGCTGAAAGAAATATTGCAGAAAGTAAATGCAAGAAAACTAATCTACACTCATACTCAATGGGGGTCCTCCAAAGGCACACGAGAGATGGAATAATTCACTGATCAAACATTGATTCTTATCATGAAGGCACAACCATAAAAGAGAATAGTATTAACTGAGTAGTGCATTCAAAATAATAACAACATATGAGCACATCGTTCACTTCGTACAATCAAATCGACTTCACTTGAATTCAAAAATAGTAAGAATTTTATAATGTTTTAAAATAACAACCTCGAGAAACTAATTGCTAAAAGCTAGAACTATAATTCAACATCTTAGTCTTTGATTTCTATGAGAAATCTATTTCACATGATTCACAATCAGAGAAGAAAATAATGTGAGAAATACATCATCATATTTCAAATCCTTCATTCCTTCATGATCACGCTTGCTTATGGAATCACACTCGCTTGATTCTTTTTTCTAATGATAAGAATATTCCATGTCACATTTGACCAAAGCTTTGACTTTCATGTTTCGATAAAATTAACTGATCGAAATTTCATGTTTCGATCACTAAGCTTTGACTTTCATGTTTCGATCAAAGCTTTAACTGATGCAAATTAAGCCAAATTTAAAGTAAAACATATATAATTGAGATAATACTGGATCTTTACCTTATTGCTTATTTTTGTATCTCTGATGGCTTTTCATTTCAAAATAATAGTGTAGTGATGTGAGGATAAGTGGTAAATGAGTGAAAATTAAGGTAACCAAATGTAAAAAAGATGCAATTCTTGTGTCCCAACAACATCATCTCTTGCAATTCAAATTACTTAGCAAAACTCCCAAATGGGTATCCAAATGATACCCTCAAATTTTTGTTGAGATTTTTCTGTTTTGAATAAAATTGGCAAAAATCTCATTAGGTGACAAAAATTAGGAATTAGTTCCTAGGTTAGCTCCAGTTTGTTGGGAGGGAGTTAATGCATCCTAAATTTGAGTTGAGAGGATTTATGAGGCTGTTAGATTCTCCTGCTATATAACAGGTATCCATACGTTTGTTTTGGAGTGAGGGTGTGTGAATTATGTAATCTCCTGTTTTGATTAATAAAGACTGCTGATGCCTGTTGTGTGGACGTAGCCCAGGAGGTTTGGGTGAACCACGTTAATGACTGTGTCTTTATGTGCTTGATTAAATCTGCTCTGTGTTAATTGTTTAATGGTTTCCGCTGATTTCTCCAACAATTGGTATCAGAGCTTTGTTGGAGGAGCGCACAGTGGAGGAGGGCGCTATTCAACCTGCGCGGTGGAGGTTTGTTTGTGCATTGGTGCTGCGTGGAGGTGGAGCTGCGTTCGTAACGCTGGAGCCCAGACCTGCGTGTTAAGCTGATGTTCGTCCACTGTTCTATGTGTGGAGCGTATCTGCTGAATCGAGTGCGTGGTGCTGGAGCGCAGTTAATTGCTGCGTTGAAACCTGCGTGGAGGTTGGTTTTGTCCATAAGCGCAGAGGCAACGTTGAACGGGTGGTCTAATGGATGTGTAGACTGCCGGAACCGTAGACTACAGAGCATTGAACGGTGAGAACGGTGTACGTAATTGTCTCCAGTGTTTTTTCATAAAAATAAAAAGTCGATTGGATCAGAGATTAACTTCATACTATACGGCATAGGCATTTCTTTTGAGATTAATTTCTGTTATTTAAAGATCAGAGATTGGAGTGCCGGAGTTGCAAAGTCCGTGGATTTGTGAAGAATAGTTTTTTTTTTTATTAATCGTTTGTTCACTGAGCTGGATTAATAAGGAATTGCCCAGGAAGATTGCTCGTGGCTGAGCGCTGGTGCTGGAGGTGAGGTGAGATATGCCTCATGTAAAAAGATGACAACCTGAGAGACGGAAATACGTTTGATTGGTTCGAACCACTAGGATACGAGCCCAGATCTATGTGATTTGAGGGAAGGTGAGCCTGTTGGATGTATTTTGTCAGTGAAGGTAAGGCGTTGGCAGCATTTACAGGTAAGAGAATGATGAGAGTCAAGTTGACTTCTGAACGCAGGGTGTGAATTAAAACGTCGGTTAGTGCATCACTGGTTTTGTTCTGCGTTTAAATTTGACAACCTGACCGTGTTTATGCAGAATGCCGTGACTTAATTTTACTCCAACAATTGAGCATGCCGTGACTTAATTTTGCAGTATGCCGTGCAGTATGCCGTGACTTAATTTTTAAATCTTATGCAGTGTTGAACGCCATTTGAAACGCCATTTGAAATTTCATTCAAATCGTTTCTTTGTTGCAATGTTTTTAAAACAAAAAAAAAAAATCGATTGAAATGGTATATCATACCTATTTAAATGTTTTTATCGATTTAATCGATTTGTATTATATTTAAAATCGATATGTTTTTCAAAAAAAAAATCGATTTAAATGGGTTGTAATATGCCTTTTGGTAAAAGGCCTTTTTTATAAGGTGAAGGTTTTTGTTTTTAAAAGGAAGTGACAGGCACTTTTCAAGGAAGGAGAAGGGTAGTTTATTATAAGGCAAGGGCATTTATAAACAGTTTTGAACATTGTTTATTTTTTTATTTTTTTTATTTTTTTGCCATTTGCATATGGTATTAAGTGAGAGGCAGGTGAAGGGCAGTTTTTATTAAACAAGGTATTCTTTATTTTTTTTAAAGTTGGATTTGGAGATTATTGTGTTTTTTTGCTGATACAAGATGGCGAAAACTCAAAGTGCCCGTTTTGAGAACGATATGGGTGGAGCCTTGTTGTCTGAGGCTGAGGAGACGAGGAAGAGGTCGAATGCAGACACCTCTACATCAGAGGTAATGATGGCCAGAGGTCGCTCGAGAGAGAGACACTCCGGTGGTAAGCACAGCGATTCGCGTTCAAAGTAAAGGAAAGAAGACAAAGGTGAAGTGCTGGCATTGTGGAAAAGCTGGACACCTGAAGAAGGATTGTTGGAAGCGACAGCAGCAAACTTCTAAAGCAGATTCTTCGACAGAGAAGGAGGCAAATGCGACAGATACAGGTTCGACATCTGGTTCAGGTATGAGCGACGAAGTGTTGTCTGTTAATATCTCAAATCATGGTCAACATTTGTTGTTAGATTCCGGTGCATCAAACCACATGTGTATTCATAGAGAATGGTTTAAGACGTATAGATCAGTTAATGATGGAGTCGTGTACATGGGTAATGATGTCACATCTAATATTGTTGGGATAGGAAGTATACAACTGCAAATGTTTGATGGCACAAGTAGAATATTAACAGATGTGAGACATGTTCCAGACTTAAGGAAAAATCTAATTTCACTGGGAGCACTTGACACGAATGGATATAAAACTGTAATTCAAGGTGGAGTTATGAAAATCTATAAAGGTATTTTACTAGTAATGAAAGCTAAGAAAGTAGGAAATCTGTTTCAGTTAGAAGGAAGAACAGGGTCAGTTCATGTGTCTATGGTGTCTGAACATGACAGTAGTTCCATTCGCCTATGGCATCAAAGGTTGGGCCATATGAGCGAAAGAGGGTTAAAGATTTTGGCTGATCGCAAGTTACTTCCTAATCTAAGGTCTAGAAAGTTAGATTTCTGTAAACATTGCTTGTTTGGAAAACAAAGTAAACAAAAATTTAAAACAGGCAAACATACTAGTAAAGGCATACTTGATTATATTCATTCAGATGTTTGGGGTCCAGCTCCTACAGCGTCATATGGTGGTTCGTCGTATTTTGTATCATTTATTGATGACTTTTCTAGGAAGGTGTGGGTCTACATGTTGAAAAGGAATTCTGATGTTTTTTCAGTTTTCAAACAGTTTAGAGCATTGGTAGAAAATAGCACTGGTAGAACAATAAAGTGTTTAAGAACTGATAATGGTGGTGAGTTTACTTCCAAGGAGTTTGACAGCTATTGCAAGGATGCAGGGATCGAGAGACATAAGACCACGGTTTATACTCCTCAGCAAAATGGAGTTGCTGAACGCATGAACAAGACTCTTCTAGAGAGAGCAAGGAGTATGCTGAGTAACGCCGGGTTGCAGAAGGAGTTGTGGACGGAAGCAGTGGCAACAGCTTGTTATGTGATAAACCGATCTCCATCGACGACGATAGACTGCAAAATTCCGCAAGAGGTATGGAAAGGACACCCTTGTGATTATTCTAAACTCAGAGTGTTTGGTTGTGATGCATATGCTCTAGTGCCTAAACATCAGCGAACTAAGTTAGATCCAAAGTCTAAAAGGTATATCTTAGTTGGGTATGGTGTTGGAACAAAGGGATATAGATTGTGGGATCCTACTACCCGCAAAATCATCATCAACAGAGATGTAAAGTTTGATGAATCCTCTCTTGTACAGTTAGATGTAGATAGTAAATTGAAACAGGATGATGTATCTGACTTTCAGCACATTCAGTTTGATAGCATTTCTAATGATAGTCATGATGACCATAGTTCAGATACTAGTCATGAACAGGTTTCAGAATCAGAACATGAACAGGGTTCAGGTTTAGATCATGAACAGGTCTCAAATACTGATCGGCAAGAAGTTCCTACAGATGGTAGTCAGCCAGAAACATCCTTAAGGAGGTCTACAAGGATAAAACGTGTTCCGAAAAGGTATGATGATTATGTTACTTCAGTTGCTTTGACCGCTAACGATGATGAACCTCTGTGCTATCAGGAAGCAATAGAAGGTTCGAATAGTGACAAGTGGAAAGCAGCCATGAAGGACGAAATGATGGCCTTGAGTAAGAACGGTACGTGGGATCTAGTTGAGCTTCCGATAGACAGGAAAACTGTGGGGTGTAAATGGGTTTACAAGCTGAAACGGGGTGTGAATGATACGGAGGACAGGTACAAAGCGCGACTGGTTGCAAAAGGGTTTTCTCATAAAGCTGGTATTGACTTTCATGAGATTTTTTCACCAGTGGTTAAAATAGTTTCAATTCGAATTGTGTTAGCTTTAGTTGCTTTGTTTGATTTAGAGTTACAGCAACTAGATGTTAAGACTGCTTTTCTACATGGAGACTTAGATGAGGAAATATATATGGAACAACCGGAAGGGTTTGTTCAGCATCGCAATGAGAAATTTGTCTGCAGGCTCAAGAAGTCATTATATGGCCTGAAGCAGTCGCCTCGGCAGTGGTATAAGAAGTTTGATTCTTTCATGTTGAGTCAGAAATATGTTAGAAGTGAATATGATCATTGTGTTTATTTCAAGCAATTGAAAAATGGCATGTTCATTATCTTAGTGTTGTATGTTGACGATATGCTTTTAGCTAGCAAAAGCATTGATGAAATCAACAGGTTGAAGACTCAGATGGCAAGGACATTCGATATGAAAGATCTAGGAGCAGCAAGACAGATTTTGGGCATGGAGATTTTCAGAGACAGGAGTAATGGTAAGCTGTGGCTATCACAACAGAAGTATGTTGAGAAGATAATTTTGAGATTTGGTATGAATAATGTGAAGCCTGTGTCAGTCCCTTTCGGTTCCCATTTCAAGCTTTCTTCGGGTTTATGTCCTAATACAGATGAAGAAAAGGATTATATGTCTCGAATTCCATATGCCAATGTAGTAGGATGTTTGATGTATGCGATGGTTTGTACCTATCGTATATTTCACATGGGCTGGGGTTGTCAACAGTACATGGCAACCTGCAAAGAACACCGGGTCGTTGAAATAAGTGCTTGGGCTTGAGAGGCACAAGTAGTTATTGTATTACTTACAATAAGAGTAGTGAATTTGTTTGCGGATATGTTGATTCCGATTTTGCAGGTGATTTGGATAAGAGAAGGTCAACTTCAGAGTACGTCTTTACTCTTGCAGGTGGAGCTATCAGCTGGATGTCAAAGCTACAGAACATTGTTGCTTTATCCACTACTGAAGCAGAATACATTGCTGCTTCTCATGCTTGCAAAGAGGAGGTTTGGTTGAAAGGTTTGCTTGGTGAATTTGGTAGGTTGCAGGACAACATCAGGTTACTTTGTGATAGTCAAAGTGCAATACATTTGGCTAAGAATCCGGCCTATCATAGTAAATCAAAGCATATTCCAATTAAGTACCATTTTTGTAAGACATGTTATTACTGAAAGGGGAGTCTCTCTTGAAAAGGTGCATACAAAGGAAAACTGTGCAGACATGTTCACGAAACCAGTTTTGTTGGAGAAGCTGCGTTGGTGTTTGGCTTCTCTTGGCTTGCAGAAAAGATAAAATAATAATAACAGGGCATCAGGCTAATTGTTGTCAAGGTGGAGATTGTTGAGATTTTTCTGTTTTGAATAAAATTGGCAAAAATCTCATTAGGTGACAAAAATTAGGAATTAGTTCCTAGATTAGCTCCAGTTTGTTGGGAGGGAGTTAATGCATCCTAAATTTGAGTTGAGAGGATTTATGAGGCTGTTAGATTCTTCTGCTATATAACAGGTCTCCATACGTTTGTTTTGGAGAGTGTGTGTGGGTGTGTGAATTATGTAATCTCCTGTTTATAATAATAAAGACTGCCAATGCCTGTTGTGTGGACGTAGCCCAGGAGGTTTGGGTGAACCACGTTAATGACTGTGTCTTTATGTGCTTGATTAAATCTGCTCTGTGTTAATTGTTTAATGGTTTCCGCTGATTTCTCCAACAATTTTGAAACTAAGAATTTCACTGCTCATGTGCCTCCTTTCGTGCGGCCTAAACCTATAAGAAGATAAAATGAAAGTGTGAAAAAAAAGATTTTATTTCTTTCCATTTAACAATATTCATCAATGGTGCTAACACCCTCATCTTAAATCCTATTGGTTGGAATATAAATCGTTTAATTTGTTCTAAAGAAAATTTTATGAAAGGTCCATCTTAGATCCCAAATTTTCCCTAATACTCATACGAGTAATTCCCTATATTTATAATTGTATTGGTCATTTACATATATTAACCAATCATGATAAGTTTTATATGTTGTTTTCAAGGAAAAAAAATACAAAAAGTTTTAAGAAAATGCAACGTAGAAAACAAACAATATTTTTCCCATTATTCCATTCCCCCTTCCCTTAGGTGAATAAGTTTTATCTCCATTGAATTGAACTTATGAGGATTTTTATTCACTTTTATCACTTTCTTTTATTCAAGGAATTTCATTTTATTTTATGTGATTTTAGGAAGTTATTTTCATTGGGAGGTGTCTTTTAAGTGATTAGGTTTGGTTTTAGAAAGATGGTTTTCAAGCTATTGGACCATGCCATTGAATTTATTTCTAGTGCAAAATAAATATAATTTTGAAATAGTTTGGTCATAAAAGAGTTACCAAGTTTGTAACACATTTAGTCATTTAAAATCAAAATTTTCCTTGAATTTCATGGTTTAGGATCGAAGATATTTTATCTTTGATCATTAAATATATCATTGGCCATGTTGAAACTATGAACAAAATGACAAGTCCAAGTATGATAGTCATTTTTTTTTTTTAATTAAGATTCAATTTCAATATGAATATCAAGTTGCTTTGAATGGAAGGTTTTCCCTCAAGTTCCAAGCTATTTCCTATTTTCATATCCATTTTGGGAGTTTTTGGATTCTTAGTATCCCATAAATTTTGTCCCTTATATGGAGCTAGTTTTATTACCCAAAATAAATATCTTCATAATTCATCATGGTGATATAATTGTGATTGTTTATGGATACATTATGAGATGTGATTACTAAAAGTTCAACATTCAACATCAACAATTCATGGGCACATATTTAATGAAGTGTACTTATCTCTTTTTAAGTCTACATATTTGAAGACCTTTTATGAAGATGTTCATATGGTCAAGATTTGAGGCCATCTAGAGAAAGTCAAAATTTGTTCAAAGGTATATTATTAACCAAGAAACCTTTTATAGTCCTAACACTTTCCCAAGTAATTAAATTTTTTGATACCCAATATGGAGGACAACATATTATGCAAATTTGGTGATGGTCCAAGAGTAAAATTTTGATCAAAATTAGGGCTTTGAAAATTTTGGGATTTGGTCATGTATTTGGAGATCCAATGTTGCATACAACATGGGGATCAAATGTCAAGTCATTCTGATAAATTTTAGAATATTGTAAGGGTTTTTTGAAACAGAAGTGAGCTTGAGCTCAAACTTACTATTTCATGATATTTTAACATGTGTGGATTAATTTATGATATTTAACTAAGTTAGTAAGTACGACTCTATGAGAGATTTTACTTACAAAGAATTTTATCCATAGTCAAATGATTTTGGCTTGCCATTAAGAGAAGTGCACCATGTTTCCTAGTTCTATTTAGTTTGACTAACATCAATTAACTAGGAAGATGAGAGTTCATTGTGGAGGATATTTCAAAACCTTATGTGGTGGGTCATACAACAACTAGTGTTACTCTAAGAGGAGTGTTTTAGAGTTTGAATTTACTACAACATACTCTAATTTCACTTCAATTTCACTAAAATATCACTCTAGTGGACATGACTTCTACCCCAATTATATTAAATCCATGTTTGGTGTTATTCTTGAATAAGGTGGGTACACCACTTAAGGAGAAAGCTCACTTGGCACTTATGTATCCACATAGCATGCCCTAGATTCTAGAGTGTACTACATGAAGTTGATTTTCTATTTATCATGCAGTAGAGTTTGATATACTCTAGTTCCACTCCATTACACTTTAGTTCAATTGAATTGACATCTAATGCATGTTTATTTCTACTTTTGAGATTACTTTCCATTAATTTTTTAATTCTTAGAGACTTAGAATGAACCACATGAAAAAAATCCATTACTTAATGGAAGTTTCATCATTAG
Organism: Pinus albicaulis; assembly: GCA_034641835.2. Taxonomy (NCBI): domain Eukaryota; kingdom Viridiplantae; phylum Streptophyta; class Pinopsida; order Pinales; family Pinaceae; genus Pinus; species Pinus albicaulis. The sequence goes on from CM076570.1 coordinate 87,578,873, forward strand.
GAAGGGCACCCTAAGGAGGGTTGGTTTTTTCACTTAATTCATCATTCACCCCTCATGAATGTAATACTTAATTATTTAAGGATCATCTCACTAATTTCACAAGCATTTGAGGACTTATTTCAAGTACATATATAACAAAAGGAGGCATTATGTTGGGTTATTTTTATAACAAAGTGTAAGTAGTGTAAATAATGATGATGATGAATTGAAGCAACATAGATCACAAATGTTGTGAAACCAGCTCCAAAAAGAGAAGAAAATAGATATCAACGCCTTAGAAATAAACCACTTCAAGGGGGCAACCTCTAATACATTACATGAATGAACAATTCTTGGATCATTCAAATTACAAAACATCCTTTCTATATATAAGAGTCCATGGGGCCACAATGTAATCCTAGCTGACCTAACAATAATAATTTAAGGGCACAATAATAACAATATGGGGGTTACAAGGGTACAATAATAACAATAAGGGGGTTACACTAACAACAATAAGGGACTATACTAGTAATATAGTGACCTAACATGCCCCTCTCCTTCAAAAAAGTGTTGTCCTCAATGCTTGAGTAGCTCTGGGTGCTTCTGTAAATAATTCTCATCCTCCCATGTAGAATCTTTAGTGGGTAAGTTCTTCCACTTGATGAGATACTCTGAAATTGATCGATTCCATAGCTGTCGAGTTCTTGTTTCAGTGACCGCTTCAGGTTCCAATATTACTTTTCCTTCCTCATCAATTTCTGGCAATATTGTTTGAACTGGAAGATTTTCACCTATAACCTTCTTTAAGCATGAAACATGGAAAAATGGATGCACTTGTGAAGAAGCAGGAAGCTCCAATTTGTATGCCATAGTACCAATCTTTAGCAACACCTTGTAAGGACCATAGTACTTTGGTGATAATTTATTATCCTTCTTAGCTTGCTTGAGGGACATTTTTTTGTATGGTTGTAGCCGTAAAAATACCCAGTCTCCTACATCAAAACTTCTCTTGCTGCGATGTTGATTTGCCTATTGTTTCATTCAATTTTGTGCCAAATTCAGGTTGTCCTTTAAGAGTTGGAGAGCTTCTTTTTGATGCTCGATGTGATCTTCCACTGCTCTAACCTTCAAATTTTCTCTTAAAGATGATGTGATGGATGGTGGATGATATCCATAAAGTGCCATAAATGGGGTCATTTTTGCTGCAGTATGGAAGGAAGTGTTATACCAACATTCAGCTAGAGGTAACCACTTGACCCATTGTGTTTGTTTATCATATATAGAACAACGAAGATATGCTTCCAAAAATTTATTTACTATCTCAATTTGACCATAGGATTGAAGATGATAAGATGAGCTATGAGCTAATTGAGTACCCAAACAAGAAAATAACTCCGTCCAAAAATTTCTAGTAAAAATGGGATCTCTGTCGCTCACAATAACCCTTGGGTTTCCATGTAGCTTTTGAATTGTGTCCATAAATGTAGTAGCAAGTGTACTTTCTTTAAATGGATGAGATAATGCACAAAAGTGTGCATACTTGGTAAGTCTATCAACTACCACCATGATGACACTCTTTCCTTCGGACTTAGGTAAACCTGTGATAAAATCCATTGAAATCTCCTCCCAACGTTGACTTGGAATGGATAAGGGTTGTAGAAGTCCTGGGGTCTTAATTGTTTCCACTTTATTCTGCTGGCAAACCAAACATTCCGCCACAAACTTTCGAATATCAGATTTAAGGCCATCCCAAAAAAATTCTTTCTTCACCCTGTGGTAAGTTTTTAAAAATCCTGAGTGTGCTCCTAAAGGAGAAGTGTGCAATTCCAGAAGAATCTTTTGTTTTAGTTGGGAATTCTTGCAAAGATATAAGCGATCTTTGTACCATAAGGAATCATTTTTCCAACTAAATGTATCAGATGTACTAGGATCTTGCTGCAACTTTTGAATGAGTGTCCATACATCTTTGTCCTTCTTCCATTCATCTCTTGCTTCGGTTATTCAATCTGGTTGGATAATAGAAATGGCACAAAGCAATGCTTCCACCTCTTCATTCTTTCTTGAGAGTGCATCTGCAACAACATTAAGCTTTCCTTTTTTGTAGATTATTTCAAAGTCATAACCCAACATCTTTGTGACCCATTTATGTTGCTCTTCTGAAGATAGTCTTTGTTCCAAAAAGTGTTTAAGACTATCATGATCAGTTTTTACCTTGAAGTGTCTTCCCATTAGGTAAGTTCGCCATTTCTTTGGTGCATGTAGTATTGCTAACATTTCCTTCTCATAAATAGGTTTCTGTAAATACTTTCCTTTGATTGGACGACTTTCAAAAGCAATGGGTCTTCCTTCCTGCATTAAAACTGCACCAATTCCATTTCCTGAGGCATCACATTCCACAATAAAGGTTTTTGTGAAGTCTGGCATAGCTAAGACCGGTACTAGGCACATTGCCTCTTTAAGATGTTCAAAGGCCTTAGTTGCTTCAGGAGTCCATGAAAATGCATCTTTCTTCAATAATGTTGTTAGAGGTGCTGCTATTCTCCCATAATTCTTAACAAACTTGTGATAATACCCTGTTAACCCGAGAAATCCTCGCAACTTCTTTATGGTTGTAGGGACTTTCCATTCCTTAATGGCTTTAATTTTGTTAGGGTCTACTTTAACACCCTCGTGAGATACAATATGACCCAGATATTCCACCTCTTGTACTCAAAAGAAACATTTGGATTTTTTTGCATATAATTGTTTCTCCTGCAATAGTTTGAGCACCCTGTCAACATGTTCAACATGATCCTTCCAAGACCTGTTGTAGATTAGTATGTCATCAAAAAATAATAGCACAAATTTTCTAAGGAAGGGTTTGAAAATGGAATTCATCAACCCTTGAAATGTAGAAGGTGCATTGGTAAGGCCAAAAGGCATGACCAAAAATTCATAATGACCCTGATGAGTTCGAAATGCTGTTTTTGGAATATCTTCAGTCTTCATTCTAATTTGATGATATCCTGAACGAAGATCCAACTTGGTAAAATAAATTGCTCCATGTAATTCATCCAATAATTCATCAATCACAGGAATGGGAAATTTGTCTATAATGGTGAGCTTATTGAGCTCCCTATAATCCGGACACATTCGCCATGATCCATCCTTCTTGTGTACCAATACTACAGGAGCAGAGAAAGAACTTTGACTAGGTTGAATTATACGCGCCTCTAACATTTCTGCAATCATACGTTCAATTTCGCTCTTTTGGACGTAAGGATATCTATAAGGCCTGATGTTTGGAGGAACACTTCCTTGAATCAAATGAATAGCATGATCATGATCACGAATAGGTGGGAGTCCTTTGGGAGTTTCAAACACCTTGGAATGATTGTCCAAGACTTTTTGGAGATCTGCAGAAATAGATGATTTTGATGTTGGAACTTCTAGTGAGCATAATTGTGCAATTACGCCTCGTTGTTTTTTCTTTAGAAGCTTTGTCATGACATTAGAGCTTATTATCCTTCCTGGCTTCCCCGCAATACCCCGTAATTCGACTTCCTTTCCTTCTGAAAAAAATTTCAAGAAAAGTTCTTGAAAATTAAAAGCTACCGTCCCCAAGATTGTAACCATTGTACTCCTAGTACAACATCAGCACCTCCCATAGGAATGGAAAGCATTGGACTAGTCAATACATATTCCCCCATGGTTAGCTTGATATTGTGGCATTTTCCAGAGCAATTTATAGTTCCTCCATTTGCAACCATCACTTGACATTCTGGTGCTGGGTATAGGAAACAATTTAATTCCTTGGCTACCCTACAATGAATAAAATTATGGGTGCTACCTGAATCAATCAACACTATTACCTTTTTCTTCTTGATATGTCCTTCTATCTTGAGAGTTTGAGGAGTGGTAATTCCTGCCAATGCATTACACGATATGTTCGGACTCATTTCTTCCTCTTCTAGGGCTGGTTCCTGGTGTATATCCTCTTCTTGTTCATTTTCTTCTTCCTCTTCACAATCTATGTAAAATAATTTCTTCTCAGCACACTTATGACTTTTAGTGTATTTGCTATCACAACTGTAGCAAAGCCCTTTTGCTCTTTTTTCTTCCAATTGTTGTGGTGTCAACCTTGTAGGTTGTGGAAATCTAGGAGTAACAACACTTCCCTCTTTATAGAAGTGAGTGGTAGGCTTCCTTGTCGCCATAATTTTACATTCAATTTTTCTTGCCAACCTGAATGCCTTCTCCAATGAATCAGGTTCCAAAACGTGAACTTCATGTTGGATGTTATCCTTTAAAGTACCTATGAAGAGATAAATCCTGTGTTCCTCTGGAATATCAGTTACCCTTATATTCAATTTTTGGAAGTCCTCAATGTGTTGCCCCACTAAACCCTTTTGTTTGAGATTTATCAATTGACTAAAGAAGGTGTTGCTCTTTGTATCCTCATAATGTGCTATCATTTCCTCCGTAAAAATTGACCAAGTGACAATTTTTTTACGGGAGCAAAGCCATCAATACCATACAAATGTATTTTGTTCTAAATGTAAAGTTGCAATGCGTACCTTTTGTGTGTTTGCACATTATGGAGATCAAAATATTGCTCCATCTGTAGTATCCATGTTACAGGATCCTTTCCATCAAACTTCCTCATATCCATTTTTGGAATATGGTGGTTCTTCTCGTCAACATTAGATTTTATGAAATCTCGATTAACATTTATTTATTTCTCATCATGAGTTTCCTCTACTATATTTTCACCATTAGGAAACATTTCTTGTATCAACTTTGTCAAACCTTCCATGTCTTCTTTTAGATCATTCTTCATGTTTTCCATTTTCTCATCGATCTTAGCTTCCATGTCATCCATCTTAGATTCCATGCCAGCTTCCATGCCATCTATATTAGATTCCATGCCATCTATCTTAGATTCCATGCCATTCTTCAAACCATCCATCTTAGATTCCACACATTTCTTCAAACCATCCATCTTAGTTTCCATGCCTTTCTTCAAAACTTCCATGTCATTTTTTGTTTCTCTTTGCGAGAGCGAAATTTGTTGCACTTGCTCTTGTAATTTTGATATGTCATGTTGCCATTCTTCGTCTTCATGAGTCATAGTAGAGCTTTCTAAAGGCTTAATGGGTGTTGAATTCTTTTTATGGGGCATTTTAGAATCCAATACTAATATATATTCTACAATATGCCCTTGGAATCAATTCAACTTGATTTTTCAAACAAGACTTATGCAATTCGAAAAAAAAAATACACACCTTTTACTTGCTTTTGAGGAGCTCGATATTGAAATTGAATTATCTCTATAATTGGGGATCCTTAATATCTGAAATTCAGCCCCGTAGTAGCGCTCTGAAGCTTCTTTCAAATGCCACAAGTCTGATCTGATTTGGGTTCTTCAAGGCAAAGTTATGTCCAATCTCCCACAATGACCCAATTTTGGACTGGTTCAACAGAGAGAACTTGTACAACTTGCCACGTGTCACTTTTTCCTCCTTTGGCTCTGAAATTGATAGAAAAAAAACTAAAGTCCGTGTACTTGCGGCCAATTTTTGCAGCATTCCAATCCGATGCTCAGAGAGAGAGCTATGAATATTTTCCCACGATCACCTCTTTGAGATGGAATTCAGAAGTCTCAAAAAGCCCTAATTTCCATAGCTCATATCTTCGAAAATATTGTGAACCAATATCTGAAATTTTGCAAAACTTTTCGTCAGGATTGTGGCTTCACACTCTAAAAATTTCATCTTCTGAACCTTCGTAGAAAAAAAATTTATTACAAAAATACCATGATGACCTGTTTAGGTTAAATTCAGGAGCCTGTAAAATGACCTAAATTGCACAGATCATATCTCCGAAAATATTGTGAACCAAGCTCTGAAATTTTGCGACGATGTTCCTATGGATTTTGGCTTCGCACTCTAAAAATTTCTGATTCTAAACCTTTGTAGAAAAACAGTTATAGCGAAAATTCCACGATGACCTGTTTGGAGCAGTGAAACCCTATAATCTCAAAACGCTGATACCAAATGTTGTGAAACCAGCTCCAAAAAGAGAAGAAAAGAGATATCAACGCCTTAGAAATAAGCCACTTCGAGGGGGAAACCTCCAATACATTACATGAATGAACAATTCTTGGATCATTCAAATTACAAAACCTCCTTTCTATATACAGGAGTCCATAGGGCCATAATGTAATCCTAGCCGACCTAACAATAATAATTTAAGGGCACAATAATAAAAATATGGGGGTTACAAGGGTACAATAATAACAATAATGGGGTTACACTAACAACAATAAGGGACTATACTAGTAATATAGGGACCTAACAACAAATCGTTCACCTTGTAAAAATTATATACTTACATACCATCACATGTTCTTCGTAAGAAATTCATTATTATTCAACCATTATATAAATACACACATTTTACTTGCTTTTGAGGAGCTCGATATTGAAATTAGTAAACTCAAAATTTGACTCTTATATTGGTATTAGTTTAATGAACCTATAAAATATGGGCCAATCAAACACTTAACCATTCACAGATTTTCACTCAACCCTAGACACTCCTCCTCGGCTAGAAAATGTTGACAAATCAAGGAATCTAAGAATGAAAAGCTCAATATATAACTCATTGCAATAATAAGAAGATGAAATCCATGAATTTGAAACTCAAATAAATATTAAAGAATGATGTATCAATATTGATAGATTATAGGAGCACACACAATTTTTTTGATATGAGTATTTAAAAAAAGATAACCTTTTCTTATACCCTACCAAATTTAGAAATTGAAGGTGGCCAATAAGTCAAATGCATAAGAAGACGCCCTAAGTTTCGTGTATTAATACAAAACTTGGAGCTGCACATGAGATTCACATTTTAGCACACATTGAGATGGATATTGTGTTAGTCACGTAATTGTTGATACAATCGAGTACTTATTCCATGAGCCCATATCTTTGGGAACTTTCTTCTTGCTTACATCTATTTTTAGAGCTTAGAGGAGGAGCACTTTATGTATAGGATTCTAAGAGTTTATTTTTGGGCAAACAAACCTAGTTTAATTCTTGATTATGTATGAGATTCAAATCCACTTATATTTCATCTAATTAATATTACTTTTCTCATTCTCTATGAATCACCCTACAAGAAATGGAGGAAATGATATGTTCTTTACTCATTTTCACCTCCTCCTCTTTTTTTTTAGCTGGACCCACTAGGTATTTGAGCATTGAATCTCTTGGTTTACATCATACTTTGTAACATGATGATCGCCAATTGAGTTTCCCCCGTGGCCTTCACCTACTCTTTATTATTATGCTAGATATTTTGTGATTAAGAGATACCATTAAATCACTTGAAATTCTTAAATGATAATATACCCAATATCGTGATTGTATCCCATTTCATGTGAAAAAATTGAAGACTCTTGACTCTTCCAAGGTCCTTGAGAGTGTTGGTGTGTTCCCCCTTATCAACACTTTGTTCTATCTAAAACTCTAGATAATGAAGATAAATTCAATTACACTTTAGGTGACCATATTCATGTTTTAATGTGGTAACTTCTATATTTTAGCATAAAATCTTCTTTTCTTTTGTTTCATATCTAAATGTATGTGAATAAGAAGGGTTGAAGCCTTATTTCACTAGCCCATTTGAATTCTAACATTCATTTTTTCATATTCTATTTCAAGGAGAAGGACCCAATCATTTAAAATTTTATTGAATTTAATAATTAATGATCACCTAATTGTAGGATTGGACCTAATTGCAAGGCGACCTCTTAGGCTCAACTTCCAAATTTGTTCCCAAATATTTTCTATGGTTTTTATCATAAATTGTCTTGTTGGTATACATTCTTTTTTATGTAGTAGATGATTTCTTGTCCCATTTGTGTGAATCAAGGATTATAGAAAATCATAAATCCACATTGTTTTGATATTTTGTTAGCAAAAAAAAAAAAATTTATTTTGTTTTTTTATTAATTTTTGTACAAAGGGAGAAACTCTAATATTTTTATGAATTGCTTTTACTTAAGAGTAATGTAGAATCAAAATATTATATTATCTTACTCTTTCCTCATTATTTTTTGGAGTTTTTAGTTGTTTCTTTGCATTTTTTAGTCTAGTGATTATCACCTATGAGTCGGCTTCTTTAACACGTTTATTATCTAGACTTAATATTTAAGTATTCTAGTTCATTTTCGTATGATTCTACTCATAGATTTTCCTTTTAATTAATTTAGAACAAGATATTCGTTCATTGATTTGAGATCATATTAACCACCTATGAATCATATTTTAAACCAAAGGCCACTTAAAAAATACCACATTTTTGTAAGAAAAGCACAAACCTAGAGAGTGAGTGAGTTAACATTTGAATATATTCTTAGAATTTATCTAGACTGACTCTCATTTACTTAGAAAAAAAACCCTAGATGATGAATCACTTCTGTCCATCCTCTGCATCCATATTAATTGTGCAGGGCTCCTCGACGCATGCAAGGAATGGACCTCTGGAGCCGAATTCTATTGAACACAATGCAATTTTTCTATGTTTTCCAAACATGGGCTGGAAGTTGATGGCTATAACATCCCAAACCTAAGTTTCCTAAAAAAAATGCAATGTAAATATTTTACAAAAATATGTTAAAAGGGCTGAGTCAAAAGGGACACGAATTCCAAAGATGAGGATATGGCTTTCTTGGGATATGTAAGGTTCCTTATGCAGGAAATCTCGACTATTTGGAAAACCATTAAAGGTTGGTTGGTTTGCCTTAAATAAAATGTTTCTTGAATTAAAATGGGATACAAAGGGAAGTACACATGCCATGTGCTTGAGAGCCACAACAAGGCAGAGAGGACTGGAAATTTATGAAGACTAGACATGGAAAGGAAAAAAGGATGGGGACGTAAATCCCTATGCAACAAGGTAGAAAACAGGAAAAAAAAGAGGGGTTCGACCTCAGGGGAGGAAAATAATTCATAATTCACTCATTCGGGAAGAGCATCCATTCGAGTAGCATACAACAGGGACCAACAAAGAAGAGAAGTAAGAGAAAATTAAGGATTTGCTAAGGTGAATGTGAGACAAAGACAACATTTCGGTTGGCATGATTGGCATAACTATGGTCTCTCCTTGGTGAGGAAAAATGCCTCTCGAGATCCTGTAAAGTTAGAGGGTGGAGATGGTTTTCTCTGCATTCCATTAATGGTGTGGTTGGAGGATTGTGTCCTTGGATTCTTGGAGGGAGGACATCTAAAGCCTCTCTTGTTTGATTTTATAGTGGATTCTGGATTCCCCAAAGTGGGTGGAACCACTGTGTTCATGGTGGATACTTTCTTCTTTGGATTCCCTTGACACTCTTGGGGTGGAGGAAGTTGGCCTTTGGATTTTTCTATGTACTTTGGGGTGAAGGAAACAAGCCTTTGGATTCCCTTTATGCATTTATTAGCTTCCATTAGGTAGTTAGAGGGTGGAGGAATTTGGCCTCTGGATTCCCTATATAATATTGGACTACTGAGTGTCTAGTGGCTAGAGGAAGAAGTTCCTCTAGATTCCATGTTTCAGCTAGTATTTGGTATTTCAATCCTTTGAGCAGGGCCCTCAGTCTTTAGAATATGGCTCAGGGGTGACATTTATAAGTGAACTCGGTTGCAACTGTCTATGGTTGGGTGGAGAGTCCTTGTCCCAGACTTAGTTTCCCAAAATATTATAAGATTAGTGCTCTTTCTGCATTGGTTTATCTGACATAACATGTATATTTTTACATTCCTGTATGGAAATGGTGCCTATAATTATAATGAGCGTGCGTTACATTTCTAGTTTGAAATGATTTTGATAATGTATTAAATCTATGTTGTATTTTTGGATTGAAATTATGTGTTGTGTGAAATGCATGTCAGTGTTGTTAATAGCATATATTAGATAACATGAATGGTTGATATGTTATGAAATGTTAAAAGCATTGAAAGGGTCCCTATGGACATAGGTTAAATAAATTATAATGGTTCATAAGAACCAGATTTAACTATTAAAATATTTAGCACATGAACCCTTTTATTACAAAATAAAAATTACAATGAAGACAACCTGTTTGACATGGTATGCACAGGTGCACACACACACACACACACACACAGAGATTGAATGCTAGCCTATAAATCCATGTGTTAATGCTGAGGATGAAATCATCTTCTAACTTTAATAGCATATGAACTTACATTAGAAGATTTTCAACCTTGTGTTTCCAACAGTGTGCACCCTAGCCCTAGGGGCACTGATCATTAGAGAAATTTTGAGGTGTAAAATGGGCCTCTTAAGAAAAATGTACAACCAAAATAAACTTTATAAGAACCAATAAGATTCAAGATGATGATGTCAACCATAGGGGATGATTCACCATTTTTGGAGTAGGAAAGTAAAAATATTAAAAATTAATAAAATAATAAAACTACTTTTTCAACTCTAATTTCAACTTATCTCTCTAAGGTTTTACTCAAGTTTCAAGAGGGAGTACTCGTTGGATGCAAAATTTAATCCCTCATCCAAGGAGTACCTATGTTGCATACTTTCGATGGACCCTACTATACGAAAAATGGGAAATACATAAAAAACGTGATTGCAATCACATTTTTTCATGTATTTCTCATTTTTTGTGTAGCAGGGTCTATCAAAAGTATGCAACATGGGTACTCCTTGGATGATAAATCAAATTATACATCCAACTAGTGTTTTCACTTGAAATTTGAGTAAACACATAGGGAGATAAGTATAAAATAAAAGTTGAAAAAGTAGTTTTTTCTTTTTTCCCTCTAAAATTTGATGATGTGATCTATTATTATTTTATTATTTCCTTAGGAGGCTTGCTTAGAAGCATGGAGCTCTTGCCATGTAGCAGAAAAAGTGAAATCCCTTCGATTTTGTTGCATGTCCTTGGTAGAAGGAGGCCATTGGATCACCAGTGCAGACATGCATGTAATTCCTTGTCCCAGTATGGGGAATGCTTGAAGGTCAGGAAATTGTTGGAGTGGCTTTAGCTTAAGCTTAGGAGGGGTAGGGCCGCCAGATGCTTAGTAATACACCACAACCATTATCAAATGACGGTGCAAATAGTTGATATGAATTGGGTCATTATATTATTTTTCATCCATCTCCATGCATTTGGAGTGGAAAAAGTGGTGGAATCAACTCACGAGACTGTTTTTACTGGCGGGACCCAGTTTGGCGAATTAGGGTCTGAAACCTTCCAAGAGCATTTTGAGGCATTAAAAAAAAAAATTGGGGGTAAAAATTTTCTGATTCACCATATCACCTTTTAATGCTATTCTACACTCAGATATAATTCCATTGACGCAAGAATCATGTTAATCAGAGTCCCTATGCAAAAGTTACGCCACTTAGAATTTGACCTTCATGTTTTCACACCTATAGTTCGGCAGGATGCCACGTCAGCCCCCATTATTCATGGAAAATGGGCTAGACATGTTTTTGTGATGTAAAATACTCTAGAAGATTCTATTTTTTTACTCTAGTTAAGAGTTGATGTAGTCAAAATTAACCACTAGTAGGTTATCAGGTTGTGTTATAACCGAGCCATTAGGAGGAAGTGGAATTCCATTCTTTTGAGAGAATTTTGTTCCATAGCTGAGAAAATATAGCCAGGAGAGATAGGAGGTAGAGAAAACATAGAGAATTTGTGTATTGTAGCATCCCATGGGCCACAAACATTACTTATTTGTACCTGCAGCCACATCACCAGACAAAGAAATAGAGAGAAGCGACCTCACCTTCTAACTGAGTTTTCTCCCGACAGGGTTACCCATAGAGCATATATTGTGTCTTATGTGTGTGTGAGCTTATCTTCTTGTTCTCTAATTTTTTACATAATTTATGTTTGTATGCATGCACTAAGTACAGTTAAATATACAGATCTTAAAGTTTAATAAAATTGTAATAGTGTATACTATCAGATTTTTAATATAATATTATCATATCTGTTGTGATGAATTGTCTAGTGGAATATCCATGATAGTTTACATATGAATATTGATGATTGAAAAACCATGATGGTCGATCCATGGTCTAGGAGACCAGTAAAAGGTGATAGGCATAGAAGGGGAAAAAACTCTGGGATTAACCATTGGGGCCAAAATCAATCAGTTTGCTCAATATCTGGCAAGTTCTCTTTGGTTCGGCCATGACATAGATCGAATGTGAGAAATGTTGTGGCAAAAGAGGGTGGATACATAATAGTATACCATTTTCAACTAACCTTATCCTTCAACCTGATGGAACCCTAACCATGGAATCCTGGTATTGGTGCGCTCAAATTTCCCTTATCGCAATTGGACAAAGGAAGTTGGTGAGGCCCAGAGCTTATGTCCTGAAATATTAGTTTGAATTATAAAAGGGATCAGCATGAATGATTTCATTCAGGATGCGTTGGTAGACATGAAGGCTCGGAAGTTCCACTATTGGCTGGAAGTGGTGCCCACAAGACAACTCATCTCTAAGTCCATGTCCCAAAGATTATTTTTGTATTGGAAAAGAGGTTGATAGGGATGACTGGGTACCATGCCAGCTGGGCTCACAGCTCGAAGGTGGAAAGCATCCCCATTGGCTGAAGTGGAGCCCACTATCTAGCTCATCCCCTAGGACAAATATTCATAAGTTAGAAAAAGGTAATTGTAACAGGGCATGGGATGGCATGAGGTCGGTTCAGGTTGGCCTCCACGTAACCCCATATGCAATATGATTTGTGGAGGGAGGAACCACCTAACAAATATTCCTGGTGGATTAACTCCGGAGTATTTGCAAGCACACATAAGGAAGGTAGAGGGGTGATTCAGCGTGGGATGTCATGGCAATGCCATGATTTTTCACCAAGCAGGAGAAAATTTGTCAAGTGTAATGGCCCACTGGCCACATGGCCCTAGAGGCCATACCTCAGAAGCTTTTATTAGTAATACAAAGGTACAACAGGGTTGATGTGGAATCATGCCAGCTAGGCCTACATATTAGAGTTGGAGGGGAGTCCCCATTGGTAGGGAATGGCCCATAGTTTCTATGTAGACCAAAGGTTCCATCCCGTAGGTGCATGCATTGGAAGCAAGGTGAGCGGCAGGATAAAACATTCAGGGTGATGTAAGTAAGGTTTCAATGGAAGATCATGCACCCTAATTGGTGGAGAGGTGGTCCAACCTGATAGGTCATCTTGACATAATGATCTCAGAAGTTCAAATCTGTGCAATAGAGTAGGGCGTTAGGATAAAATAAATTGAGGTGACCTAGTACAGAGTATGACGACAATCAAAAGTCAAAGAGGTGTACCAATGGGAGGAGGATTCCATGCAACCCCAGCATACACGTAAGCCTAGTAATGAGGCATAGGAATCGTCAGGATGGGGAAAATGGGATGACATGTCCCTAAGGATCATCCCAAAGTTATAAGAGGATCAAGTAAAAGCCTTGGGACAACGTGGTTATTTCATCGTCGTTATATTCAGCGAGGCACAGTGGGACCTGTTGGGCATGGAATTGTGATATATATGCAAGGTTATGAGGCTCTACTTATAAGGCTCTAAGGGTGATTTTAGAAGCTTAGTCGATGCATCCAAACTTAAGCATGAGAATTGATAATTAAAATGAAGAAGAAACAATTTTTTTTTATTATCCCATTCCTTTAACCGTACTTGAGGAGTTGGGTAAGTGAGTGGCCACCCCACTGGTAAGAAAGTGGGTTGCCATTGTTACAGGCGGTATCAAAGCATTCCGGTTCAACACTTGGACTGAATGGGCTCTATCATGAGCAAGGTGTTATGTATATTTTATTATTTATTAATTAGATTTAGTTATCTTAGGTTATTAACTGAAAGGGCATGATCAAAGATCATGCCTCTTCGCCAAGGGACACCTTGAGGCTATATTTAAAGCCTAGGTGATCCCTCATTGTAATCATCTCATTTTTTATCAATAATAATATATACATTTCCAGTTAAACTGAGTTTTTATACTACATTGGTATCAGAGCCATCGCTCTTCTGGATCTGTATGATCACCCCGGAATTACAGAATTCCAGAATTGCAAAATTTTTCAAGATCATGAACTGAAGAAAACTGAGGAAGAGAAATTTAAAAGTTAATCTGTTTTGGTGATCTGTGTCAAGGATTGGAGTTACAACAATCGAGTTTCTTAAAAAAACGAGTGTGACACTTGACGTCTTTCCACGCCATTCCTGTCGTAAAAGAAATAGTAAAAGAAACCTTGGTCTCCGCTGAAACAAGCGTACATAAAATGGTCGGAGTATAATTACCGCACAAGAAGGGGAACATAATAATTTGTTTCGATACCTTCGATACATTTTGGAAGGCCATTCTTGCAGGGATGGTGCCGAGAATCACGAGACAGTAATCAAATTCGCGAAACCACGTTCATATTTCACATATCGCGAAAGGTTAGCTGAAGTTAAAGAATCAAATTTGCGACTCCGATCAAATTGAATATTACACTCTAGCGTGAAACAAGTTTACATGTCACTACAGCCGCAACAAATAAAAAAAGGCGTTGGGTTAAGCGGACCGCTGGTGTCGTCCACGTCAGGCTGCTGTCGTCGTGTCACTGCTCTGACCCGAGGTTTCGTTTTTTTTAACAACAGGTTCAGTGATATTATAAATCGTGGGTTTATTAAACTGAAGGGGCTTGTTTTTTTTTAAAGCGGACGGTTGGTGACATCAGAAAAAAAAGCGATTTGTTATAAATCTAAACGGTGTGCCGGTTCGGAATGGTATTTTTTTTTTTTAATTATATAAAATATATATTATATAATTAAATTGATAATTATATATATATATATATATATATTGTAATTATATAACTTATTTATATATATAATTTTCATTTAATAATTATATATATAACAATTATATATATTATATAATTTTTAATTAAAAATTATATATATATATATATATAATAATTATATAGTTTAAAAAAAAAAAAATTATTAATTAATTAATTAATTAAATATTAATTAATTAATTAATTCAAAAAAAAAATAATTAATTAATTAAATATTAATTGATTAATTTTAAAGAAAAAAGAGGAGAAACTGGCAGAAAGATATTCCCCACCTCATACACGCTCGATGTCTTCGTCAATGTCGATGGTGGAATTCCAGAAGAAATTAGGAGATCTTGAGAAACAAATTAATAATAACTCCGAAGAATTTGGAAGGCGATTAGTCGATCTGGAAGGTACAGTTGCAGGGCATTCCAACGACATCAAAAAGGTTCATGATACAACAAATCGAATAGAAAGACAAATGTGGCTAAATCATCACGAGACCACAGAAACAATGAACAATATGACAGAACTCTTCAATAAGCTAAATGATAAGATAGATAAGTTAAGTCAAACACAATCCCCAACATCTCCTAACAGGGAACCAAATCACCAAAACAATTCTGCAGATTCAGGGAGCTCAGAAGAGCATCAGGGAAAAACCGATTCCCCACATCATCAAGAAGATAGTAATGCAGATTTTCAAAACAAGCAGCTCTGGAATGCATTCGCTAATCAATATCCCCTTCTTGTTCCACCATTATCATATCAGCGTAAAGCCAAGATCGACCTACCCAAATTTGATGGTAATGAAAAAAATAGCGTTGCATGGCTTAATAAAGCAAAAGAATATTTTGAGATTTATGACATTACTAGTGATGACAAAAAAATTAAGCATGCTTCCATGAAAATGGAAGGAGAAGCATGTAATTGGTATATGTGGTGGAAAAAGATGACGCTCGCTATCAGTTGGAGGAAATTTAAGGATGCGTTCTTCAAAAGGTTTCAAGGCATAAAAGAAGAAAAGTTTTTTTCAACCTTTATCAAATTACGCCAAAAAGGAGATGTGGATGAGTACACTTGAGAATGGGAGACCTTGGCAACACGAGTACCAGGATTGTCGGAATCTCGTCTAATCCAGTCTTACATCTCAGGACTTAAAATCCACATACAGGGAGAACTAGAACTTCATGAAATTACGTCCGTAGAAGTAGCAAGGCAAAAAGCAAAAGCTGCTGAAAAGAAGTTTGAAAGATTATCAAAACCAGAAAAAGTATATTCAAGACGACGGTTTCCTCAATCTACAAAAGAAGATAACATGAAATATGTTCCACCACGCCTGTGCGAAGGAGACAAATCTAACCTGGAAATACAAAGAATAAAGGAAGGCAAATGCAAACGTTGTGGCGAAAAATGGGACCCTAAGCACAGATGTGCTAATGGGAAAGAAAAAAATCTGTATAACTGTGAAGCAACTAATGATTCTGACAATGATGATTCAGACATAGAAGGGATAGAAGATACCCTAGAATTCTCCCCAGAAGTAGATGGTGACAGCACCCCGCAAGTGTCATTATCAGCCATGACAGGTATATCACAACCGCAGACATTAAAATTAAGGGGACATATAAAGAAAAACAACGTAATGGTTCTCATAGACACAGGCAGCACGCACAATTTTCTAGATTCAACCATGGCCAAAAGACTCAACCTCTTTACCTTTCCCATGCCTAATATGAAGGTAATGGTGGCCGATGGTAAGAAGATTGAACAGGTAGGAAAATGCCATAAAGTAAAATTGCAGATTAAAGACTTTAGTTTAGAATCTCCATTCTATGTCATACCACTCGGAGGAGTAGATGTGGTTTTAGGAATTCAGTGGTTACAAACCTTGGGTACTTATTCGGCCAACCATCAGAAGCAGTTTATAAGCTTTAGGTGGGAAGGGCGGAAGCACAAGTTATTTGGATTCCAAGCCCCAGAAAATCAAATCGTATCATCATCCCAGATGATGAAGATGATCCGAAAGGGAGCGCCAGCCTATATAGTCGAATGTCATCATTTAGAGATGTTATCTACAAAAGTCAACCACGAAGAATCGCAGGAGGTACAAGCTCTAGTTCAAAAACATGAGAAGGTATTTCAAGATCTACCAATGAAGATGCCTCCTCATAGGGAAATCGAACATACCATAGAAGTCAAGGCAGGATCAGACCCTGTTAACATCAAGCCTTATCGCTACCCACATCACCATAAAACAGAAATTGAGAAGATAATCCAAGACCTTTTAAAATGTGGGGTCATTTCAAAAAGTAAGAGTCCGTATGCTGCCCCAGTTATATTGGTAAGAAAAAAAGATGGATCGTTTCGGCTATGCATTGACTATAGAGGATTAAATAAGATAACCATTAAAAATAAGTTTTCAATTCCCTTTATCGATGAAATGTTGGATGAACTCCATGGCGCAAAATATTTCTCTAAATTAGATTTAAGGTCAAGTTATTACCAGATCCGAATTAGATTGGAAGATATACCAAAAACTGCATTTCAAACACATGAAGGTCATTATGAATTTAAAGTAATGCCCTTTGGGTTAACAAATGCACCAGCTACGTTCCAAGCCACTATGAACGAATTATTTCGTCCATATCTCAGGAAATTTGTATTAGTATTTTTTGATGATATCTTGATTTGTAGTAAAACTTGGAGGGAGCATTTGCAACACTTGGATAAGGTTCTCACGTTACTAGAAGACCATCAATTTTATGCAAAAAAATCCAAATGCACCTTTGGAAAAGAAGAAATTGAATATCTGGGACACCTAATATCCCATGAAGGAGTAAAAGTGGATCCTTCTAAGATTAAGGCTATAAGGGAATGGAATAAACCAGTGAACATATCCAAGCTCAGAGGATTTTTAGGATTAACGGGATATTATCGAAGATTTATTAAAGATTATGTGCATCGAACTGCACCTCTTACAAATCTTTTAAAGAAAAATTCGTTTCAATGGAATGAGGAAGCAGGGAAATGTTTTGAAGATTTGAAGGAAGTCATGGCTAATGCACCAGTATTGGCAACTCCTGACTTTTCTAAACCATTTATCATCGAATGTGATGCCTCTGGCTTCGGTATTGGTGCAGTATTAATGCAAGAAGGGCACCCTATTGCCTTTGAAAGCATAAAACTAAATAAACGTGAACGTCTCAAGTCCACATACAGTAAGGAAATGCTCGCAATTATGCATGCATTGGCCAAATGGAGACAATATCTGTTAGGAAGTAAATTTTCCATCCGAACCGATCATAACAGTCTTCAATAACTCCTTCAGCAAAAAACACTCTCTGAAGAACAACAAAAATGGATTGAGAAGATTGCCACTTTTGACATGGAGATATTACACAAGAAAGGAAAAGACAATGTAGTAGCGGATGCCCTGTCCAGAAAAGATGAGGAATCATCATTAATTGCAGTTTTGATTGTTGTGCCTGAATGGCTTAATGAGATTAGAAGTGAGTACGCCAAGGATCTAGAAATGTTGGCTATAATCAATAATCTCCCAGGGAATTCAAAATTTGAATGGAAGAATGATATCTTATGGTACAAAGGGAGAATTTATCTAAATTCCAAATCCAAGTTTATATCAAAAATACTCAAGGAATCACATGATTCCATGTCATCGGGACATGTAGGATATTTCAAAACCTACTACAATGCACGTCAGTCATTTTTCTGGAAGGGTATGGGTCACGATATTCAAAAATATGTTGCAAAATGTGACAAGTGTCAAAGAAATAAAACTGAAAACATTATGACACCTGGCTTACTTCATCCCTTAAATATTCCGGCCCAGAAGTGGGAAGAAATATCGATGGATTTTATTGAAGGATTACCTGTATCAGATGGAAAGGATAAGATCTTCGTTGTAGTAGATAGACTTACTAAGTATGCTCACTTCATCGCTATTAAAAAACAGACTCTGCAAAGAAAATTGCAGAGATATTCTGCAAACATATTTATAAACTACACGGCTTTCCGAAGGTTATTGTTAGTGACAGGGATGCCAAATTTAAAGGAAACTTTTGGAAGGAATTGTTCAACCATGTTGGAACCTACCTCAATATGAGCTCAGCTTATCACCCTCAAACAGATGGGCAAACAGAGGTTGTTAATAAATGTTTGGAAGCCTACCTACGGTGTTATGCTACGGAGAAACAAAACAAGTGGGTTCAATGGTTGCATCTTGCTGAATGGTGGTATAATTCTACTTACCATACATCGACAAAAATGACTCCGTTCCAGGCTCTATATGGATATGAGCCTCCGAAGTGGAAAGATTTTGCTTCAATTCAAACTAATTTGCTAGCAGTAAAAAATCAACTAGAAGAACACCAAAAGGTCGTCCAAATTCTAAAAGAGAATTTGAGTGTTGCACAGAATCGTATGAAGCAACAAGCTGACCGTAATCGCACTGAGAGATCATTTGAAGTTGGAGACTGGGTGTTTGTCAAGCTTCAACCATACAAGAAGTTGTCCCTTAAACAAAAAGGAAAAAATAAATTAGCTCCAAAGTTTTATGGTCCGTATCAAATTATTAAAAAGATCAGTCAAGTCGCTTATGGGTTGAGGCTTCCTGATACCAGTCGTGTTCACAATTTTTTCCATGTGTCCTGCTTAAAAAAGGCATTGGGTAACCATCAGTTGCCCCAAACAACACTTCCCATTTTGGATGATGAAGGCAAGCTCGTTCTAGAGCCCGAGGGGATCCTATCTACTCGTGATAAGAAGCTGCGCTCTCGTATTATTACCGAATATTTAATCAAGTGGAAGGACTTGCCCATTGAAGAAGCATCTTGGGAGTCTGAAGCGTTTCGCCAGCAACACCCATCATTACATATGCTTTGAGGACAAAGCATCTTAAGAGGGGGGCAATGTTATGTATATTTTATTATTTATTTATTAGATTTAGTTATCTTAGGTTATTAACTGAAAGGGCATGATCAAAGATCATGCCTCTTCGCCAAGGGACACCTTGAGGCTATATTTAAAGCCTAGGCAATCCCTCATTGTAATCATCTCATTTTTTATCAATAATAATATATACATTTCCAGTTAAACTGAGTTTTTATACTACACAAGGGATGATTTTAGAAAATTAACTAAATAATTGTTTATGTGTTAAAGGTCAGTCTAACTTATTTGTTACAGGCCTAATTGGCATAGCCACTCTATGATCTAATTAAAACAACATAAAACTAAACTGTTGGCAGGGTTGAGCAAATTAACAGTTGTAATAAATTGTGAATTTCATAGTTCTATGTATTACAATTAGTGATTAAATATTTGTTTTTCTAATAACCATGTATTAATTTGGATATTTTTTTGCAGATAGCCCATTAAAACAACTTTTTAAGAGCAAGATAATGGACATAATTTTTTTGTTTGTTTATTAATTATGCACTAACAGTGGGATTGCATGTTATATGATTGATACATATAATTGGAATGCTAACATGTTTGTTTTTTCACAATAGAGATAATCACGGGAACTAAGTGAATGCAAGTTCATGGTCATAATTTTTTTTTTAAATTATCACATGAAATATCAAATAGTGCGTGTGATTGACGACACATCACAAGTAGCCTAAAATAGAGATAACTTATCAATGAGGACATGATTGGTATAGTACAGTTTTTAACAATCACAACATGGAAGTGATGAGGTTAGGGCCAATGAAGAAGAAATATAGGTTGACCAAGGTGGAGTGAATCACTCTTCAGATTGGTTGGATACTCTAAGAAATGTAAGGGTTGAATTTAGAAGCTTCAAAGTAAATAATGAAAGGCTATTAGAAACAAGCAGAGATAAATGCATTCATTTTTCAAAGTATCTCATAATTATAGAGAAAAATGCAATCTAAGATGAGGGATATTCATAGAGACATGGGAACCCTAAATATTCAGAGGAGGGTACCAATGGTGCATATGGTAGCGGATTTTGGAAGAGGAATATGCATGAGAGTGAAGACATTATGACAAGAAATGTACCATTGAGCACCCCAAGAGGAGTAACCAACACACATATACATCATTCTAGTGGCCCATCTAGTTTTTCTAGCAAGAGGCACCACCATCACTCTCATAATCACCATCATCATCATTCAGGAAGCAAGGAAAAGGATTACACCCACGTTTTATGTGGAAATAAAGAAATCATAGGATGAAAAAGTATGGTTGTTGGGAATGAATAAGTTTTTTAGAATTCATGATTATTCCGAAAATATGAAAGTTAGAATTTCCACTTTCAACTTGAAAGGAAAAGTAGACATATGGTGGGAATATTTGAAGAATGTTGGATTCATTCTTGAGAAAAAAATGACTTGGAAAAAGTTTGAAAATATCTTCAGAGAGAAATATTTGTTTGAACGTTATTATGATGGCAAGGAAAAAGAGTTCTATGAAATCAAGATGGGAAAATTATTAGATGATGGATATGTCACCAAGTTCCTAGAACTATTGAGGTATGTTCCATATCTCAAGGATGAGAAAAATAAGATTCAAAGTTTCATTACTGGGCTACCTATGGAATTCAAAGATAAAATTGAGTTGCTCGAACCACCAACTCTGAAGGATGTTATTAATAAGCTAAAACACTACTATGAGAAATCAAAACACATGCCATAAGTTAAAAGTAACTAGCAAGAAAATAATAACGTTGTACATAATAATAATTGGACTAAGAAAAATTTAGAAAAGAGGGAATGTAAGCACATATCTCCTACAAATAAATTTCACTTGAAGACTAATATTGTTGTTAAAAGGAATGTGTTATGTTATCACTCCCCCCCCCCCTGCTTCCCTAGGCTGAGAATGGAGCTGAAGGAAGGTAACCAAAGACCAACCTTTAGGTCAGGTAGCTTGCCCTACCAAGACCAGAGATGGCTCTCTCAATTTCACTTTTCAGTCAAAAGGATGACTGAATATAATGTTTTAGGCTAGTTATGATGCTCAGTATTTTAGGGTTTTTTTGTTTGTTTGGATTTTTCTTGGATAGGGATGATAGTTAGGAAATTAGGTCTAGGGTTTTGGTATGAATTCAAAGATTTAGTTGTAGAGGTAAGGGTGAGGCCAGGTAGGTAAGATAAGAAGCATGATTAATTTTTCATTGTGTATAGAGTGAACTGAGAGGGATTCAGAATGAGAAATAAACTGAATTCATTCATCAGAAGAGCAAAACAATTTCATGAAAATCTTATAAAAAATAGAGCATGGAAAGCATGATTTTTGTCAATAAACTGATAAGACTTAGAATAAATAAGCATATATGTGAAATATGAGTAACAAAAAATTCAACGTCATGATTTTACAAAGAAAAACAAATTCTCAAAGGCATACCACATGAGTCTCAACACTATGTTTGCAACACTATCCTTGATTTCATTAGCAAAAACGTGTACAATAGCTCCACTACAAATAACAACTATCCAACCTCTAAAAAGACTTCAAGTGGACTACTTATAGAAAATAGAGTTCATGAACCCTCATAGGGTCAAACTCCTATCCAAAAAGCATCATAATTACATCAGATGAGTCACTTCCTATAATTTAGAGAATTTAGAAACTTATCCCTAAAATTTAGCTAAGGACTAGGAGTGTGTGTCTCCTCCATTAAATTACACGTTTCCTCATAATAGAGGGAAAAAAAACTCAAAGACATAAATTTCCACCTCATGGGACAACTAGCATATAATTTATCAAGTTTTCAGGGCAAGACAACTATCTGAAAGGAATCCTACGCAGAAACGTTGTGCCTGCAGCAGAAACATCACGCCAGTTTTGTGCAAGTGTCGCACCATCTCAGGGTTGTTTTTTACCCACTTAGGAGCATCCAAAATCCAAATTTGGAAGTTGTGTTGAATAGCCCCATGAGTCTAGTTTCCAAAACACATTGAATTTTTGGAAAAACCCCACAAGTAGGCCTCCAAAAGTGATTTTTCCCAACATTACTACAAAAGTGCCACGCCTGCTCCAAAACAGTGGCAAAAGCATAGAAATGAGGTATTTTTTTGCATTTTTCTCCAAAACCAGAGCTTGTCATGGAAAACCAAATACATATATGGCATGTAATAGCCAATATGCACCCAACCATGTAGAAAAATATTGATTTGGAAGCTCTGAGAGAAAGCATCGCACCTCAACGTATCCAGATTTGTGAAAAAAACACCAAAAACACAAAAAGTTCTCAAAATTGCCCAAAATTGGTTCTATAACACCTATGGAGGATGGGCTAAAAAACCATGGATGCCTCAGCAAGGAGGTCTAAGTTGTATTTCTCCTTGAGCTTCATTTTAGCCTATTTAAGATTCTTTTTCACTTGCTTGAGCCTGATTTGTGCAAATTTGTTCCTGGCACAATAATGATTGGCCATATGTCTCTGGAGATTATTTTTATTTTTAGCTTTCCTCAGAAGCTTATCAAGGTTCCTGTTATCACTGTCAAATTTTTCTAAACTTGGTCAGTTTATACTTGCTCCTAAGTCATGGTATTAGATAGGGTTTGAGTCATTTTTATGTTTCATAGGGTCTAAGCCATAGGTTACAAGTCTCATTTCATCACCAAATAAAGTTCATAAACCTTGCTTTACTCTTTAGAAGTCTCATACCACGTTTTGAAAACCATATTTTAAGTTTTATTTTAAATTTTTTTGAATAAGCCACAAAACCACATTTTTGTAGCACGCTAAGTGTAAAAAATTGCTTCTGCTCTACAAAAACACTGGTCTTTTCATAGTGCAAAATCCCGAAATCACATTACCAGCGCTACGAAATTGGGGATTCAAAATTTTTCAGTTTAGTTGTCACATCCATCAATTTTGGTTAAATTTTCATGATTAGGTGTCAGTCCATGAATCCTCCCTCACGCATGCAACCATCCAAAGCAATTATGAAATCATTATGAGATTTTTTAGGGGTCATTTTTCATTGGTCCTATCATTGATTTTGTCTGATGTAAAGAAAACACTGCATGCATATCTATTGTTTGAAAGAGAAGCTCATGATAAGAAACCAGAGCTCTCCTTAAGTTTTCAAGCAAGGAAGAATTTCAATCAAGTGAGGCTGAACCCAATTGATGTTATGTCAGTAGTTTCGATACTTGCTAATCAAGTGAGTTTGAAAATAATTGCTGGCTGAAGCAGGATTTCTAATCCAGGGATGCTGAACCAAATTCTCAAGCGAGCCAGTTCATCGAAAAAGGAGGTTTATTACAAATTTTATGAAGACACAGGGTT
Source organism: Pinus albicaulis (assembly GCA_034641835.2). Taxonomy (NCBI): domain Eukaryota; kingdom Viridiplantae; phylum Streptophyta; class Pinopsida; order Pinales; family Pinaceae; genus Pinus; species Pinus albicaulis. The sequence continues at coordinate 87,603,001 of CM076570.1, forward strand.
TTCAGGAGGAAGATGACAGAAGAAAAAAGAAATCATAGGTCTGGTCACTGTCTGAGAATAGAACCTGAAGGTTTAGAAGCTCTCACAAGAGATAAATCTATTGAAGAAGCCTTCAAGAAGGTAGGGTGCTGGAGGTTCTATGAAAAGCTTCAAGGAGGGCATAATCAGGTTACCAAAGAGTTTGCTATTAACTTCACAGGGTCAAACACAAAGGTTGGTTTTCTCAATTTACCTATTTCTCCTGAAGTTATATCAGCAGTCACAGAAATTCCAAGGGGAGAAGATAGATGGTTCAATAATTTTAGGTTTGAAATGCGACCGTGCAAAATCTTTTTGAAACCAGAGTTTATGGATACTGATTTGAACAAAGTTGTGCCAAGAAGTTATGTCAAGGATGCATTTTCCAATCTACTCTACAACATCCAAAGGTACTTCACCTACGAAGGGAGATACCACAAGGTGTACACTTACCACTTTAAACTCTTATTACATTTCACAGGAATAATCTCTCTAGACTTACTTTTCTTTCTATTTCTAAGTTTGGCCAAGATGGCAGACAAAGTACAGATGAAAACTCAGGCATGTGAAACCTCATTATTTCATCATGGTCTAGTCAAGTTAATAGTTTTGCATGAGCTTCAGAAAGTGAATAGAGAATGATCTGCATTTCTCTTTTTGAGTGGAATAGGGGTTGAAGGAATAGGTGCTAGCCCTCAAGTCAAAGAAACATCTCCATCAAAGACTACTGAACCTGCGAAAACAAAATCAAGGAGGTTTGTCAAGCTTAAGCCCAGGAAACAGGTTAAGGAACCAATGATAAACACATCACTAAATATCCGAAGGACTCCTCAATCTGCACAAAAGAAGAGAATTCATGTCAAAAAGACAATTCAGGAACAGTCAACTAGTAAATCAACAAGAAGTTGAATAGGAGTCAAAGGTCAAAGGAGAAGGGTAAGGCTGTGGTCACAGATGAAAACTTGGAAATTAAGAGGTGACTTGAATGTTATATTACAAGCTATTGACATTGAATAGTCTCCCCTAGTTCAAGCAGATTTCATCAAACTAGATACATGTGGCAAATCAAAGAAATTGAAAACATCCAAAAAATTAGATTTTGAGGATGAAGTGTCAGAGTTTGTATTTAAACCTAGAAAACATTTGACTAGGCAGTCTAAGAAATTGCAGTAGCCATACATGGAGATAGACCAAACAAGAGGTGAGGATGCAAATGTTTTTGAAGAACCCATAAATATATCATCTCCAATGCTTGAAGAAGACATAAACAGAGTTTCTAATACTCAGAGAGAAAAGAGTAGTTATGAGGAGGTTAAAGACAAACTCAGACTTGAAAACATTGAAATTGGTAAATTGAATAAGGAAGTGAGAATGAATGCTATAGAAAGGTAAAAAATTGAGAGGTTGAAAGGTCTGTGGGAGCTAGAAAAGGTTTCAAACACTAAGTCAATCAGCAGTGAGGATCAATTCTACATATGGACTGTTCCTGAAATCAAGGAAGAAAATTTCATAAGGATGGTTAATACTAAAATAAGAGCTAATAATAGAAGGCTTAAAAGGCAGGTTGAATATCTTGAAATACAGCTAGCAAATCCTGAAGATCAACCACAGAAAAAATGAATGTAAACAGTAAGTGACATCTCCTAACACATTTTTGGGGTTATGTGGAAAGATTTCATTTTTGAAAGCAATTCAGAGTTGATTTTTGTTGATTATGAGAGCTTATATATAACTGGAAGGATGGCAGTAAAGGTTTGAAACTTAAAATTTTGGAAAAAGCTGTGAAAAGATAGACACAGCAGTTTCGTAGCGTGCTACGAAACTGTTGTAGGTGTCATGCACAGCAGTTTCGTAGCACGCTACGAAACTGCTGTAGGATGCAATTTGAACAATTTTGCAAGGTTTCAAAGGGTGAAAAGGCTTTTTTTTAATCCTTGATGTTGTTGAAGAATGTATAAAGACCATAAGTGAAGATCCAATGGCAAAACACAGAAAAATGAAGGTTCCAAGTGAAGTTTTCAAAGGTAAAGTTATGCGCTACGAAAATAGCAGATAGTTTCGTAGCGCAGCAATATTAACAATTTTGGCACTCCTTCAAAAGTTTGGTTTGGGCACAGCTGGAAGGGTGAAGTCACATGATTTTAATAAGACATTGCCACATGTTTTTGAGCACAAGTTGGTCAGCAAATGGTTTGAAGAAACATAAATGAAGCACTATAGCTATTTTGCAGGGAGCATGTTCCTATCTTTCAAGGCAGATAAGAAGAAAATCAATACATTCTAACAGCAAGGAGATGGACATCATCAAGGTCTAAGTTTAGGAGGAGCAACTGTCATATAGAATATTTAATGTTTAGCTAAGGTTGTTAAGTTATAATAAATATTTTTAATCCTAGTTGTATTAGGACTCTAGAATAGACAGTTTAACTGTCAGATGTAATTAAAAGTTTGTTTTAGCAGTTGATAGGTGTAAAGATAGCAAATTCGAATTTTTCTCAAGTGTTTGGAGAGAATCCAAGAATGTAATGATGACTCTATAAGATACAAGAAGTCGAATTGCATAGGGTTGGAAATTTTCATTAACAAGCATACTATTTTGTCGTAGCAGAAACTGTGTTTTTATATTAATACAGAGATTGGTTTCATCACTCAGGATTCAGAAAGGATTATTGATGTTTGATATTCTCATGGTTTTCCTCTTTAAATTACTTGTAGTGGCATGAATGTACATTACTTATAATTCACTGAAGGTGCTCTAACTTCCTTCATATGTTCATGAACTGTGTTTATTTTCTGTCCTACTATTCTTTTGATTCATATGAACCCTGAAATTCCCTGACTTCCATATGAAGATGATACTCATGTTTTTTGAAAACACACTTGACTCCATAAGCCCAATATATGTTTGTTGATTAGAAGTACAACCAATTATCCATTTTTATCCATTTTACTCATAGAGTTAGCCATCTAATACTTATTTGAAAATCATAAACCTATTGAGAGAGCCCTCTCAGGTTGAGGAGGCTAAACCTCAACTAAAAGTTTGGTTTGAAATAGTTACTTAGAGTCTTCTTGATCAGCAGCCTATCAGGGTCAGATTTTGAGATAACAGTTCCCATTGATCGTATCAAGCCAATACTCTATGTCTTGATTTATTTCACCAATAACTATCTCATCAAAAATCTACCAACGTAATTTAGGAGTTGTTTATTATCTTTATATCTCAAGAACCTTCTTGAGGCCTATTGTCCTTGGTCTTCTTTTTTTTTTTACAACCTCTACATCCTCCAGCTAATCATCATCTGTAATCTCTTTTCCCTTGCCTTTATCCACCTGAAAATGTATCTTTGGCTTGTCTTTGAGGAGTAATTTCAACTTTACCTGAAGATTTTCTTGTTGTATAAATGTAATATAAGAGTTTGAAATTGAGAAAACCTCCCTCAACTATGTTATTTCCTCATATTGATCTTTTATGATTTACTCAAATTAATTTTCTTTAACCTTCTTTTCCATGTCAACATCTAAGGGTGCTTGTTCATCATGGTGCTGCAATGGTGACCCGCCATAATGGCTAGGTGGTTAATCCAACTTTTGACTTTTCTCAAATGTAGTTTTAGGTGCTAATACATCTCTCATGGTATTGGGAGAAAAATCCATTCTCTTTCCCTTCTCATAGGTTTGAGTGATCTCAACCCTAGGTGCTTTTGAAATCTGAGCCTGCCTGTTAGAAGAGTCAACCTCCTTTGGCTATATTGATGCTGTGTTATGAAACATGCGTGGACTAGTAGCAGGAGCTGATGCTACCTTCTCCATGAAAACCTCCCAGACCATCTTGACCAAACTCCTGAATATATAGTTTGACAGATTAAGAGATTTGGTAGCTGTAAAGTGCATTAGAAAATTGACATGGTATTGGTACAATCTTGAAAATCTTCCCTCACATGTGAAATACTTCATGATGAAATTCATTAATAGGGAATACTTGTCAAGTAGATGCCTAAAAGGGAAAACATGTTCAGGTTCATCTCTGCAATGAGGTTTTAGGAACATTGGGTAGTTTTCAAGGTCCAATCCCATGCCCTTGAACCAGACTTCTCCTTCATTTGGAATCCCCATTGCTAAAGTGATGGCATCTACTGATAGAGTGAATTCAATGCCTGTAATGGTGGCCTTGTTTCTACTGAAGTTTGTGGAAAAAAGGGTATTCAATGGGGCATGATAGGCTACATCCATGATCTTCTTACAAAATCCCAGACAACTAGTGTTTTCAAAGCATCTCTTTTCATATGGGGAAACATTAAGTTCTTGCAATGTAGATGGCTCAAATACAGAGTGATGGACTCCCTTGTGAACTTTCTTTAAACCCTCCATGCTACTTGTGAACACAACCAAACCCTCCTAGATTAAATGAGTGGGTAGGGATGAGTGAATTTGTAAAAACAGGGGTTATGGATAGGATGGATTTAGGGGCTGTGATGGGGTATAATAAGGTTGAGGAAAATTTCCCAAAATTTTGAGGCAATAGGGTAATATGTTAGCTTCAGTAAATAGGTGGAATCACTTGAAATGGGTATGGGCAAGTGGGTCAAAATAGGAAAACACAGAGATTTTCCAGTTTTGTTGTGGAAGTGTAGTGAGGAGTTAGGGTTTTGATGAAATAATGGTAAAGGGGATTGTGAATGATAGGAGGTGTTATGGTAGGGTTTATAAAGGATAAATGAAGGTTTTAGATGGTGGAAAAAGGGTCTCCAATGAGCTAAACCAATTAAGAAAGGAGAAACCATAGAATGGAGGAGAGCAAAACCCTAATGATGAAAAACACTCATATACTTATGAATTGACTTGAAGAAGGCTTTGGAAGTGTCCACTTACTGTGTAGGAGGCCATAGGAGTTTTTCACAATGATTTTGAAGCTTGGGAAGCTGATTTGGAAGGAAAAATCCAAAAAAGTAGCAAATTTTACAGAAGCATAGTGCTATCCCAGAAACATAGGGCCAATACCCAGAAGCATTGCACTACCCCAGAAACGCTACGCAACTGCTTCAGAAGCTTTGCAGAGCCTCCAAAAACATAGTAGATTGGAATTTCTTGTAATTTTTTCTTGTCTTCCTCCACCTTTGGCAATGGTAATGTATTATGATGGTAAGAGATACACTTTATCGAGAAAGAGGAGGTAAAATGAGTGAAATAAATCACTTTTTTCCTTTTTATAACATCAATAAAAACACCTTTTTTTATCTTTTAGTGAAAACATGACTTTTTGAAGAACACTTTTATTTTTGAATATTTTGACAATGAAACAAGCTTTTGAAAGAAGAAAAATTGTCTTTTTTTATTCACCTACCTAAGCTAACTCCATTTTAAGATGACTTTGTATGATGGAAGTGAATGACTCTTCTTTTTTTCCCTTTTTATGACATATTTTGGACCTTTATGATGGCGAAATGGACACCTAGAGACTGACCTAGGTGAAAACATGGAGACTTAACCTAAGACTCTAAATGGAAGTGTAGAAATGACTCATGAAATGAAAATAACCATGAAAAAATTGAAGGAAATATCTTTTAAAACCTTAGACATATCCAGCGATCAAAATTTTATTTGAAAACTGACTTGGAAATATAAAAATTTTACCTATGACCCCTACTAGAAAATTTTGAAAGAGTACATATTGAACACTGAATATTGGACACTAAAATTGGCTCTAGCTGGGGATGGAAACTTTGTTAAGAGGTTTTAAGAACAATGTAGATCAAGTAGCCTTATCCATTACGTCTTGGTGTCAAAACTGAAAAATGAAACGGCTTTGACAAACTAAAAAACTGACTCAAAAAATGACTGAACTTTTTGAAATTTTTGAAAGAAAAACATCAGTTGATCATAGATGTCTCATGGCCTTCTCCTCGAGCTTCAAACTTATGCAACAACTTCTTATTCTTGACAGCAAATAAAATTGAGATTTACAATGAAAGTGAACCTTTTTCTTCAAACTTAGTTAAGGTAGTGTTTGAGGAACCTACAATTCACTGGTCCTCCTAGAATTTCTCGCCCATCAAGATCTTCTAACAAGAATTCCTTATTACCTCTGAATTATGTGATCTTGTATGGACCTTTCCATAGATTATCAAACTTACCATGCTTACCTTTGTCTTCATTCTGGGAATCCCACCGAAGGACAACATATCCTACCTTGAAATCATCATCTTTGGTCTTCTTGTAATAAATTTTCTTGATTCTCTCATGAAGTTTTGAAGTATGATTGAAGACTTCTTCTCTTGTATGCTATAAATAAATCATTTGACTGATTATTTGTTGGATATCATTTGGTTCACTATCAATCTCTTGCAGAATTTTCATCACCGGGAAAACTAAAGAAGTGGTAAATATTGTTTCAACACCATACACAAGCTGAAAACGTGACATATTAATTTATCTCTTCATGCTAACTCTATCCACCCATAGAGCATTTATGAGCTTCTTGTGAAAATTTCTCCTGTTCTCTTGCAACAACTTCTTAATTATATTCACCAATGATTTGTTTGACGATTCATCCAATCTGTTGCACTGAGGATAGTATGTTGTGGAATGACCAGGTCTTATGTGATATTTATCACAAAATTCAATAATTTTCTTAGACTTAAAGGCAGTTGCATTGCCAATAATAATTTTATGTGGACAACCAAAACAATACAAGATATTGCTTTCTAAAAACTGAATGATGATAGTATATGTAGCTTGCCTTGTCGGAATGGATTCAATCCACTTTGTGAAGTAACCAGTGGTAGTGAGTATCCATTTGTTCTAATCTGAAGAACAAGGATGGATCTTGACAATGAAATCAAAACCCTGCTGCTAGAAGGGTTCTTGAACTGCGATGGGTTTTAAGGGTAGCGACAAAAGCTTTATTTTTCCTTGAAAATTTTGGCATTCATGATAGCTCATGATAGTGTTATACACATCTGAAAATAAACTTGGCCAATAGAAGCCAACCCTCAAAATCTTATTTGATGTAGTTTTCTAGAAAATATGACCACCACAGTCACCTTTATGAAAGTCATTCATCACTTTTTCAACTTCTCCTTCCACCAAGAAATTCAACAACACTCCACCCAGATCTTTCCAATACAACTAATTGTTAAAGATTCAATACTTAAGAGCCCTCAACTTCAAATATCTAGCTTTACTCTAGGGAAACTGGGAGGAGGATTCAGGTGTTTCAAAACATAAACAATATCAGCGTACCATGGCAATGAAATAAATATTTCAGATACCTGAGGTAATGAATCAACCTCTTTCTCTTCAGATAATGCAACAATAAAATTGATGTCTAAAGCATGAATATTGGGGTCCGCCATAAGCTTTTCCAAACCTTGTCCCTTGATCAATTTTGTAGGCTTGATCTCCAAGTCATACTCCAACATAGAAACGATCCATTTTCCACGCGGACCTTCGAGATCATTCTGTGTAAGCACATTTTTTAAAATAGTGCTTGGAACATATGCAATCACATGAGAGTGAATAATATCGACTCGGAAGCCCTTCAATGATTTAACTAGCGCTAAGGTCTATTTTTCAATGATATAGTACTTCAAGGTTGCTATTCAGTTTTCTAATTTTTCTTTTGCATGAGGACATCAGCTATAGTATGCTTTGAAGCAAAGGAAAATATGATGAAATCAAGTGTGTAATATGGACTACTATGAATAAGAGCATGAGATAAAGCAAATTTAACTTGATTGAAAGAATTTTTTTCTTCCTCAGACCATTTTAATTCAATATATTTCTTCAGCATGTCAGTAATTTGCCTCAAGTGTTCAACAATATTAGGAACAAACCTTCTCATAAAATTGATTTTACCATTGAATGACTGAATTTCCTTATTGCTTCTGGGATATTCCAAGCTCTAAATTGCTTCAATTCTTGAAGGATTTATTTGGATGCCATCTTTTTAAATGATGTGGCCCAACAATTTTCCTTCCTCCATATCAAACAAAATATTTTTAGGAATCAGTGATATGCCAAATTTCCTATATCTCTGAATTTTGTTTTTCAAGTGTTGCAACTGTTGTTCATCTATCTTGGAAAAAATAGTGATATCATCAAGATAGATGACCAATAATACATACTTTTCATTGGAAAAATCAATGTCCATTTCTCGTTGAAAAGTTTCTCCTACATTTTTCAATCCAAAGGAAATTTTGGCGTACATGAAGGTACCCCATGGTGTTGTAAAGGTTGTATTTTCCTGATCATCTGGATGGACTAAAATCTGATTATACCTGGAGTATCCCTCCAACAATGAAATTATGGAAGATCCAACTACCCTTTGTAGAATATGTTCCATCTTTGGTAGTGGGTAATTATCTTTCAACGACACTTTATTCAGATTTCTGAAATCTATACACAAGCCAATTTCTCTGGTCTTATTCCTTTTGGCACTAAGTTAGACATCCAATTTGAGAAGCGAGCTAGAAATATAACACCAGTAGTAAATAACATGTTTAACTCTTTTTTAATGGATGGAAGTAGCTTGGAATTCATTCTCCTCAATTTCTGGTGGAAAGGCTTTTGATCCGGTTTCAAAGGAATAGTATGATGAATTATACTATTATCATAAATTTTCAAGTCAGAATATTCCCATGAAAAAACATCAACAAACTAAGACATGAGTGCTGCATATTTACCTTTCATGTCTGGGCTCAAGGATTTTGAAATCTTGACTATATTGGGCTTTTCCGGAGTGCCAAGATTAAAATCTTCTACTCCTACTTCTATTGGCAACATGGTCGGTTTGCATGCAACATCATCTTGATCAAAAAGATCCTCCAAAGGCAGAAGACATCTAGGAATGGATTTTTCTTTCAACTGAAGTAATTTCATTTATGCTGCATGAAATTCTTGGTCATTTTCGGAAAATTGGTCATCCATTTGTAAATTCACAAGTTCTTCTTTCGTCTGCAAGAAGTTGTTGATTTTTTTGTCATCTTGAAAGACCTGCCAATACTGAACATTATCTGAAATAGCAGGGTGATGTTTGACATTTATCTCATACTTTTTATTGGGATACAATGGAATTTTAAACACGCTAGCCTAAGTGGCAAGAGAATAAACAATAACATTGATGTCCCTTGGAATCAATGAAAAATTTTACTCGGTGAAGGTATCGAGGATATATAGTACTACATTTTAGTAAGCTCACATATTAGGATGCTTGGCCATTTATACCCCTTTGACTTGTTTTATTACCAATTCGGAGTCGCCATACATAGAAAATTTATTGGCACCTAACTTCCTGAGAATTTTCAAGCCAATTATCAAAACCTCATACTCTGCTTCATTATTCTAACAATTGAATGCTAAATTGTAAGAGTACATTAGAACATTAGGAGGAATGTTAAGAGACTTATTTATAGGGCTGTGAATCCATACTTCAATTCCATCCCCTTCCTTACCAAAGGCTCCATCAAAGTCCATGGTCCACAAACCACTTTCTTCATCGGGATACTGCAAATCTGATGGCTGAAATTTACTTTCTACTTGAAAAAGGTATGTTGTACCAAAAAGTTATGTATATTTCACCATTTCATCTCCTTTTTGGGCTAATGCGCTTGGTTCCAAACCACTTGGCATCTTTCCTCAATTTTCTACATTTTCAATTTATAAAACAGAAATTGAAAACTCATAAATTTATGTCTTTTTTTCAATCAAACTTTTTGAAGATGTTGAACACTGATCATTGAATAAGATAAAAGACTCTAAATCCATGTGAAAAAAATGTATGAGCTGATTTTTAGGCTTTTCTCTGCTACTAATCATGTACTTCATTTCACTTTTCTCATATAATTTTCTAAGTTGACCAAAGACCGGTATGGTAGCATATGAAAAGTCAAGATGCAAGGTACCTCTAAGTTTCACTTCCCATTACCGGGAGAGAAACATTTCATATCTGGGAGGGATATCAGCCATAACAACATCCATTAGAACATTATTGACTAGGATTTTCTCTAAAGACACCACTAGATCTTTAATGAGGCCAAGACATTTCACTCTACCTAAATCAAATGAATAAAGGTCATGGTAAGGTCTTGTGATATATAGGCCTAATATTTCCATGATGGCTTTAGGCATAAGGTTATGAGACACTCCAGAATCAATCATGGCATTACAGAGGATAAAATCATGTATTTTGAGGCTTAGATAGAACAAAGGGAGCTCACTATCTTCTAAGTCACCATCAACAACAGGACCAAATAAAAGTTCTGGGTTGTCATCACTTACATTAACCATATCAGAAATCTAATCTACCCTAAGAAACTTGGCAACTTGAAATTTATAATGGTCATTCTTGACTATTTTAGTTAAAGGAATGGAGACTTTCATCTTAGAGATTTAATTTTCAAGACTAAAAAGGGAAAAATGTTTTTCTACCTCTTTGGATGATGCGTTTTTCTTCTCTAGCTGATATTTGTGCGGAATTTCCCTCTTCTTTCCTCCATATTGGATTTTTTTATATATTTTATGACTACTGGTAGAAGCTTCATATCCTTTTGTAGGACTATGCACAGTAGGCCCCTTGTCTTTGCTTTGATTTGAAGTAGTCGTCTCTTTATGATGAGTATCATTTTGAGAATTTTTTTTTTTTTTTTTCTGATTGGATATGATAGGAACATTCCTATTCCTCGGAACATATTGCTCTGTACTTGAGTAAGAGCGTTCTGATATCACCTCTGGTAATCTTTTGTCCGCACTGATAGCATATCGTCATTTGACAAAACATATTTCTGACCATCAGGTGCATGATTTTCTGCAGAAAACTGATCTTTTTCAGTGAGGAAAATAGGTTGTTGATTTCCTCAAATAAATTATTCTTGCCAGAAATTTCTTCTTCGTATTCTTCATCAGGACCTTCTATGTAGTTCTGTTGAAATGGAGTGCGAATTTGCTACTGACTTTGAGGATCTTGACCCCTCTGTTCCCTTTTCTTGATCATGTATTGAGGCTACTGATTTTGACCCATGAAATTGGGATTTCTAAAGGAGGGTTCAATTTGTCTATCGACGATAGAAATTTTATCCATCATATTCTCTGTGGTTTTGATCAAAGTTTCGAGCTTTCCCTCAGATGAAGTAGATGTTTCTTCCTTGATAGTGACCCTTTTCTCTGTCTTGATTTTTGAATTTTTAATAATCAAATTAGCTTCCACGCTCGTTGCATTTCTTTGCATTTCTTCAATATTTGATAGATTTCTTTCCCTCGGCTGGTAAGCCATATCAGGATCAAAACTATTAGGGTAGTGAAGTAAAGCAAGGCCTGGAGGAGGCTTGATATTTTCAGGAATAGAATCATAAAGCTTATTGAGTCTAGCTATAAATCTTCTATAGACTCATTGGGATTCCTTTTCAAGGCAATATATTCAGCTATGATTTCCAATGGATTCTTCTTCTCCTCCCATTTGTTCATGAAAAAGTCAATCAACCGCTATGAATTAGCTATTGAACCAACTATGAGAGAGCAGAACCATTTTTTAACCTCTCCTGAGAAACTATGTGCTATAATTCACATCTTGGTTTCATCATTGTTAATCTCTTCAAGATCTATGAAATAAAACACTTTAAAAATGTGTTGATAAGTAGTAATATATCATGTTCCATAAAAAAAGGGGAAATCTTTGACCATAATTCTGAGGTAGTGCAGTGAGTTGTTAGGGTAAGATCAACGGAGAAAATCTGGCCATGATAATGGAGGGGGTTGTAATGGTGTTGATGGAGTGAAAAATTGCAGAGGTAATGATGGAATGAAAGGAAGAGATGATGATGTAGATGTGTGAGAAGGCGTAATGACAAGTCATGAAACAAAAGCCTACTACTAGTATTGGAAATAAGCTTTATCTGGGGTTTCTTGAAACATATTCACCAAACCTTTAAGTTTGTAGAAATTATACCATACTTCAATATCAACCTCAGAATAAGAAGACTCAGAAACTGGTACAAAGGTTTGAAAATCAATACGATCAAAGAAAATTTCTGAAAGAAAATTTTCAGACTTAGACCTAAACAAAGATGTTTCAAATTCAAAATTATAGGACAAATATTCTGAAGCAAATATTGCAGGCAAGGATTTTTATTTTACAAGTGGAGGAATAGCCTTTCTGACTTTCCTAGAATTTTTCTTCTCCTTTATTAAAAGACTCTCAGGGTCATTTACAATTGGTGAGGGATTTGGGTCCGGATTTGACCTAGTGTGTCTTTTGGGAGCCAGATTTTCTTGAAAATTGGTACATTGGCTCGAATTTATAGACTTGGCCTTCTTTGAATGTCTGAACTTGTCACCCACAAGTCTAACCTTCAGTGAACTAAATAAATTTTCCTAAGTAAATTTTTTCAATCGCTCCCCAGCAGTGGCGCCAAAAGTGTTATCACCCCCCCACTTCCCAAAGCTGAGAATGGAGCTGAAGGAAGGTAACCACAGACCAAACTTTAGGTCAGGTAGCTAGCCCTACCAAGACCAGAGAGAGCTCTCTCAATGTCACTTTTTGGTCAAAAGGATGACTAAATATAATTTTTTAGGCTATTTATGATGTTGAGTTTTTCAGGGTTTTTTTGTTCTTCTCCTTGAGCTTCATTTGAGCCACTTTAAGCTTCTTTTTCACTTGTTTGAGTCTTATTTGTGCAATTTTTTTCATGGTGCAATAACGATAGTCAATATGTCTCTGGAGATTGTTTTTCTTTTTAGCTTTTTTCAGAAGCTTCTCAAGGTTCCCATTGACCCTATCAAGCCAATACTCTTCGTCTTGATTTATTTCATCAATAATTAGCTCACCAAAAGTCTACCAACCTGATTTAGGAGCTATTGATTCTCTTTCTCTCTTAAGTGCCTTCTTGAGGCCTATTGTCCTTGGTATTAATATTTTTTTTCCAACCTCTACATCCTCCAACTGATCATCATCTGCAATATATTTTCTCTTTCCTTTATCCACCTCAACATGTACCTTTGTCTTGTCTTTGAGGAGTAATTCCACCTTTACCTGAAGATTTTCTTGTTGTAGGAATGTGATCTGAGAGTTTGAAATTGAGAAAACCTCCCTCAACTCTGTTATTTCCTCATCTTTCTCTTTTATGATTTCCTCAAATGAATTAAATTTAACCTTCTCTCCATGTCAACATCTAAGGGTGCTACAATGGTGACTCACCATCATGGCTAGGTGGTTGATCCAGCTTTTGACTTTGCTCAAGTGTAGTTTCAGGTGCCAATACATCTCTGATGGTCTTGGAAGAAAAAACCATTCCCTTTCCTTTCTCATAAGTTTGAGTGATATCAACCATAGGTGCTTTTGAAATCTTATCCTGCCTGCTAGAAGAGCCAACCTCCTTTGGTTGTACTAATGTTGTGCTATTGTAATATTCCCAAATGGGAAAAGTAGGAATATAGTGAAAAATATTGGAACAATATTGCAGATCATCATTTATAAAGAAAGATTCCAATATGGAGACCTTTCATATGTTATTACAATAGCAAAATATGTGTAAAATATGGTCCATAAGATGCATAACAAGAAATAAAAGCCTCCAATGAAAAAAATCCCTCAATATGAGGTGCTGTAACCATATATAGAAGGTGGAAAACTCTTACAACATTATTTTATTGGCTCTGAAACAACAATTGATTATACATAAGATCTATAGCTGATATGTGCCTCAACAGATAGATCTATATTAGATCCATGCACTATACAAGCTCCTCTAAAGAACCCTTCAAGGGTTTTCAACAAAACGCCAAGTACAAGTTGTAGATCTGAGATCTAAGACTAAAAATCTACTGAAAAATAAAAATATGGAAAGTGTGGTTGTTCTGATTTGATCAATACAATAGCCTCCTCCAATAGATCCTCAAAGTGAAAGGTTGATCCCAATCACTTGAAAATCAGCTCTCCAAATGGTGTGCTAAACCACCCTCCAACTCCTCCTATAGAAATAACGTAGATCTGGAAGTAAATTGCATTGTAGGGATCAAAATAAGGTTGTCTTGATGCCAAGATCTAAAAATAATCTCAAATCCCTTCAATACTTCCTCCAAATTAAGTGGAAACATCCTCCACTGAAAATGAGCACTGAAATGGCCTAGATCTAGAGGTCTAGTTTCCACTTGCTGTAGCTTGCAAAAAAAACGAAACCCTCAACAAGATCTAAATTGTAGTTGAAAGAAGAAGCTTTTCCTTAAGCTAGATAGTGGAAAACGTAGTGCAAGACTCCTCCAAGAGATCCTCAATGGAAGAGATGGGATTCCCAATCAGGAACACCCTGTGCTAAACAACAAGAGAAAGATATATGTCTCAACTGACCATATATTCAGAAATATCATATACGTCAACAACCTCCATATGGCTGCCATCCTCTTCCTTAAATAGAATATGAGCTTGCAAACTGTAAGCCCCATCCAAAAGTATCACTACATTCACGCAATGCATCTCCATCTAAAACTGCGATGTCCCTCATTGATGACCACTCCTCCATGACTGCGTTGTTGATTTGGTAAAGGTTGACCCAGTCAAAGTGATCCAACCCCTTTCACACCAAGGGTGCTTTAATTAAGCTGCCAATATTTGTCTCTTTTACATTTGGCATTGATTTATTTCATTATTAGGAGAATTTTGGGCCTCCTTTGTCCTCTTATTCTTTAAACAAAGTAGTAAAACAAAATTTAATATTCCAACTAGCTCATAGCTAATTTAGGAATATTACAATCCTCCCCTACCAAGTGTTGCTTGTCCCCAAGCAACTGTAAGGACATAACTAAAAATGTGGGGAACCCTTATTCCCATATGGAGCTCCAATCTCCAATCTATCATCCATACAAAATGAATCACCCTCTAGATTTCTAATTCATAGAAAAATGCCTCCCTTCTACTCATGAGAGGCACCACCCAAGTGCTCAAGTTACCCAAATGGCTCATCCCATAAAGAAAAAAGAAACCCAATGTAGCAATCATGGATGGTCCAATGATTTCCCAAACATATGAAACATAAGAACCATGAAGAATATCTCTCCCAAAGGACACATCCAATCCTTCCATCCTCCCTCCAATTATCGCCATAAGAATAATAAGTACATCATCAATGTATGGGATCAAAACCAAGTACATAGGAACAAAAATATGTAATAATGGAGGTAGATCATAGTCCCATATGTGGAACCAGTGCAGTATGTCTCCTGACTGCATTAGATAATGATATGGTAAGTGGTTTCCCCACCACTTACTTTCTTCCCAAGTCATCTCACCATGGATGAAAGTGTGAGATATATTTGGTGCCTTTTGAATGCACCCACATTGATACAATATCTCCCTTTGATCTCCAAGGGAGTGGCCATGTTCAAAAATGTTTGTGGCCCAAATTTGGCCATGAATTTTATATGGAATAATAATCCTTTTTGGAGCTATGGCCTGCATATACATGGTAAAAGAATAAAAGTAATAATTAAATGAATCATTAGATACATAAACAGATTCTTCACTAAAATTTCTCCTCATACAAATGGAGTGGTGCATATATGTATCCCCTCTCATTCCAAAAGAGGAAAGAGGTAGCTGAAATAAATCCTTCATAGAGTCATGTCTCTCTTCCAACTCCAAATGGCTCATGCATCTTTGAAAATTCTGATATAGTTCCTCTTCAAAGCCCTTCCAAGTGTAGCTTTCCATGATAGTGTTGTAGGCCTTCATGGAATAAGTACGGCTGAAAAATAATTCTTCATAGGCCCTTTGTAGAAACTTCTCCTTGAGTTTGGAGGCTCTAGATAAGAATATCCTACCATGATAATAGATTACCTCATCTTGGATTGAATATCTCTCCTCATTTAGCTAGTCATCAATTATCATGCATGTGTGAAGATCCTAGGAATAATCCACCAACAGTTGGGATTTCCAATATGGATCAATCTCCCATAGTGACAACACTGATGATCTATCATAAAGAATATATGTCATATGGTTTCCATTCTCCTTGACATATCCCATGCCAAAGGTATATGTTGGAAGGTTTATATCCTTCCCTTGCTTCTTCTCCCATAGCGCAGAATCTGAAATGAGTGTGGGTGATGAAAATGTTGGGAGAATGTCTCCCTCCTCCTAGAGTCTACCCAAGACTCTTAGTGTTGTATCATGGCCCCTCAATGATCCTTCATGAGCCAAATATATCAATGTTGCATCATGTTGAGATAATTCTTTGTTTATTTCCCAATCAGGGAGTCTCCTTGGTGGAATGCATCCATGTAATGAAACATCAAGGCTTAGATCAGGATGTAAATGTGAGTGGATTGATTTGTCCCAAAATTCACTGCGCAAATCATCCTCCTGCTTCTATACATAAAACTCCTGAAGAGGATGGGTGTATATGTTCCCAATAATTTTGTGTTGGCCCTCCTTCTCATTTCCTCCTACCTCTTGCAAGTCATCATAGTCTAAGGTGTCTTCTTTAGATGTAATCAACCCATGTACATCCAACATCTCCTTGGTGTTAAGAGTCTTGATCAAAAAGGAATGATCTATCATAGTTTGTGTCCCCAAGATTGCATTCAATGTTGGAACACACTTCCTCCATTGTTTTGTATCATTTCCTATTAACATAGACACATGTTGCTCATGATCTTCATATGTAAGATCCTTTGGGACTTCTTGCAAATATTCAAGAGCTCCTCTAGTTGAAGTAATTGCTTCATATCCATATCCAAATAGAAGTAGATCTCCTCCTACTGTCATAGTGGTAGAGGATATTTACAACTCTTCCTCTTCCTTCTCCTCATCAATGGAGAATACCTCATCATTAAGGGAACCTTTATTTTGATCTCCTCTTGAAATAGAAATCCTCATGTCTTCTTCTTGAGAAGAAATTTCTTGCTGAAGTGGGGCCTTTGCCCTTGGAAACATATGTTGCAGATATTTAACCCCTTCAACAAGGTTATGAACTGGAGTTGGTTTCATGGATTTCTCCAACTCATGCAAAGGCTTTGATTTCTTGGTTTTGGTTTTCTCTCCCAAGAAAGTTTTAGACTGTTTCAAATCAAATATTGTCGCTAACCTCCTAGTGAACTTTGCATAAGTAGATATGTTTAAATTTCTTAATGAAGAAGATTCAAATAACCACCAGGCATAAGCCTTACCTTCAAGATGCAGCGCTGCTACTCTAATGGCTTCCTCTTCCGAAACTTGATGCAACTGGGAATATGTGTCTATTTTCTTTACCCAAGCCTTGGCTGTGCTCTTGGGTGACCCATAAAAAGTAGGTAGAAAAAATCTACCCAAAGTGTGCTTCATGCACCCTCTTCTTCTATTGTAGTTGTTGGATCTTCTATCTTCTTTGATTTGAAAAAACCCTTGGAAGCTTAGATTCTCCTTGAATCTTCTAGACTGAGATTCATATTCTTGGAGATAGTCACCAAGATTCTCCTCCTTTGGTGTTTCTCCTTCTGCTTCTACTCTTGCCAAGAATGTAGGAATGGTACAACGTTGTAGATCTAGTTGTGTGGCTGAATTCTCACATACATAATATGAAGAACTAGGGCTTTATTCATGTGCAAACCTTCTTGAGGGATATTCATGTATTTCCCTCCTCATTTCTATGATGTATTTTTTAATGCCATGAATAGCTTGGAAAAGAAGTCTTGAGAAATCCTTCCCTCTCATTCCTTCAGATAAAGGGGTTTTACCCTTGTCTTCTTTGTCATTTGTATAATCAAATTTTCTGTGGCTTCTTCTTTGATACCTCCTCTCTCTATCAATAAGAGGCTCTCCTTATTCATATGACATATTATATTTTCAAGATGCACAGGCTGTGCCAAGATTATGCTCTGATACCACTGTAATACTCCCAAATGGGAAAAGCAGGAATATAGTGCAAAATGTTGGAACAATGTTGTAGATCATCATTTATAAAGAAATATGCCAATATGGAGACCTTTCATATGTTATTATAGTATAAAAATATGTTTAAAAGATGGCCCATAAGATGCATAACAAGAAATACAAGCCTCCAATGAACAAATCCCTCAATATGAGCTGTTGCAACCATATATAATAGCTGGAAAACCCTTACAACGTTATTTTATTGGCTCTGCAACAAAATTTGATTATACATCAGATCTATATCTGATATGTGCCTCAAAAGATAGATCGATATCATATTCATGCACTATACAAGCTCCTCTAAAGAACCCCTCAAGGGTTTTTAGCAAAACACCAAGTACAAGTTGTAGATCTGAGATCTAAGACTGCAGATCTATTAAAAAATACAGACCTGGAAAGTGTGGTTGATATGATTTGATCAATACAATAGCCTCCTCTAATAGATCCTCAAAGTGAAAGGCATATCCCAATCACTTGAAAATAAGCTCTCCAAATGGTGTGCTAAACCACCCTTCAACTCCTCCTACAAAAATAACACAGATCTAGAAGTAAACTGCACTGTAGGGTAAAAATAAGGTTTTCCTGATGCCAAGATCTGAAAATAAGCTCAAATACCTTCCATGTTGTCCTCCCAATGAAGTGGAAACCTCCTCCACTAAAAATGAGCACTGAAATGGACTAGATCTAGAGATCTAGTCTCCACTTGCTGCAGCTTGCAAAAACAACCAAAACCGCAACAGGATCTGCATTGTAGTTGAAAGAAGAAGCTTGGCCTTAAGCCATATAGTGGACAATTTAGTGCAAGACTCCTCCAAGAGCTCCTCAATGGAAGAGGTGGGATTCTCGATCAGGAAAACCCAATGCTAAACAACACTCTATCTCAGCTAAACAACAAGAGAAAGATATATGTCTCAACAGACCATATATTCAGAAATATCATATACATCAACAACCTCCATATGGATTCCATACTCTTCCTTAAATAGAATATGATCTTGCAAACCCTAAGCTCCATCCAAAAATATCACTACATTCACACAATGCATCTCCATCTAAAACTGCATTGTCCCTCATTGATGACCACTCCTCCATGATAGCACTGTTGATTTGGTCAAGGTTGACCTAGTCAAAGTGATCTAGCCCCTTTCACACCAAGGGTGATTTAATTAAGCTGCCAAGATTTGTCTCTTTCACATTTTGCATTGATTTATTTCATTATTAGGAGAATTTTGGGCCTCCTTTGTCCTCTTATTCTTTAAACAAAGCAGTAAAACAAAATGTAATATTCCAACTAGCTCATGGACAATTTAGGAATATTATAGCTATGAACAATCGTTGGACTAGTAGCAAGATTTGATGCGACTTTCTCCATGAAACCTCTTAAGTCATGTTGTTTGCTGAGAGTTGGTGCATAACAATCATCTTAACCAAAGCATGGTGAAATATATTGGGATGAGGACTTATACCTTTTCTTTGTAATTTTTCTGCCATCTTGACCAAACTCCTGAATAGATAGTTTGAAAAATTGAGAGATTTTGTAGTTGTAAAGTGAATTAGAAACCTGACATGGTATTGGTACAATCTTGAAAATATTCCCTCACATGTTCATCTCTACAATGAGGTTTTAGGAGCATTGGGTAGTTTTCAAGGTCCAATTCCATGCCCTTGAACTTGACTTCTCCTTCATTTGGAGTCCATGTTACTGAAGTGATGGCCTCTGCAGATAGAATGAATTCAATGCCTGCAATGGTTGCCTTGTCTCTGCTGAAGTTTTCGGTGAAAAGGGTAGTGAATGGGGCATGACATCCTAACTCTGTGATCTTCTCACAAAATATCAGACAGTCAGTGTTTTGAAAGCATCCCTTGGCATATGGGGAAGCATTAAGTTCATGAAATGTAGATGGATAAAATCTAGAGTGATGGCATCCCTTGTGAACTTTCTTTTCACCCTCCATGCTACTTTTGAATACAACCAAACCCTCCTAGATGAAATGAGTGGGTAGGGATGAGTGAATTTGGAAAAAAAAGGGATATGGATAGGGTAGGTTTAGGGGTTGTGATGGGGTATAAGAAGGTTGAGGAAAATTCCCCAAAAAATTGAGGCAATAGGGTAATGTGTTAGCTTGAGTATACAAGTGGAATTACTTGAAATGGGTATGGGAAAGTGGGTCAAAATAGGAAAACACAGATATTTTCCAGTTTTTCTATGGAAGTGTAGTGAGGAGTTAGGTTTTTTATGAAATAAGGGTAAAGGGGATTGTGAGTGATAGGAGGTGTTGTGGTAGGGTTTATAAAGGATAAATGAAGGTTTGAGATGGTGGGAAAAGGGTCTCCAATTGCCTAAACCAATTAAGAGAGGAGAAACCCTAAAATGGAGAGAAAAACCCTAATGATGAAAAAAACTCATATAATTATGAATTGACTTGAAGAAGGCTTTGTAAGTGTCCACTTACTGTGTAGGAGGCCACAAGGGGTTTGCACAATGATTTTGAAGCTTTGGAAGCTAATTTGGAAGCCAAAATCCAAAAACGTAGAAAATTTTGCAGAAGCAAAGCGCTAGCCCAGAAACATAGCACCAATACCGAGAAGCATCACGTTGCCCAAGAAACATCATGCAGTTGCTTCATAAGCGTCGCATAGCCTCCAGAAACGTAGCAGATTGGAATTTCTTGCAATTTTTTCTTGTTTTCTTCCACCTTTGGCGATGGCAATGTATTCTGTAGGTAAGAGATACAATTTATCAAGCAATAGGATGTAAAATGAGTGAAATAAATCACTTTTTCCCTTTTTATAACATCAATAAAAACACATGTTTTTGTCATTTAGTGAAAACATATTTTTTTGAAGAACACTTTGCTTTTTGAATATTTTGACAATGAAACAAGCTTTTGAAAGAAGACAAATTGTCTTATTATTATTATTATTCACCTACCTAAGCTAAATCCCTTTTAATATGACTTTGTATGATGGAAGTGAATGACTCTTCTTTTTTGCCTTTTTTATGAGATATTTTGGACATTTATGATGGTGAAATGAAGGACACCTAGACACTAATCTAGGTGAAAACATGGTGACTTAACCTAAAACTCTAAATGAAAATTAAGTCATGACTCATGAAATTAAAATAACCATGAACAACCTGAAGGGAATAGCTTTTAAAACCTTATACATATCCAACGATAAAAAAATTATTTGAAAACTAACTTGGAAATGTAAAATTTTGACCTATGACCCCTAGTAGAAAAATTTGAAAGAGTACATATTGATCACTGAATATTGGACACTACCATGTTACAGCCAGAAACTGGGCAGTTTAAGCTTGAAGGTCAGGAGCCACTAAGGTTTTGGACATTTGGTGAAAACCACAAAAAAAATGATTGACCACACCAACAAAATGTTGGAACAAATGTTTACAATGCTCAAGAAGCTTGCACAGTGGGTGAAGTAGCTTAGAGTTTTCCCATAATTTATACACTTGTAGACAACAACTAGGCATACCACCAAGCATGCATCATTGAGATGTAATGTAAGCTACATGATGAATTTGTTTCTATTCTATTGATCCAGGTTCTAATTATATCTATTTTAGCCTAGAGATTGTTGGAAAATGTAATTTGGTCAAGCAGTTGCATGAAGAACCATCATTGGTTCAATTGGAAAATGAAACCAAAAGAAAAATTAATTACCATGTGATATCATGTACGTTTCAACTCAGTTTCATGCCTACAAAAGATAATCTTAATATATTTCCATTGGGTGCATGCAATATATCGTTGGCCATGGACTGGTTGCACTTGTACAGAACTAAAGTGGATTGTTATGAAAAAAATATCGAATGCTTATTTTAGCAAGGAAAAAGTAGAGTTTTACAAGGTAGGAAAAACCCCAATTTAGTGAGGTTGATCACAACCATGTAGGCCAAGCGCAATAGAAAAAATTGATGCACAATTTTTGCAGTGAAATCCTAAGTGATGAAAAGGCTAGAAGCGATCTTGATAATGAGGAAAGTGACCTGCTAATAAGGTACATGGTTCTGCAATAGTATGTAGATGTATTTCTAAATGAAGTTCTTGAATTACGGCCTCATAGAGAGGTAGATTTCTCTATTGAGTTGGTACTTGAAGAAACACCATCATCTAATGTTCCATATAGGATCAGTACCCCTGAGTTGGTGGAGCTAAAATTGTACCTAGAAGAGATGTTAAACAAGGGCTACATAAGGCTGAGTGTGTCTCCATGGGGAGCACATGTATTGTTTGTAAAGAAGAAATACGGAAACCTAAGATTATGCATTGGTTACTGGAAATTAAACAAGGTGACCATAAATAATAGGTACCCATTGCCAAGAATTGATGATATATTTTATTAGTTGAGAGAAGCAAAATTTTTCTCCAAGATAGACTTGAGGTCAAGACATCATCAAGTAAGGATTAAGGAGGAGGAAATTTACAAGGCTGATTTCCGGATAAGATACAGGCACTATGATTTTCTAGTGGTACCCTTTGGGCTTACTTATTCCCCTGCCACATTCATGTGCTTAATGAGAAGTGTGTTGCATCCTTATTTGGATAATTTTGTGATTGTGTTTGTTGATGATATATTAGTGTATTCAAGAAATAAATAATAGCATGAAAATAATCTGGTTTCATTACTACAATTTTTGAGGGAGCACAAGCTTTGTAAAAAGCTCAAAAAGTGTGACTTTTTCCAGTCACAAATATATTATTTAGACATGTTGTTTCCAAAGAAGGGATATCATTTGATCCTAAAAATATTAAAGCCATAATGGATTGGCTAATGCCAAAGAATGTGAATGAGGTTAGATCATTCATGGGATTGACAGGTTATTATGAGATATTTATTAAACATTTCTCCAATATAGGCCATTCTATCACATATTTGTAGAGAAAAGGAAATAAATTTGAGTGGACAAATCAATGTGTAGCAATATTTGAGCAATTGAAACAATTTCCCAGAAATTCACCAATGTTGATAATTGCGGATCTTGATAAGGAATTTTTAGTGTGCACATATGCCTGCAAAGTAGGATTCTATGGAGTCTTGATGCAGGAAGGGAAGGTAGTGTTCTATGAGTCAAGGAAATTAAATGAGCAGGAGGTAAATTATGTGACTCGTGATCTAGAGTTGGCTGTGATATTTCATGTTTTAAAAATGCGGAGGCATTACCTCATTGGTAGGAAATTTACACTTATGAAAAACCATAGTGGGCTTAAGTATTTGTTTGAAAAAACCAAGTTTAACACAAGAAAAGTTATATGGTTGGCCATACTCAGTGAGTTTGAATTTGAAATCAAGTACATCAAAGATAAGGAAAACAAAGTTGTTGAAGCTCTTAGTAGGAGGATTCAATTGAATCACCTTACATCTGTAAGGTCTTTGTAAATGGACCTGGTAGAAAGGGTAAAGAATATAGGAAAACATGATGAAAAATATCAGCAAATGAGAAAATTTGCTACAAGATGGTGGGGATGAGGAATATCACCTCACTGATGACTACCTAATTAGGTTCAAAAACATAATTTATGTGCCAAACAATGTGGAATTAAAGAGACTCATAATGAAAGAGTTTCATGTCAAGCCTTATTTAGGCCATTCAGGGTACCAAAATACCCTCATGACCATTAATTTTTTATTATTATTGACCAATTTTGAAGGAAGAGGTGGTTAAATGCATAGGATTCTAGTAATTAAAGGTTGAATGTAAGCATCCAACATGGATATTACATCGGATTCTCATTCCAGAATGGTAGTGGGAGGTAATTTGTATGGATTTCATTACAGATTTTCCTAGAACATCTAGGAAACATGATGCAATCATGGTGGTAATTGACAGGTTGAGCTAAGTGGCTCATTTTGTAGTGATAAAATACACCAATTATGATAGTGAGGTGGAACAAATATTCATAAAGGAGATTGTGAGATTGCATGGTATCCCCAAGAAAATTATTTTAGACCGAGATGCTAAGTTCACCTCAAGGTTATGGATAAAAATGTTCATAGGTTTGGGGACCAAGTTTTCATTTAGTACAACATATCATCCACAAACGAATCGGAAAATAGAGAGGAAAAATAGGATCCTCAAGGACATGTTGAGAATTTATGTCATGCATTAGCCTAAGAAGTGGGAGGAGTACCTACCACTTGTTGAGTTTGCATACAAAAATGGATACCAATAATCCATAAAAATGAGTCCATTTCAGGCATTGTATGGGAAGAGTTGAAATACTCATATTAGCTAGGATGATCCAATGAATAGGGTCCTTGTTGGGCTTGGTATGCTCAAGGAAATGGAGCAGAAAATTTAAATTATCAAGAAAAATTTAAAAGTGGCACAAGATAGGCAGAAAAGTTATGCAGACCAACATAGGGTGCATAAAGAGTTCCATGTTGGAGAACATATTTATTTGAGAATAAAACCCAAGAAAAGTTCCTTGAAAAATGGGTCATGTGCCAAGTTCGATCCATAGTACTGTGGGCCTTTTGAGATCCTTGAGAGGATTGGACCAATGGCCTATAGGCTGGATTTACCTCCAACAATTAAAGTTCATGATGTTTTCCATGTTTCCTTACTTAAAATATATATGCAGGATTATAATAATGTGATTGATTGATATGTGCTACAGGTGGAACAAGAGGGGGATTTCTATCCATATCCATTGTTCATTCTAGATCGTAGGAGTCTCATGCTTCAGCATCGAGCCATGGAGCAAGTCAAAGTGCAGTGGAGGAAATTTGGTCCAAAGGAAGCCATTTGGGAAATGGATGACTCCATGAGAGCAGCATAGCCATTTTTGTTTGTTGGATGAGGAAAATGTGTGTATATGATTATAAATATTGTATAGAATTATTTATATAAATATCCATAGAACAATATGTGTTTTATTTTGTTTCCATGTGTTTCATATGAGCAGAAGAACACATAGGGCGATGTTCCCTCAAGGGGGAGGAGTTTGTGAAAACCCCAACCTAGGTTCCTCACAAAAATTAAATATAAATATTTTACAAAAATATTTTAAAAGGGTGGAGTTAAAAGGGACACATATTCTAGAGATGAGGAGGTGGCTTGCTTGGGATATGTAAGGTTCCATTTATATGAAATATAGAATTTTTGGAAAACCATTAAAGGTTGGTTGGTGTGCCTTAAATAAACTGGTTCCTAAATTAAAATGGACTACAAAGGGATGTACATAGGCCATGTACTTAAGAAACCGAACAAGGCTAAGAGGAAAGTAAATTTTTGAAGACTAGACATCGCAAGGCAATAAGGATAGGAAGGTCAGTCCCTATGCAACAAGATAAAAAACAAAGGAAAAAAGGAGGGTTTCAACATCAAAGGGGAAGAGGGTCATTCCTCATTCACTCATTTAGGTAGAGCATCCATTTGAGTATCATACAATAGGGAGCATCACATTAGAGAAGGAAGAGTAGAGTAAATATTTGTTGAGGAGAAGAGAAGATAAATACAACATTTTGGTTAGCATGACTAACATAAAGATTGCCTCTCCTTCATGAGGAACAATGCCTCTTGAGTCCCTGTAAATATAGAGGGTGGATATGGTTTTCTGTAGATTCCCTTGATGGTGTGGATAGAGGATTGTATCCTTGGATTCCGGCAAGGAGGGCTCAGAAGCTTCTCTTGCAGTGATTTTGCAATGGGTTCTAGATTCCCTAAAGTGGGTGAAACCATTGTGTTTAGGGTGGATAATTTCTCTCTAGATTCCCTTGAAATTCTTGGGGTGGAAGAATTTGGCCTCTAGATTCCTTGTGTGTACTTTGGTTGGAGGCAACAAACCTCTAGATTCCCTGTATGCATTGATTGGATGCCATTGGATATATAGAGGGTGGAGGAAATTGGCCTCTGTATTCCCGGTATAATATTGGACTGCTAAGTGGTTGGTGGGTGGAGGAAGGAGGTCCTCTGGATTCTCTATTTCAACTGGCAGCTAGTGTTTAAATCCTTTGAGAAAGTGCCTTAGTCTCTGGAATCTGGCTCAGGGGTGATACCTACAAGTAAGCTTGGTTGCAACTATCTATGGTTGGTGGAAAGTCCTTGTCCCAGACTTAGTTGCAAAAAATATTCTAAGATGGACAATATTTATACATTGGTTTATTTTACAATACATATATGTGTTTACATTCTTGTATGGAATGGTGCCTATGATTATTATGAAAATGTGTTGCATTTATAGTTTAAAATGATGTTGATAATGTATTGAATCTATGTTGTATTTCCAAATTGAAATGATGTGCTATGTGAAATGCATACCAATTTTGTTAATAACATATATTACATAATGTGGATGGTTGATATGCTATGAAATGTTAGAATAATTGAAAGGGCTCCTATGGACTTGAACCAGGCTATGAAATAAAAAATAATAAAAACGCACATAGGTTAAATACGTCAGAATGGTTCATAAGAACCAAATTTAACCATTAAAATATTTAGCATATGAACCCTTTTATTACAGAATAAAATTTACAATTAACACACTCTGTTTGATAGGATATGTGTACACACACACACACACACACACACACACACATATATATATATATATATATTTCTAACCTGTAAATTAGTTTATGAGGCATGTGTTGATGTCGAGGATGAATTCCTCTTCCAATTGTAATAGCCAGTGACCTTACATTAGAGGCTTCTTAGAGTTGAATTTCCAACAATGATCATCCTAGCCCTAGAGGCACTGATTCTAATTGTTGTGCGTCACCACTAGTAGCAAAATTCCAATGAAGCCACTAAGTGGTGCCATAGAATTGTTCGTAGGCTTGTTTAGAAGCATGGATCTCTTGGCGTGTAATAGTAGAGGTGAAGGCCCTTTGGGAGTTCATTGCATGTCCTTGGCAGAAGGAAACAATCAGATCACTAGAGTGCGCATGCCTGGAATTCCCTGTCCTGATAAATGGAATACTTGAAGGTAAGGAACTCGTTGGAATGGCTTTAGCATAAGCTTAGGAGGGGTAGCATTAGTGGGTGCTTAGTAAGTCACCACAACCATTATCAAATGTTGGTGCATATCTTGATGATTTGCAGAACCATCGTGGTCAAACCATGGTCTAAGAGACCAACGAAAGGAAATAAGCACAAAAGGGGAACAAACTCCAGGATTAACTATCGGGGCCAAGATTAATCGGGTTGCTCAAAATTTGGTAGGTTCTCTCTGGTTGGGCCATGGTAGAGATCAAATCTTAGCAATGTTGTGATGAAAGAGGGTAGAGCATTAACCTTATAGTGTAGTCGACTAACCTTATCCTTCAACTTGGTGAAACCATAGTCATGGAAGCATGGTATTGGCGTGTCCATATTCCCCCCATCATGATTAAATGAAGGAATATGGCATGGCCTAGATTTTCTATCCTAGAAGTTTAGTTTACATCACAAAAGGGATCGACAGGGATGACATCAGTTTTGATGCACTAGCTAGAAGTGGTGCTGACAAAACAACTCATCCCTAAGGCCATGTATCATAGATTACTTTTGTATTGAAAAATAGGTTAGTAGGGATGAGTGGGCACTAGGTCAGCTGGGATCACAACTCAAAGGCAGAAATCATCCCCATTGGCCAAAGCAAAGCCCACTATCCAACTCATTCCTCCGACCAAATATTTTGTAAGTTAGAAAAAGGTAATTGTAACAGGGCATGGAATGGCATGAGGTTGGGCCAGGTTGGCCTCCATGTAACCCCATAGGCAATAATAATAGTGTAGGGAGGACCCACCTGAAAAGTCTTCCTGGTGGATTAACCAAAAAGTATTCACTATCACTTATAAGGAAGGTAGCGAGGTGAGTCAATGCAGGATTTAGTGGCAATGCCATTATTGTGCCCCAAGTAGGAGAAAATTTGTGCATAGGAATAGCCCATTGGCCACGTGGCCTAGAGGCCATACCCTGGAAGAATTGATTACCAATACAAAGGAGAAACATGGCTAACAAGGCGTTGGGCCAACTATGCCTACATTTCAGAGGCAAAGGGGCATCCCCATTGGCAGGCTATGGACCACTGTTTCTATGTGGCCTGGAGGTGCGTGCATGGGCAACAATGCGAGCATCAGGATAAAACATATGGGATGATGTAATTCAGGTCACAATAGTAGAGTGTGCACCTAAATTGGTGGAGAGGTGGTCCCACCTAATAGGTCATCCCAAAGTAATGATCCCAGAAGCGTAGAGAGGTACAAAAACTGGGAGGGTGTTGGGATAAAATAAATCAGGATGATGTGGTACATGCTACAATGGTAGTTTAAATTCAGAGCAACAAACCAATGGGGGGAGGATGTCGTGACCCCACCATACATGCAAGCCCAATAATGAGGCCCCAATGGGTAACAAAGTAGCATGCCTAGGAATCATTGGGAAGGGGAAATGGGATGACATGTCCCTAAGGGTCATCCTAGAGGTATAAGGATAGCTAGAGTGAAAATGTCGAGACAACATGTTTATTGCATGGCCATTAGATTCAATCAGGCACAACATGACCCATCAAGTATGGGAGCATGATTATATGTATATATGTGTGTGTGTGTGTGTGTGTGTGTGTGTGTGAAAAATAGGGGCTTGAACCATTTATTGTGATATTTATAAAATAAGTAATTGTACCTGAGGAGTTGGATAAGTGGGTAGCCACCCCACTAGTAAGAAAGTGGGATGGTGTTGTTACAATGGCGACCACTAGATTTGTTGAATGCATCCCCCTGGAAACTTTTATTTTTACTAGATATGTAGGTGTGAGGGATTGTCTTACTGCAAATATTATCTCTATTTATCTACAACCTTGCAAGGATCATGGTTTTGTGTAACATGGAAGCTATAATGGGCCTGGTTATGAAACTTTGTTTCAAATTTTAGAAGAGAGAGTCGCTGCCACTCAGGTTGGATCTAGTTTCATGACACTTCCAACTCACACGAAGTTAGGTTTATATGATCTCATTGGAATCATTGGAAACCATTCATTACACTGGAGGAAACCTCAACTATCAAGGACCCTGTTCTGCAAGGGTTTTTATGCTCCTATGGGGAGGTTGTTACCCCAAATATAGAAAATTTTACTATCATTGTGAAAAAAGTATTAAGATGTTCCCTTTATTTGAAATTCAAAGCCACAAATCTCATCTCCCCATTCATAGACTGGATACATGATTGGGATAGAGCCTCATATGACATTTTTCAACTCTAAACAAAGGACGACAACTTTAGGATAAAAAAGTTGTAAGTGAGTATGGCATAACTAAGGACGCCGTGATTTATATGGTTTCAAGAGTAAGAGGTGGAGCCATAGTCTGGGGTGCATCCTCCTCATCCCAATGAAAATCATTTAAGGATGTCCTTAAACTAGGGCCTCCACCTCCAAACCCTAAATATCTCTCATGAAAGGCATTTTTGGTAGATTAGGTAGTGAAAACCCCATCTTTTGAAGTGGATAATTTGATATGTATATTCTTGGCTGCAAATTATAAACATAAAGCACTTATTTTCCATTTTAATGGCTTTTATCCCTCCACATCTACCCTTCAAGAGTGGGTGAATCAAAACTGGTCTCATAATGTTGTGTTACATTTTTCCTCCAAAGAATAGTCTCAAAATGTTATGTTACATTTTTAATCCAAAGGATTCTTTGTTGTGCTTTTCCAAAATTTACAGGACCGGAAAAAGGTTTTTTATAAGGGACCTTGGTTTTGGGGCCACTCCAACCTTTCTTTTCAACCATGTTTCCCTGATTTTAATCCTCTTTCCATGTCAACTCTAACAACTCCTATATAGGTAAGTCTCCCTAACCTGCCCATCCATTTGTCTCATCTCGATGTTTTAGAAGATGTGGGTAGCCTAATAGGTCACTACATAAAAAAAGAAAATGATATGATGAGAAAATGGATTATCACATTTGTTCACATATGTGTTTAGTAAAGGATTGTATGACAAAATCCTCCTCAAATGGAGGGGCATGGTTTATTCACAACTGGTGGATTATGAGAACATTTCTTTTTTCTATAGAACTTGTCAACAACCTGGTCATCTCTAGAATGTTTTCCCCTTTTATAAAGGGTCCTATACCCACTTAGATCTAAAGAAAAAGAACTGTAATTGATAATATTTGAAGGGATCAAAAGGACCCAAGGCTACTGCAAATCACAATTAGGATACCACACAACAACAAAAGTTACCTAGATTCAAAGAAACACTTTCAAACTCATCTTAGCCTCATGCAGAGCCATCACGCCCCTCTACATAGGAATTTTACCCTTCTACCAAACCCAAAAAAGGCTCAACCATAATTTTGGCCCTGTCAATGAGTGGGCACAAATGTACCCATGAATCGGATCACTCAGATAGTGATAAGGAAACAATAAATATTCTAGAATCTTTGACAATGAAAGTGTCTCAAGAAAATGATGTCATTGTTTCATTTTCTCCTGACAACCCCTTGAGTTGGATATATGTCCACAAGGGAAAAGGAAAGAAGGAAAAATCCATGATCAATTTTGAGATCTAAAATCATGAATTTAGTAAATGTATCGTTGTGTATTGGGTTTAAGGAATGAATGTTGTAATCTGGTCCTTTTTAGGTAATAAAAATCAATTTACAAAAAAAACAAAAGGCTTAGGATAGATAAATACAATTTGCATGGAGAAAGTTGCCAAAGAGAAGGACTAATTTTCACTTTATTAAATATATTATGAAATTCAAAATTATTTGGTGACCATGTTGAACTTCTTTACAGTATACAAAGTATACTTGGCTTATGACATGAAAATAATTTATTTTTCCATATTTTAATGCCCAAAAAATAATTCAACTAACCAAGATTTTCCATCGCAAATTCAACAATCACATGTGACTTAAAATTTTGAAACAATTTAGAACCATTAGATACGCAAATCAAATCATCAACTGTAATGTCCTGTGTGCGGGTAGGGCCCGTAGCCATGTGTCCGGGGTCTGTGTAATGAGGGGTACTGCGCAAGGGTCCCCGCCCTCAGATGCTCTGGTGGGCCGACCCCCACCCTTAACACCCTGGGATGTCGCCCTCACTA
The DNA here is from genome assembly GCA_034641835.2 of Pinus albicaulis. Classification (NCBI taxonomy): domain Eukaryota; kingdom Viridiplantae; phylum Streptophyta; class Pinopsida; order Pinales; family Pinaceae; genus Pinus; species Pinus albicaulis. The sequence goes on from CM076570.1 coordinate 87,633,984, forward strand.
ACATGTCAGTATTTTGGTGTAGTAGTTGGGCCTTAGTGGTATCAGAGTAAAGGTCTCGAGGTCGAGACTCGCAGAGCGTGGTGGGTTGTAATGTCTCGTGTGTGGGTAGGGCCCACAACCACGTGTCTGGGGTCTGCGTAATGAGGGGTATTGCGCAAGGGTCCCCACCCTCAGATGCTCTGGTGGGCCGACCCCTACCCTTAACACCTTGGGATGCCACCCTCAATAACAGGCTGGTCTTTTGGTGTAGTGGTTGGGCTTTAGATGGTCCTTCCACTTCTTGAAAACCTCTAGGAGTTTCTTGGCATTTCTTCTCCTTCATCTGCTTAACCTCCTAGGAGAGGTTCTTCCTGGATCTAAAAAGTGATGAGAGAAAACTCATCCTCTCCATCATTCTAATCTTTTATCCTTCTCTTTATTCTTTTTATAGTTGGAACTCACAGGCTGAGCCAAAGATCATGCTCCGATACCATTGTAACATTCCCAATTGGGACTACTTAGCAATTCATGCCTGAAAAACACATTTTTCAGGAATGTATGCTACAGAAACCAAGATCAGCCCTTGGATCCCTTATATCTGATAATATAAGACCCAAATCCAAGAGGAAATTAGAAACCGATCAAACTAGGCGAGGTAAACAGGCCTCTTACACCTAGTATGGCTTGAAAATGCCCAAGAATGGGATTGCAGCAATATGTAAATACAATACTGGAGTAGCAGCAAGCTATTAACTCATGATATTCATTGAGAAACACAAAGCTATCAATTATTGTTACAGCAGCAACTTATTACACCTTTCATGATCCCAAAAGTTGGGGAAATGCAGCAAATGGGGCCATAAAAAGGCTATCTTCAAAAAATTATGCTATAAATGTGAGAAATGGGACTTGGATCCCTTATTTAATGCTATATACATATCACATACAGAATTGGAGAAAAAAAAAATCCCTCTAGCGAAGCTAAACAGATCTCCCCAAACCAATACAGCTCAAATACGCCCAAACCCCGTGACTTTTGTTAACATAAAATAATGAAGCATGTAACAACATTATTTTAATGAGGGTTTATGAAGCAATAAATGAGAAACAATATATCTATATTTTACAATCATTCAATGGCTGAGAAAAATGGAGATCTCTTCCTTTTTATACAAAATGAGAATAACCCGGCAAGGGTTCCATGAAAGTACAGGTATAAAACACCAGATCTGCAGATCTAGATCTTAAATAACATAGTTATATGATAGATTTGTATATATGTAGCTGAAATTTACAAGAAATAGAAGAATAGGCTTTATACAATCTTCCCGGGAGAAGGGTTGGCCCTTTCCCCAAAGGACAAGCTCAAGATCAAGGGTCTTGACCATACTACTGCAACACTGAGAGGAATGACGTAGTTCCTGCAAGGGACTATGTTGTAGGAGATGAAAATTACATTGGACACCTACCAATATCTGAAATAAAGCTTTGGGACTCCCTCACTGATCACCCAGAGAAATAAAGGCTTCCTCCTCTGAAACACAACTACAGGAAGTGGTGTTGTGGACCTTCCACTACAACACCCTGCAACACAACGTTATGCTCTACAGAAATAATGTTGTGGCTGAAGGAGGATGCTTGGCCTTAAGAATAAATGTGGAAAACTAAAGTAAAATGCTCCTCCAAGAGGCCTCTCAAGGTAGGAGAAGTAATTCCTAAACAGGAATGCCTTGTGCTAAACAGCATTGCAGCTCTGCTAAACAGCAAGAGAATCCCAAACACTCATGCAGACCATCAAATCAATAATCATCAAGCTAACCTCAAATGGCTTCCATTTTCTTCCTTATAAGCTATGCGAGGCTCCTCACCTTGGGTCCCAACCATTAGGGTTTCCACATGCACATGATCAATCTCCCTCCAAAACTGCATTGTATCTCCATTAAGGCCACTCTCCCTTAACAACGTTGTTTGATTTGGTAAAAATTGACCTCTTCAGCCTGCTTCATCCCTTTTCACACCCAAGTGTCTTTAATCCAGCTTTCTTATGTATATCTAAGTTAATCCTTGTTCACATTGAGCTATTTACATTGGTGATCCACTCCTCTTCATACATGCTATTGACTTGGTCAAACCTGACATTGTCCAAATGAAAAAGTCCCTTTTCACACATGAGGGTGTGAAATCCAGCTACTACAATGATCCCCCTTCATACCAAGAGGGTGTTTATGTTGATTAAGTTAAGTATGGGTCTCCTCCCCCATTTATTCATCTACTCGGTGAAAAAATCAAAAATCAATATTCCTATTAGCTGCATGCTAATGTAGGAATATTACAGTCCTCCCCTCCAAAATGTTGCTTGTCCTCGAGAAACTATAAGGATAGAACTAAAGAGTTTCCTCTCCTCCTCTTGTAGCATCCTCATATGATGAGCATCTCCAAGGAATATGATTTTGTCTCAAAAATGAATCTCCATAGTGCCCCTCCCAAGCATGCAAGCTAGCATTTGGTGAGCATCCCAAATAGCCATCATCATGAAAAGGTGAAATAATCAAGGAGGAAACTATGTGTTGTCTAGAGGTCCTCCCAAGGCATGGATTCTGAAATGTGTTGGGAACTATCATTCCCATGTAAAACCTCCACCCCCAAGCTATCATCCATACAAGATGAGTCACCCTCCAACTTGGCAACTCATGAAAAATCTCCTCCACCATTGGCTCCTGCAATGTAAGTGGTCTGAATAAATGAAAATGGTAGAAAAAATGGCCTACCCCATGCTGTCCTACTCTCCACTTATGATAAGTGTAGAGCATATGTTGATCTTGGGCTGCAATAAGGTTTCCCTCAAGCGGCAAGAAGAAGATTAGATCTCCAAAGATCCTTTCTCCCATGTCATGAAACATGCTGGCCCAAATCATCCCATTCAAAATGAATGGCACATCATCACCATTTGGCATCCAAATCAGAAAAATGCTGAAGGTTATATGTAAGTTTGGATGATACCAATGGTTTATCAAGTGGATATAACAGAGCAGTCTTCTCGACTGCTGCTTGAGAACATCATGTGGCAAGTTTTCTCCCAATGATTTGATCATTTACTATGTGGTAGTAATTAGCAATATATATCAGTTGAGCACAATCAAAACAATAATACACTTTCCCAAAGTTAAGTAGAGATGGGTTATCATCATTATAAAGATTTTCCCTAAAGTGACCATGAAACCCAAGAATAATCTTGCTCTCATGTGGAGCAATGCACTGTCCATAGATGGTGAGAAGATACAAATACTCAATGGAACAATCAAAGATGTATTTCTCACCATGCATAGTGAGTAAGCTAAAATTGAGGTCCATGGATGAGTCCTCCCATGAGAATCTCCTCATAAAAATCTGCAAATAGAAAGGATGCATACTCCCTGTTAGGGTCCTATAAATATAGGATTCATAATTTGGAATTGACTTTTGATAGTCTTGTAAAATATGTACATACCTTGCTTTCTGCAAGTTTTTTTCCCATATTTTGTAAAAAAAAAAAAAAAAAAATAGAAAATAAAAAAAGAGGGTAAAAGTCCTAAAATAAAGATCAAAGGACTTAAAAAATATAGACCCCAAAAGAAAAAGATGAAAATAAAACATGAAAGTGCGCAAGTCCAAATGCCACTACTTTTTACTTTTTGTAAATGATTATGGCAGAGTGTCAATAAATTCCATAATCCATGATGAGTTAAACTGTTTAATCTTGACTTGTCATGTTGTCAATTTCAAGTTTTAGATAGTGAATAAATATTTGTCAGACAGTTTGATCCTGAAAAATCATTAGTTAGGTAGAAAATAATGAGGAGCTCAACAGTTTAATCTAAGCCCTCGAATGAAATAAGGTATAATTAGATAGTTTATGCTTTCAAAAGAATAAATGTTTCAAGGTTGCAAGTTTAAAAGCACCTGCCAAAAGCAAGAAAAAATGTTAGAGTAATGTTGGGTAGGTAGAAAGAAGAGGGAAAAATCATGTGATATTCATCAATGGGAAAAAAATCACTAATTTCCCCTCCCCTGTAATTATTCAGTATTCTAGGCTATCAGTCAAACAGGCTCAGAGCATTTCTCTGACTTTTGTTGGGACCGGACCCAAGGCTCGATGACTGGTTACTTGAAAATGTTGAATTTTTATGTTAAATCCCCATTTACCATTATTTATCCCTCATTCCTACATTTAAGTCATCTTCGTAAGTAAAGAATCCTTCTTACTTAATGAAACCTAAAATCCCATTTGATTAACTTCCTTCATTCATAAAAATACAAAAACCCTCAAAAACACACTGTCCTAAGTAAGTTGGTGAAATGATGAAATAATAAGCCATGCTTTTATTTATTCAATCTGCTTAGTCATTTAGTGTATTTTGTGTATTCCATTTCCCCTTGTCATATTAACTTCTAACTTACTTTATTAATTCCCTAAAAATACCTTATCCTATCTATATAAATTCCCTTTATCTAAAATACCCCCTTAAACCCACTATTGTAATATTTTGACCAAAGATATTATCCACATGGTGAATTAAAAACCCAAAATATATTCCCTTTTTTCTCAAACTAACTTTAATTAAATACCCCGCCCCCTATGGTTATAGACCTTTCAAAAAAGTCTAAAACTATATAGTAAAATAAAAAATGTGAATATCACTTTCATACATATCCTATGTGTTGAATGCCCAAAAATATTGCCCATCCCATGTTTATCCTAAGTGTTAAGACAGAATAAAGTTTGTTACAAAAAGCAACTCCCTCGCCTTTGTAATATACTCATTAATATTTCCCCACATCACCTTTTAACCCAAGGTTTTACCACTATGCAACTAAGGTTTTAATCTATTTAATGTTTAAACCTTTCCCAAATTTTCTCCCCGATATGTAATAGCCTTACGCTATACATTAAGTTAACCTAGGTTGAACCCTATAATCCCGCCTCATGCCCCCACTCACATACGTTTTAATCTCTTTTAACTATATATAAGCCTGCCTTATATACATAACTATAAAACCTTTAATCCAATGCTTAGTTTATGAAGGTTTTAAAGCCATTTCCATCCCTCAACGCATATCATTTAAAACTCGGTCCCACATAACTTTCGACTACAACTTATAAACTAATCCTGGCCCTTCGCTTCAACCTTTTAGATGTGACAGCACAAGATCCTTTTCACACTCACAACATGATCGTCCGCCAAAAGCCCAAATGGACATGAAATGGGTTGTTTTGACATTTCTACCTCCTGCGACGTGGAAAAACACCATTCGATCGCATTCATTCAGAGCAAAATAGCTTACCACCATTATCCAACGTGAAAATTGCTGCCTGTTTCGCATTTCAAAATCAAAACTATCGCCCACCATTTGATGGGACTTGCAATTACTGCATTTACGATGGTTAATTATCAAATTTTTAAACCTTTGATATACCATTTTAATGTGTATTTGTGCATTCAAACTGTAAAAGAGCTCTATTTGACTGGAAAAGACCCTTTTGATAAAAAATTATCAACTTATACCTGGAAAGAGTTGAAATTGACCACAGATTCCCCAGTGAAGACCATTAAAGCCATTCGACTGCACCAAAAATCCGGACCAGTCTTCAGATTAAACCAATATTTTCTCAAGAACCCTTCAAGCAACAAAATACCTGCATTCAAAGGTATTTATCGACAATCAAGACCTGCAATTTCAAAATTCAGACCCAGAATCATTGAACTAAGTTTTTTAATGGTTTTGACAAAAGAAATTACCTAAAAAGGCCCGAAAAAGAGGCCAAACCTTGGCCAATTTTTCCCAGAAAGTTCTGAGTCTGAAAGAAGCACTTTTTTAGACAATTTCCTCAATTTGTGACCTCTGAAGATCAATTTCACATACAGGAAAGGGTTTAAAGCCTTTAAATATCTTAAAAACCCCTTTTGTAGTCAAATTCCCTCAAGAAACCCTCATTTCCGTTTTTATCCCAAGTTTTACATCATCAGAAAAAAAAAATTGAGAAAAAATCCCAAAAGAAGCCATCCTTAGCCTAAATTGCTCAGTTTTCTCTCTGTTTAAATAAAAAAAAAGAAACTCCTGCAAACAGTCTAATCTTATAGAAGTAGCCCAAAAATGCCTAAAAAACAGAGTTAAACCTCCACAAGAAGATCTCATTCCACAGGTCTTTCAAAAAGCCTTCAATCACCTCCTTTCTGACCTCTGTTTCATTAACAAATTTTTTTATTTTTGCAGGTTATTATCAGAATAAGAAAATGGGCCAACAGTTTCAATACTAGTTGACAAAAAATTGTTTGCTCCAAATTCTCAGATTTTAATTCAAAAGCTTCATTCAAAAAATAGTTTGTATACAAATAAAGAATAAAATCAAGTCAGAGAGAGATCAGAATGTTGAAATGTGCACATTGAATGGTAAAAGTGAAATCAGAATTCACAATGACAGTGAAACAGAATAGTCAAAGAGCATCAGAGTTAAAGTGTATCAAGTAAAAGTTAGAGTGAAAGTTAAAACAAAGTTACAGAGCAGTCAAGGAAAAACAGTAAAAGTAAAATAAAAAGAAGTAATGGTTAACAGAGATGAAAATATTTTCACCAACAACAATTAATTTTATCCAAAGTGAAAGTAAAAACAGTTAAAAGAACAAAAAGGTTAAAAGATGAAAACATAACAAGAAGGAACATTTTTGCAGAAATTTCCTGTTTAAGCCATTGTTTTGCATAAACTATTGTGACCAATCCAAGATGAATTTTGAAAAACTAAAGGAGGTTTATGTTATTAAGGTTTCCAACTACAAAAACCTCTCTCAGGTTTCTAACAGCCATTATGGATTGGGAAATATTAAACAATATTGGAAAACACTTTTTGCAGAAAATTCTTGTTAAGTCATAATTTTGCAGAGAAAATTTTGCCTAATAAGAAATATATCTTACAAAAAATAAGAAGGTTTTTGTTCCTAAGAGACCCATATACAAACACCTATCTCACTTTGTGCACAACTATTACAGAATGAAATATACATGTGCATCTTTACAACCTATTTTTCAGACTCTATAAAACTCTATTTTACACATCTTTTTGCAGAGCCGTTTGTGAATAGCTGGAACAGAAAGATAGGAAAATGACAGAGGTTTATCTCACCAACATATTCATCTACTGTTGTAGAGGTAAATCCCCTCTGTGGACAGAGGCGATCCCTACTAGCCTAGATCGGGTCTAGCAACAATTGTATCACGCTAAGGTGCAAGTTCCTAATTGCAATAAACCAAATGGCGAAGAAGGCTTACCTTGAATCCAACGTTGTTGTTCGTAGAGAAGATAACGCTCCCGTTTCCTTGCTTCAATAGATCACAATCCTCCCACCTGCCGCGATCGAACACCTACACACACAAGAAACATGACAAACACAAGCATAAAACCCAATATATGCAATTATGTATCAGTCAGAGAAGACACAACTCATGATCATAATGAACAATACGAGTGGAACCATAACCAATAGTCACTTATAATTAATTCATACAAAGGAAAATACAACCTCACTACGTGACACAGATCTTCCTTCGGTGTGTCGTATATGGAATACGTCTCGTGTGGAAGGAGGGATGGGACAAGCCTCTCTCTTCGATGCTCTTTAGAGGTATTCCTGACCCACGATTTGGCTCTATGAGGACTATCAAGGCTCTTGCAACATTATTTGAAGCTATGAAGGCTACTTGGAGACTCGACAAAGCTGACCCCTTCATCGTGGAAAGATAGCTGTATTTATGTAGAGAAGGAGGTTGAGATCCCTGACCAGCAGAAGGAAACATCACCAGGAGGGTTCCCCATAAGGTGGAAACAAGAGGCCAAAGGAGGAAGGCCATGGTTATTCAGTCGAAACCACTCCTCATGACTCATCCACGAAGTTGTTGTAATCAAAACTTCGCCTCTTTTTAAAAAAAATTTCCTTAAGCAGATTAGCGCGGGTGCTTAACTGGGACAAAGCGCCAACTGGCATGGGCTCAGTATTAATTTTCCCCATTGGCGCAAGGACATAACGGGCTACTAGCGCCAAGGCAAAAATAAGTGTTTTTAGGCGTCTGCTCAGGAAATGATCAACAGAAGAAATTTTGTCCTCATGGAAAGGGATGCAATGATGGTATTTGCAAGGCATGACACTGCTTATTGGTCACACAAATGACCCTCCAATGGGTGATATGGGGATTGCAGGGACGGTGAAAAATTACTTTGTAACAGGTGCCTCCTAAAGCATGAGGCCCGAAAGAGAGAGAGGGGTGAAATTCTTTACGAGAACGTGTCCAACTGAAAACACTGCCGTCGAAAAACCTGCGTAGAGAAGTACAACTAATATCTCAAATACATGATATATGTGGTATGGGCGCAGCCATCCATAACAGAGTATATGATAATCCAGATCCAAGGTATGGACGCAGCCATCCAGTAAGGATCGATAAATAGACTCAGGTATGGTCGCAGCCATCCAATGAATGAGTCATGCAACCAATCATAATAATCCACAAAATCGCAACCTGGATTCTAACAGAGAAAATCCAGGGTCTTGCGCTCCATCTTGACCCGAACAAAGTACAAGTTCAAGCATGCGAATAAGTGAGCTGAAGTCGAACATGCAAGAACATCGCCTGATTACCAGCCAATGATGAAAGCTGTTAACAGACGTGAGAGGTACCACCAATAATGGCAATGGCCCTCAAGGTACTATAGGTACAATCTACGGCATGTGAAACAGTGAGCTAGCGTCGAACACTCGTAGAATCACTCGATCGGAGGCCAATGATGAAAACCTCACGTTGAACGCGAAGAACCTGCCATTGAGGCATGCAGGCTCCAAGGTACCAAAGGGAGTCTCTAGATCAACTTCCCGAATAATGAGCTGAAGTCGACAGGAAGTGACCTTGATCGAAGGTGGGCCATAGTGTTTCCCACATCATCGACGCGAGACAAAGGAACATAATGTCTTTTTGAATTAGGATCAGATGAGAATCAGAGGAAGGTTGAGACTTTTTTGCAGAGGTCAACTTCTCTTGAACATATCGGCAGCACGACAGTGGATTTGGCAGTATTTTGACATCAAAAGATCAGGGGTCATGATGATGAGGCAAAGTGAAAATGGGAGGTCAAAAGGGATTACCAAAACCCACGGAGGCAAGTGAAAAACGACATGAGATGTCCCCATCCTGACACAAATGCAGACAAGTGCCATGTTCAAGAGCAACATACTGCCGACACGACAATGATGCTGGTTCCATTTTTCCCCACCATTTCTGGCGAGTACCTCTTTATTTTTACACAAGGTTAAAGAGGATACCATATGCTTGTCATGTAAGTTTTTCCTTCGGATGAATCCAACCTAGTACATTTAACGAGCCCTAAGAAGGAGGAACTTGAATACCATCATTACGACCGAATCCGATGTCATCGGGGTTTAACGATTCTGAAAAAGGGAGAACTCGGCATCTTTTCATGTTTAAAGAGTTTGAAAAGATAGTGGACAAGTAAACTCCAACAGTCCCTTTTCGTAAATAGTTTCTCAAATTCGAAAAGGTAGAAAACTATGTCTGAGAAAACCTCCTAGTCGTGATAGGCTAGGGTATTCCTTTTTTGTAAATAATCTATCCCAGCCTGAAAAAGGGGTAAACATATACTAGGTAGATGTCGTTTCGTAACCACTTTAATGAGATCAAAACAACAAGCGACTCAGAAATATTTTCATGTTTAGAGAGTCAGAAAAGAGCTGAAAGATGACTCCTCCTGGAGGAACGAGTGGTATACAGGGTAGCTACTAGTTCCGGTACAGGTGGATCTGCTCAAAACAAATAAAGGTCAAAAGGCTGGCTAACAAAGACCACTCATCACAGCGGTTCCTCCGGAATGGGTAAAACAACCAAGTGAAGGCATATGATCGGCCAAGCAGGCAGTGACAATGGAGTGAGAAAACCAAGGTTCATCTAGCAAAAATAGGTTGATAAAATGGCAATCACAAGAGGTAAAATGGGAATGGTTTCATTTTTATACAAGCTTGAAATCAGAAAACTTTTCTTGAAGTTGGTTTCATTTTTACACAAGCTTGAAACAAAGATAAACTATGCTTGAAACCAGTTTCATTTTTACACAAGCTTGAAACGGAAACAAACTATGCTTGAAAAGGTAAGCATGCCCCTAGCATGGTGACTCAATTCAAGGTACATGCCCCCCAAGCTTCAATCCATATGAAAGGAAGATGGAGTGAAGGTTCAAGTTACGAGATCAAGAGAAAGACTCGACTGGGATTTTATGAGAACTTAACAAAGACTCGAATTGAATGGGAACGTGTTTCATTATTTTAACGAGGTTGACACATTAAAAGAACTATCCTCAGAAGAGCTTGTTTCATATTTTAAGGAGCTCAACACAAGAAAATGAACTATGCTCCGACGAAAACTCATCATGATGAATAAGAAGTCATCGCTTCCAAGAGTTCCACTCCCAATGGAAGGAAAACATCTTGGAAGTCAGGATCCAATGCCCCCAACACCTGATGCACCATGGCACTATCATTGAGTACAGGCATGGGGTAGGTAGCCACATAGTTGACCTGCGGCGGGGCAGATACAACGGGTGGATAAAAACCAGGAAGGGATGATGGCGGTCCAGTTGCCTCATCAAGACCAAAGAACGAAAGTTGATCAATGGTCACGATCCGTCCTTCATGTTGAAAACAGACCACACGAAAAAGGGAGGAGACAAGCACTCCCATGGCATAGGTGTAATTGTGCCCCAAGAGCAGATTGAAATCCAAGGGGCCTGGAACAACCATCATGTCCATATGGACGGTTTTACCTCCCAAAGTAACAAGTAACCTTGGAAGGATCCCTAAGGGTTGACTCGTTCTTCTGTTAAATGCCAACAGATTATGCGTAACAGGCGCAAGAGACAGCGAGCCAAAAGCTTGCCAAGTATTTGAGGATAGAACACTAACAGACGCGCCTTCGTCTATAATGGTGCTGGGTACAACCAGACCAAAAGCCTGTACTGTGATCTCGAAAGGCACATAAGACGAAAGGCGATATCCTGTAAATCGATTCCAATCAAAGGAAGTGACCGAACTACTCGGAGGGGCTAACATCGAACTGAGATGGTCTTCCCCTAGTGTTACGGAAGAAGGAGCATCCTCCACGACCTCCATCTCAAAGGTGGGAGGGGTATCCTTCGGGACCCCCATCACGAGAGGTGGAGGAGCAGCTTCTTAAGGTGTAGGGACGGGAGAATCTTTCTCCAAGTCCGAGGAATCTGAAGAAACTAGAAGAACATTAGGGGTGTGAGGTCCACTCTTAATGGAAAAGACCTCGTGCACTCTAGACGGGGCCAGCTCAACCGATCCCACGACCAATGGTTGGTCAGGAATGGATTCCTAAATTTGAATTTCCGAGGGAGCGGGATCGACCAAGGATGACTCTTGACCAATCATAGGATCAGCTGGCGGAGGGCTCAAAGAAAGCTATTTATAACCAGCCGAGAGGCATGGTGTAGAAACGGTTGTGTTGTCCAAGACTCTTTTGGCTTCATCTATATATGGACAAAGGTGGATGGTATGGTGCCCTTCACACAACTTACAGGGATTGGTAATCTTACCCTGCTTCTTAGGAGCCTTACCAGCACCAGTTGAAGACGTGCCCCCAACCTGACTCCCAAAAGCCAAAGGCAACAGTGGGCGACTGTTGGACCATGCTTCAAGCACCTTGGGAATGCCAGGGCAGTCTTGAAGAAGATGGTCTCCTGTGCACAACATGCAAGGGAACTTGACTTTCTGCGGAGGGTTGGAAGGTTTATCAAGAGGAGGTGCTTTACAAGCAGTAGCTACAGCCTTAGCCTCTCTCTTATCTGATTTCTTCTTCTTTTTCTTCTTCTTCTTCTTCTTAGCCACCAGGTGACTCGAATCCAAAATTTCACCAAGTGAAGTAGAAGAGGAGGATGCAGAAACAGGTGAAGAAGGGGAGAGGTCCACCTTGGAAGCAACATGATGTTGTTCAGGCGAAGGAACTGATTGAACAGTAGTCGGGACATTCGAGACCACAGAGGTTGAAAACAACCAAATAGGCAACCCAACAGTTAACCTAGGAAGGGACAACGTTTCCATATAAGGAGCGCCAACATTCCCAAAAGGAGGAAAAGGACCAGGATTCCCCTAAGAGGGGATTCCTTGGTTGGTGAACTCTGGAAAATTTTCCATTAGAAACAACTTTAGAAAAACACCCTAAGGAAACTAACTTTAACCAGGAATATTTCGTGGGCAGTTAATTTTTATGACATTGAAACAAAACTCTACTGTTTCATATTTTAAGAGTCGATAAAAGAGTAAAATGTGACTCTATCTCTTTCAGTTTTGAAACAAGCATGAAAGGACAAGCACTTGATGATCCTTTTAAATTTAAAGAGTCAGAAAAGATCAAAATGACTGCTCAGGAATGCTAGGCAAAGGGTGTACCAAATAACCGTGAGCTGCAATATACACCTTGGTTTCAAACTGAAGGAGAAATCAACCAAGGACTTAACGTACGTGCAGGCAATCACCTTGAATGCTATGTCTGATGTATCATGGGGATAGGGCGGCAGACTCGGCTTCCTATGGATAAAGGATAGAAACCTAGTGGGGTCTTCCTTTATATACGCGACGGTACGGGGAGCACAAGTCCGTACTAGTGCTATCTAAAGCCAAAAGGAAAACGACAGCTACTAGGTTTAAAGACGCCGGAACACGTCTCTAGCCTGGACCTCTAAATATTTCGTTAATGTTCCAATGCTGCCTTAGTGTAACTTGAATAAATTTTAATTTTTATCTTCAATTATGTTTCAGTTTTCAGGCCCTAGCGAGTGTCATCTGACAATCTCCTATATGCAGCTATATGAGGAAATAAATCTTTCAATTCGATGAATGCTATCTAGTTAAGGGAAGAGTTTCAAACAATGATGCAACAAACAACAATACTGAGAACGAAACTTTTTCAAACTATATGACTTTCACTATCCAAAAGTAATTTCAAACATTCAACGATGCGAATAATGCAATGTAATCTATGCACAATTTCCTTTTCCTTTTCAAATTATAAGAATGCACTCAATGCATTTTTCGATGAAATGAGAATCTGCTTAATGCATGCTTTTAATAAAAGAGAATGTAATCAAAGTGATTTCTAGTTTTCGATCATTAAACAATGTAATCTAAGTTCAATGATGGATCTCAAAAAATACTTTTCAATGCAATGTGATCTAATGCATTTTAACGAAAAGCAAACTATGAGACAAAAACTAAAAGAATGCAAATCTCCTTAATGAAGGATGAATGCAAAAGAGATTTAAACAAACACTAAGAATGCAATCGTTGTTTCAAACACTTTGTCACGAAATCCCTCAAAAGGCAACAAGACATATGAGGTCAAACACAAAGAGGACTTCCAAAGCAAGAGATCAAAACAAGACATTCATTCCCTTTTACATCAAAAAATCATGGAAATAAGACATTTCAAACAATGAGCAATGTAATCTATGCTCATACAGTGAAAAGACCAAAAGGGAAAGACAGAATGGTGAAGGATTTAGGGAAAAAATCTCAATTTTCACACACCCTAAAATTGGCACGACTTTGGTAGGTGAAACTAGCGCCAACTGGCACGACTTGCTCACTTAAAACTAGTGCCAATGGCCAGTTGGCGTGGGTTGCTAACTGACAACAAGCACCAATGCCCAAAAATGAAAAAACAAATAATTTATCCCAACCAAGACCAGACTCACCACTTCAAGAAAAATCTCCAAGACTCAAATTAACCACCAAACGATAGACAACCACCAAACGAATGCAGAGAAGCAATCACAAAGTTGACTGAACAGATAGAAACCAAAAACTCCCACGGGAGGCTCTACACACTATAGCACCTATATGCCCTAGGGCTAGAATGTAAAATCGATAGAAACGGGCAAACAACCAAAGGATGAAGGTCACAGTCAGTCAAACAAGGCTCTGGAACACTCAAGCAGTCATAAAAATGAAACCAAACACACAGATCAGGCTCAGAAAGCTCAAAACAGAGTAAACCCTAGCACCTTACAAGATTGGCGCAACTGTCAAGCGGAATCTGGCGCCAGAACAGGATTGGCGCGGGTAATACACTGTCAACATGTGCCAATGGACGCGACTGTCAGGCTAATAAGCGCGCCAGTTGAGTTTACTAAGGAAAAATAAAAAAGAAAAATTCAAGGAACAAACTAGTGATGGTAAAGCTAAACAATGAGCCAAACACACAGAAAGAGCCAACCAAAAGAGCTGATCAAGAAAGCAAAGTCAAGAATCAACCGAGAAGACAAGACAGTACTCCAAATCAACAATCCCCAACAGAGTCACCAATTTTTTTGTAGAGGTAAATCCCCTCTGCGGACAGAGGCGATCCCTACTAGCCCAGATCAGGTCTAACAATAATCGTATCATGCTAAGGTGCAAGTTCCTAATTACAATAAACCAAATGGCGAAGAAGGCTTACCTTGAATCCAACGATGTTGTCCGTAGAGAAGATAACGCTCCTGTTTCCTTGCTCCAGTAGATCACAATCCTCCCACTTGCCACGATCGAACACCTACACACACAAGAAACATGACAAACACAAGCGTAAAACCCAATATATGCAATTATGTATCAATCAGATAAGACACAACTCATGATCATAATGAACAATACGAGTGGAACCATAACTAATAGTCGCTTATCATTAATTCATACAAAGGAAAATACAACCTGGCTCTGACGCTGAATCTTCCTTCGGCAGGTCGTCAGCGGAATACGTCTCGGTAAAGCTCGTCAGGGATGGGACAAGCCTCTCTCTTTGATCATCAATCTCCTTGCTACTGATTTGGCTCTATGAGGAATATAAAGGCTCTTGCAACATTCTTTAGGCTATGAAGGCTCTTGGAGACTCAACCATTCAGCCCCTTCATCAATGGAAGATGGCTATATTTATAGAGGAGAGGAGGAGGTTGGGATCCCTACAATAGTGGAAGGGAGGCCTTATCCCTTGGGAGGTTCCCCATAAGGTGGAAACAAGAGGCCAAAGGAGGAAGGCCATGGTTATTCAGTCGAAACCACTCCTCATGACTCATCCACGAAGTTGTTGTAATCGAAACTTCACCTCTTTTTTTAAAAAAATTTCCTTAATCAGATTGGCGTGGGTGCTTAACTAGGACAGAGCACCAACTGGCGCGGGCTCAGTGTTAATTTTCCCCATTAGCGCGAGGACATAACGAGCTACCAGCACCAAGGAAAAAATAGGTGTTTTTAGGGGTCTGCTCAGGAAATGATCAACGGAAGAAATGTTGTCCTCATGGAAAGGGATGCAATGATGGTATTTGCAAGGCATGACATTGCTTATTGGTCACAGAAATGACCCTCCAATGGGAAATATGGGGATTGCAGGGACGGTGACAAATTACTGTGTAACATCTACAATAACCTCTTTCAATTTTTACATATCTATTTCGGATTGAGAAATAAAAAGGTGTCATTGGATCCCAAGTTTACAGAATTGCTGGAGCAGAATGCATAAAGAAAGGAAAAATTTAGTGACATGGATGCCTCATCATCAACTAAGAGTTGAGATCAAATTCGAATTGTCCTCTTTCTCATCACCTATCCATAAAAAATAGTGCCAAATATATGCATTATTTTTTAGTCCTTTACTTAAGTTCTATTAATGTAAAACAGTTGGAGATGTTTGTAAACCAGTCTTGATATTTTTTTCAAGATATTATAGTTTAGAATTTGTATAAATACTTTACTCTTTGAAGTATTTTAGTGTGGAATAAAATTGCTAAGATTACTATAGACTTTTTGCTGATACATTGGAGGCTCTCATGTGTTGAATTCAAAGTAGCAGACTGGACAAAGCTAAAGTGGCATCATAATTCAGGATTCTTGCGATAAGTTGAAGAGTGAAGTACATCTCTTCTTGTCATTGTTTCTTTTCTAAGTTTCATGCAATTCATTATGTGTTTGATCTATCTTAATGTGTAGCTAGGAATATTACTACAAGACTAGCCTTTTGCTCCCTGTTTTTAACTAATTTACCATTTAAATGTTTTCTGTTGATTTCTGGTGTTAGGAATTCTTCATTTCTCCTAATCCCGTTTGAACCCTACCTCCTTCTTCCATTTTCTGGATCAAAGGATCCTTCATTTCCATTTATCCCGATCATACCATTTCATCAAAAATCTTTCCCCAAATCTCTGAGGGTTATCTACCTTGCCCTGAATACATTTGTACCCTTTTGGCCTTGCCTTCTAGTACTACTATCTATACTTAGATTCCATAGCCCAATGGACAAGTAGATCTCTCTCTAGTTTAATCCTAAGTGATTTTTACCCACCAAAACCTTTAAAAAAAAACCAATTTTCTATCATAACTAGCCTAAAAACATAAATCAAAACAAAGATAAATCTTAAAGAGAGAGCCCTCTCTGAATTATAGGAAGGCTAGATCCTAGGATTTGAAGTAGGTTTGTGGTTACCTCAGACTATTTCTCTTGAACCTGGAGAAATTACTGAGTGATAACACTCCCCTTGGAACACTCCATCAAAAGACACCTACTCCCAAGTGACAGCACTGTTGGCCTTAGTGATAAGGCTCTTGTCACTCCATGGCTTTTCTCTTTGACATTCCACATGCCGAACCCATCCACTATCATGCTGCAATGTGGGGAAATCTTCTTCCTAAGTGGACGCCCCTCCTTATTCTTCAATGTTGAAGGGTAGCTTCTTTGCACCTTGAATTTACCATACATTCCTCTTGAAATATCATGATGAGTATGGAGAAATTTCAGCCCATACTCTCCCAATAGTAACCATAGCAACAAGGAATCTTGTTGCCTTCTTGCATTATCATAATGCAAATCATGGAGCAACAATACAATAATGGACATGTAATATGTCTCATCAACATATTACAAACAAGCTCCCTTATGCCACATCACGTGGGAGTTATCCTCCCTCCAAAACCAAGGTACATATATGAGATACATCTCAAACAGAAATACATGTGAATACATGAGACATACCTCAAAAAAGATTAAACCCATGGACACAAAATTTCACATGTGATGTCCAAACTCTCTTCTTAACAGCCAAAGCAGCCATGCCTTCTTCTTATGCATCCTATCATTGAGACATAAGGCATGAGACAGGAAAATATGAATTTTTGGGTAGTAACCATACTCACCCAAGAGCAACCAGCGTAGCCATGCTTCTTGCTGGCCTATAACATAGATTTGAAAGTGGTTTGGAAACCCCTTGCTCATACTATCATCCACTCATCCCAATGTGGGTGATGGATCTCATTCTACAAATACTTGGTATCCTCCCATTATAGGACACCAATCTCCTCAAATCTTTGAAGAACTTTTCACTTCATGGAATGTTGAAGTGCATCTCCCATGTGATCTCTTAATGAGATCTTATCCTCATGCATGGCCTTCCAAAACCAATGGGGTCTTGGATCTGCTGCAAGTATAAGTCTCTATTTGAGCTATGGCATTGATCTGAAAATGAAACTATTTTTATCTGCTGTTGAAAGTATCCATTTTCATTTAATTAAGTGTGCAAATTGTTTTTGGTAACTGTTTCTGAGTTTATGTGTGAGGGAATGTTAATTAAAATTAATATTTAACATCTTAAATAAAAAATACACAGCAACATAACTTCACCATAACAACATAGCAACATGATGAGGTAGTTCACCCCTCCTGGGCTATATCTGCTGGGTCCAAGGCTCCTAATGGGCATGTCCTTGCTCTATTAAGTTGCTCAAATTGGTTTTACAGTGTGAAATATGCCTAAACAGGAAGAAACAACTGTGAAATTGAATTCAGAAGACAAAAATAAGCTAAGAATGGATTTTATTTCACCTCAAACAATGAAGTGTAGCCCAATGCAGCTCCATTTCCCTCATGGCCCTTATGGCTCTCCAAGCTTCCATGAAGAAAAAATGGCTGAAGAACACCTCTGTTAGCTCTGCAACCTATTCCAAACACTCCATAATGCTTAGAATACCCAAAATTGACCAAAATTTTGTCCAAATTGGTTCAATATTGGAGAAGTTATGACCTCCACAATTTTCTGCTCAATGTCCCTTAGAAACCCCACCAAATCTAGATGAACTATAGTTAAAGCCATCAAAAATGGAAAATATACCAGAATATGTGGAATCGCACTACTGATTTTGCGGAGGCAATAAATTTAACTGTTTGTTGAAGTGCGTGTTCACATGCGGATAAGTCAGAGAGGTTAGTGCTGGTGGTTAATACCAAACCCACGCCCATGGTCACAGCCCGCAGGTCACTTGGCTAAGGGCTAGCACCCGAGGTCTTTTTTACTACCATTTGAAAGGGGCTTAGCCCTTGGTTCTACGTCTGGTCGCAAAGCATTCTAACCTTAAGCCCTGAGGGCTTAACCTTGTAACTCTGCCCATTTAAACTGTCAAACGACTCACTCATTATACACTGACCCATAAGCGTTCAGGTTGGGTCGACCTCCGCCCGAGACATGACTCGACCCATATGCATTCATTTATGCATGACACACCACTATAAGCTAACCCATATACATTCAGGTTGGGTCGTGCCCGACTGACCCAAACGTGTTCAGCTCGGGTCGACCTCCGCCCGAGGGATCGGGTCAGCCAACCATTTTACCCACAAATTCCACATGATTTTGAACCTTTGGCCTGGGGCCACATGGCAGCCTTCGGGCAGGCCATGTGGCACCTTGTAATAGGCCCAATAAAACTTTAATAAAAAAATGAAATTTGCCACATAAATTTTCTGAAATGACAATTTTTTTGTGTGTTCAAAAGTCCTATTTTGAAGGTCATTGGGCATTTTAAAACTTCAATTTCTTTCTCATATTACATCAGATTTGAGTCCCATTCACAATTCTAGAATCGCAGCGACAAGGCCTATCTGGTTGTTCAGGTTGCAATCAATTCTGAGCAGTTTCGATTTTGAGCATTTTTTTCCATTTGGACATGATCACCTGATCACACCTCCCCATTGGGAATCTTTTGGACCCCAAAAGCCTTCAATTACCTGTTAAGAAGATGAGGATACATATCCCTCACCTTTTTCACCTCCATCCATTTTTCCTTACTCGATTTGCTGCCTTTAAGACCAACCCGAACATAATCAACATTTCCCCTCCTTGAAGTGCATGTCCTTCTGTCAAGGATAGCATCCTCTTTCAGCTCATCCAAAAATTCTGGCGAGAAATCCTCTATGGATGGTAGTTGAATGTCACTTTCATAATAAAAAATTAAAGGAGGTTCATACAAACGTAAATTTTCCACATTCACAACGGAATACATTTGCATATATGAAGGAAAATCTAGTTGAAAAGCATTATTTCCAGCTTGTTTAAGGATCTTGAATGGACCATAACGAATAGGCTTTAGCTTTTTACCTTCTCCTTGCATTCTTTCCTTACTAATATGCAACCATACCTCATCTCCTTCTTGAAACTTATCATCAACTCTGTGTTTGTCATGCCTCTCCTTGTACTTGCCTTGACTTTTTTCAAGTTGTTATTGAACCTGCTGATGTATGATTTGAATTATTTCAATGAATATGCGAGCTTTGTCAATGTCACTATGCCATCAATGGCAACATCCTTCTCAAGAATGAAATCTAAAGGTGACTTAGGCAAATACCCAAAGCAAGCTTCAAAAGTTGAAGTATTTGTAGAAGAGTGTTTAGCCCGGTTGTAAGCATGTTGAATATAATGCAAGTGCTCATCTCAAAGCTTGGGATGCTTGCTACAATAACCTCTCAAAAGATGTACAATGGTTCTGTACACTACCTCTGTTTGGCCATCTATTTGCGGATGGAAATCAGTACTCTTCTTCAACTTGGTGTCCATCATCTTCCATAGATTGGACCAAAAATTCCCAACAAATCTGGAATCTCTGTCACTAACAATAGAAGTAGGAAAGCCATAATGAACCCATACATGTTGAAAATATAAATCAACAGTTTTTTCAGCAGTTACAGATTTCTTACATGGCATAAGAATACACATCTTGCTGAATCTATCAATTACTACATAAAGATAATCATGCTGCTTTCTAGATAATGGTAGACCTCCAACAAAATCCATAGAAACACTTTCCCATGGTCTAGAAGGTACCGGAAATGGCGTATATAAACCAAGCTTCCTATTTCTAGGCTTGCTTGTAGCACATAATGAACAACCTCTAATGAAACGTGAAACACTATCTACCATGTGAGGCCAATAACCATTAGGGGAATTTTGAGGTCTAAAATGGGTCTCATAAGAAAAATGTACAACAAAAATAAACTTTATAACAACCAATA
Organism: Pinus albicaulis; assembly: GCA_034641835.2. Classification (NCBI taxonomy): domain Eukaryota; kingdom Viridiplantae; phylum Streptophyta; class Pinopsida; order Pinales; family Pinaceae; genus Pinus; species Pinus albicaulis. The sequence goes on from CM076570.1 coordinate 87,654,378, forward strand.
GGATTCAAGATGATGATGTCATCCATAATGGATGATTCACCATTTTTGGAGTAAAAAAGCAAAAATATTAAAAAATAATAAAATAATAAAACTACTTTTTCAACTCGTATTTTAAACTTATCTCCCAAAATGTTTACTCAAATTTTGATCAGGAGTACTCGTTGGATGCGAAATTTAATTTCTCATCCAAGGAGTACCCATATTGCATACTTTCGATGAACTCTTCTACACGAAAAATGAGAAATACATAAAAAAACGTGATTGTAATCACGTTTTTTTATGTATTTCTTATTTTTTCGTGTAGTAAGACCCATCGAAAGTATGCAACATGGGTACTCCTTGGATGGGGAATTAAATTCCACATCCAACGAGTACTCCCGCTCGAAATTTGAGTAAAAACTTTGGGAGATAAGTTGAAAATATGAATTGAAAAAGTAGTTTTTTCCTCTAAAATTTGATGATGTCATCAAATCTTATTGAATTTTTCCACTATTATTTTATAATTTCCTTAGGAGGCCCATTTTAGACCTCAAAAATTCCCTAATGAATACCTTTGTAAATGTGCCACCGTTTTTCTTACCCCAAAATGTCCAGCAATAAGAGAAGAATGAGCTTCTCTCATGATGCTTAGTCTCTCCCCCTATGGTATACATAACTTTCCCATATGAAACAACAAATTATTATGCAAATGATAATCATTCTCCTCAACATGATTCCCTTCACTCAAGTTAGCATACACATCCTTAAAATCAACATCTGATGCATATTGTTCTATGTAGCTCTCATGTACAATAGAATCATTCTTAAGTAAATTAGTAGCACTAATAATAGGCCTTGAAAGCATATCAACAACTTTATTGAAAATACCTTTCTTGTACCTTATTTCCAAGTGAAATTGTTATAGGAAACCCATCCATCTGAAATGTCATGATTGATGTAATTTACTTTGCGACTGCAAGTACTGTAAAGGCTAATGATCGGTATGAAAAACTATTTATTTTCCCATCAAATAGTGTTTCCATTGTTTGATGCTTTGTACCAATGCATACAACTCCTTATCATATGTAGGATAATTCACAACAGCACCATTAAATTTCTTAGAATGAAATGCGATAGGCTTACCATGATGTAGGAGATTTGCACCCATGGGATAATCACTAGCATCGGTCTAAATCTCAAATGGCTATCTCAAGTCCAGTAATGCAAGGACTGGAGCTGAACTTATCTTCTCTTTCAAAGACTAGAAAGCTTTCTGTTGCTTGTCTCCTGATGTAGGAGCATCCATCTCAGGGTGAACCAAAACAAGAGTGTTTGTCTCACAGGTTTACAGGTCATTGTACTTGAGTTCTCTTTTTAATTTCCTTAGTTTCTAGGATTTAGAACTTAACAACTAGTTATGTTTTAATTTCATTTTTTTTTTAGTTACTATTTTACAATTAATTTAGGTGAACGGGAATTAACAGTCACCCAATGTAAATAAATGTAATTGTTGACATTTCTAAAAAAAAACTGTTTAAAAAATCATACAAAAAGGGAAAAATGATACATTGTAAGTTTGATTTCCATCATAGCAGAAAAGAAAATAAAATAATTTTAAGAGATTTTACAAAGCCATCTGAAATCTATCCATAGCTAAATACAATTTATTCTCATTTTCTTGATAAATTGAATGCATGTGCAAACAGTAGCAAGAACTGGAAAAATAAATTATTTTCACAGGTGTTGAAGTAACAACAGAATTAACAAGCTGAGACATTCACCAGTGAGAAGGGATATCCAATTAAAGGAACACGCCGAGCATCAAAAAAAAGAGAACGCATAAGTCACAGGTACCATCCAACTGAAATAACCAGTTTTAATTTCGAAACATTGTCCAAGTAGTTTGTTTTACAAGTACAAAAAGAAATATTTCATGTTCGACTAAAGAACCGGGTTCGAAACCCCAGCATATAAACTATACAACTAGTAACAAACACTAGTACCGGAGGTTGAAAACCTCGATTGATAAACCAAGAGATTGACCGCAAATAAATCCCAGAACTGATTACAAATAGAAACATATTCCTATTAAACAACTAACGGAAGAATCAAAACAGAGGATGACTAAATGGGGAGCTAAGGCTAAAACCCGTAAAAAAAACCCAAATTACTGGAAGCGACTACAGGGATAGACCCTACTCGTTTGGGCTATCATCGGTGGAATCAGAGACCATGCCTGGAGTGACAACAGATCACCTGCAATAGAAATACCCAAACATTAAGAAGTGTGAAAAGGTTAAAAACCCTGAAACGGAGGAGAGAGGGCGAGGGTTTGTAAGTTTAGCTTACCAGAAGAGTAGCATTGGACTGAAGGAAGGAATTGATCGGTTGCCAACCAAAAAGGGAACCCTACTCAGAAGGAGTAAAACCCTTATTATAACCAGGAAAAAACAACCGAAAAGCTGAAGCAAAGAAAGAAGACTTACCTTTGTGCAACTGACGAATTGAGGTCGAATGCCGAGACCCTTGATGGCTGCGACCTGATAAACCATAGCCAAGTAACCAGTTAACTAACAAGATACATACAATGAGTGGATAAAACAACACTAAAACGAATGCATTCAAGATATTACAATCATAAATAGCACCCATAAAACTTTCAGGGCAGAGGAACCCTTTTACAGGCAACAGAGAACCAGGCCTCAAAACCCTCGAGCTCATTGGCAATGCAAGAAAAACGAACAGAGTTATCATAGTGACGGAACCCATCTAGCAGAGCAGAGCCACAGCTAAAGACTATAGGTAGCGCCCATTAAATAAAACAGGAGTCGTGACCACTTACAGGTCAAAACGCCACCAAGAAACGAGCCATTACAACCACAGAGGAACAGCCGAAAAAACCCTCACAACCACCGAAGAGCAAAGAAGAAAATGCCAAATGAATAGAGGTAAGGCGCGTAGCTAAGGGCGGGATAGAAAATTCCGAGGATGGGATAGGTTTCCTCCTCACACCTACCACAAGTATGAGTTATAAAATCGACAATAAAACAAATATCAATTACAAATCATGAGAACTTGATAAACACAATCATCATATTAATAATGCATTAATTATTGATTAAAACGTAGAGTTTAAGAAGGGCTAGTCCCATCATTTTTGGTATCAGAGTAGGTTGAGTGTTTTTGAAATGGAAGTTGGAAGATGAGGTCATGGGAGAGCTATTCAGAGAGTAGCAGATGAAGGACTGAGAGAGGAAATTAGGATCCTAAATGCCTGTTTGGCGGCAGTAGAAGCAGGAAGAAGAAGTGATCCTGATGGAGGAGATGATAGTGATGAGGAGGCTACAGAGGAAACAGATGGATCAGATGGAGAAGGACCTGATATCAGGTTGTTGAAAGCAGTATTACTAGCTAATAGTAAGCCAAAGCATGATCTTTTGAATTATGATGGAAGTTTGTCAGTAGAGGTACTGCTAGTTTGGCTCAATGAGCTGAATAAGTATTTTGATTATGAGGAGATCAACGAAGATAAGAGAGTTAAATTCGCTGCCACTAGGTTGAAAGGGCATGCAACCTTATGGTGGCATAGTATACAAGTAGAGAGGAAGAGGTTGAATAAGTAGCCTATCAAAAAATGGACCAGGATGGAAGCCAATTTGAAGGGTAAATTTTTACCCAAAGACTATCATATTGCTATGTACAGGCAGGTATAGAATCTGAAATAGAAGGGAATGACAGTAAAGGAGTACACCGAAGAATTCTATCGGGTGAACCTGAGAGCAAGGTACATAGAAGACACCCATAAAAAACATCAAGGTTTGTAAATGGTTTAAGGTGGGAAATATTGGATGAGATAAGTATTATTTCACCTAGAACCATAGATGAGGCTTGTCAAAGTGCCTTGAAGGCAGAGGAGAAGATAAATAGGAAACAGAATGCCAGAAGAGGAGGAGGATCTGGAAAAAGGAAAGGATGAAATTTTGGCAGAGGTAGAGCTGCGAACCCAATGATGAAGGTAGCATCTCGAAGGCTTCAGGGACAACAGAGAAGGACAATAGCACTAGGGGAGGAAGGCCATACCAGCGTGAAAGAGGTAATGGCAGGGGCAGAGGAGCTACCATCCAGTGTTACAAGTGCCACAAATGGGGGCACAAATCCTATGAGTGTCCTGAAGGTGAACAAGCTGGAAAAATAGGAGCATATGTTGCTTAGCCAGAGGAAGCAGAGGTACCACCCCAAGAGATAGAGAATGTACCAGAGACAGGGGAAGCCTTAGTTTTGAATAAGGTACTGTTGAAACCAGCAAAGGAGATAGCTGACTCAACTCAAAGGAAGGCATTATTCCGGACAATTTGTAAGTCACATGGAAAATGTTGCAAACTGATTATCGACAGTGGGAGTACAGATAATCTAGTTGCCACAGAGATGGTGGAGAAGTTTGGATTTAAGAGGTTGAAGCACCCCACTCCTTACAAGGTGTCGTGGTTACAGAAAGGACATCAACTGTTAGTTGATGAACAATGTGAGGTTGAGTTCCATATTGGCAAGTACAGGGATAAGGTTGTTTTTGATATTATGCCTATGGACGTGTGTGACATACTGCTAGGAATACCATGGTAGTATGACAGAAAGGTAGTGCATGACAGAAAGACAAACTATTACAAGTTTGTTAAAGATGGGATTAAGCACATGCTTGTACCCATTAAGGAGGAAGATTTCGTGGAGTCAAACCATTGCTGGTGGGAGGAAAGGAATTTCTGAAACTAATTGAATACAACAAGATAAAATATGTTGTTTTAAGGAGGCCAAAAACAGTGTTGTTACACACGACAATTGCAGATTTCACTGAGGAAATTCAAGACATTTTGCAGGATTTTAACGACATTGTAGTGGATGATTTGCCAGATAAATTTCCTCCTAAGAGAAGTATCATTCATCACATAGAATTTATACCTAGAGCTATTTTACCAAACAATGCAGCATATTGAATGAGTCCTAAGGACAACGAAGAGATCAGGAAAAAAGTACAGGAATTGTTGGATAAGGGGTTGATAAGGGAGAGTTTAAGTCCCTGTGCAGTTATGACAGTTTTATCTCCCAAGAAAGGAGGAGAGTGGCGAATGTGCATATATTCGAGAGCCATAAATAAGATTACCATCAGATACAAATTCCCATTTCCATGAATGGATGACATGATGGACTGCTTAAGTGGAGTAGCGTATTTCTCGAAAATCGATCTGAAGAGTGGATACCACCAGATCCAAATCAGAGAAGGGGACGAATGGAAAACAACTTTCAAAACTAATGAAGGACTGTATGAGTGGTTGGTGATGCAATTCAGATTAATTAACGCCCCTATTACCTTTATGCGTCTGATGAATGAAATGTTGAAAGAGTTCATCAGAAAGTTCGTAATTGTATATCTTGATGATATATTGATTTTCAATAAGACTAAAGAAGAACATTTCTGACATGTTCGGAGTGTGCTGGAGAAGTTGCAGCAAAACAAGTTGCTGATCAATTTGAAAAAATGTTCCTTTTTTCAGAAGGAATTAGTTTATTTGGGCTTTGTAATTGCAGAGAATGATGAGCTGAAGATGGACCCAGAGAAAGTTGCAGCTATTGTTAGCTGGCCATCCCCAAAGAACCTGTTTGAGGTTTGTAGTTTTCATGGGTTGGAAAGTTTTTATCGTAAGTTCATAAGGAATTTTAGTGAGATCTACGCACCTATGTTGGATACAACAAAAAAGGCAAGTCAGCCTTTCTGTTGGACTGAAGCGATAGAAAAAATCTTCCATATCTTGAAGAAGAAGATCACTGAAAGACCTATTTTGAGGTTTCCAGATTTTAACAAACCGTTTCAAGTTCATTGTGATGCCAGTGGTACAGCTATTGGGGCCGTACTCAGCCATGAAGACAAACCTGTCGCCTATTTCAGTGAAAATTTGAATGAAAGCAGGCAAAAGTACTCGTCTTATGACAAGGAGTTTTATGCTGTCGTCCAAGCACTAAAGCATTGGAGACACTATTTGTTGGGTAATGAATTTATTTTTTTTCTGATAATTCTTCATTGTAGTATGTTATGCGGCAACATAAGGTGAACCACAAGCATGCAAAGTGGGTTGTTTACTTGCAGAGTTTCACGTTTGTATTGAAGCATATCAGTGGACAGGCCAACAAGGTAGCAGATGTGCTGAGCAGAAGAGCTTTTCTCTTGTAGGAGAGTACGATACAAGTGCTGGGATTTGAACACCTGAAAGACTTGTATCAAACAGATGCGGATTTCAAGGAGGCTTATGAAGCTTTCCAAAATCCTTTGTTGAGAAATAATATTCCATGGCTAGACTATAACTTACAGGAGAAATTTTTGTTTAAAGGAGGACAACTATGTATTCTCGATTGTTCGATGAGGGAGAACATCATCCAGGAGAAACACAGTGTAGGTCTTGCCAAAAATTTCGGCATTGATAAGACCCTAGATCAGCTCAGTCACGTTTATTACTGGCTGAAGATGCGAAGGGATGTGCAACGATTTGTAACCAGATGTAAAGGGTGCCAGTTAGTGAAAGGACACAATTAGAATACGGGACTCTACACACCACTTCCTATTCCAAGTAGACCGTGGGATTCAGTCAGCTTGGACTTTGTCTTAGGTCTACCCAGAATGCAACGCGGTTATGACTCTGTGATGGTGGTAGTGGACCGGTTCTCAAAAATGGCACATTTCATTCCTTGTAAAAAAACTAGTGATGCTACTCATGTAGCACACCTATTTTTCACGGATATTTTCAGACTACATGGTTTGCCTAAGTCCATTATTTCTAACAAGGATGTGAATTTCAAGGGACATTTCTGGCGTACCCTGTGGAAGAAGTTGGACACGATTGAACTTCATCTCCGCTTATCACCCACAGACTAATGGGAAAATTGAGGTGGTGAACAAAAGCTTAGGAAACATACTACAGAGTTTGATTGGAGAAAATTCACGAATGTGGGATCGTGTACTTGCCTAGGCAGAATTCGCTTATAACAATTCGCCAAATCGAAGCACAGGATATAGTCCTTTTCAGATCTTGTATGGCATGCATCCTCGTGGAGTGCATGAGTTACGGGATCTGGGACAATTGGAAAGGAGGAGTTCTGACGGGGAAGATTTGGCCAAAGCAATGAATGACCTACATGAGCAAGTAAAATCTGAGTTGCAGGACAACAACCAGAGGTATAAGCAGCAAGCAGATCTAAAACGGTGGGAGACGACATTCTCGCACATTTACGCAAAGAAAGGTTCCCTAAGGGTGAGTACAACAAATTGAAGTTTAAAAAAATTGGCCCTTGCAAAATTCTACGTAAATTCTCCGTGAATGCCTATAAATTACAGCTACCCCCAGGAATAGGCATATCGCCTATCTTCAACGTGGTAGATCTGTTTCCATACACTGCCAGTCTTGAAGACGACAGTACGACACGGCCAGAACGGGACACCCAGACATAAAGTGGTTCTTGGATGAGACAAATGCCTTTGGCTCAGCCTCTTGAGATCGAGAGAATTCTCAACACACAAGTGGCCAAGCGAACTCACAGAAAAGAGTACCTTCAATACCTTCTCAAGTGGAAGAACCGTCCCATCGAGGACAGTTCGTGGCTTGATGTGGCCCAGATACAACGCGCGGGATATTCAGTGGAGGAACTCATGGAACAAAGCCATGAAATTTCGTTACCCTGGGAGCCTGATGTAGGAGCATCCAGCTCAGGGTGAACAAAAACAAGAGTGTTTGTCTCACAGGTTTACAGGTCATTGTACCTGAGTTCTCTTTTTATTTTCCTTAGTTTCTAGGATTTAGAACTTAACAACCAGTTATGTTTTAATTTCATTTTAATTTCTTTTTTTAGTTACTGTTTTACAATTAATTTAGGTGAACGAGAATTAACAGTTACCCAATGTAACTACATGTAACTGTTGATAGTTCTAAAAAAAAAAAAAAATTTAACAAATCATACAAGAAGGGAAAAATGATACATTGTAAGTTTGATTTCCATTATAGCAGAAAATAAAATAAAATCATTTTAAGAGATTTTACAAAGCCATCTGCAATCCATCCACAGCTAAATACAATTTCTTTTCATTTTCATGATAAATTGAATGCATGTGAAAACAGTAGAAAGAACTGGAAAAATAAATTATTTTCATAGGTGTTGAAGTAACAACAAAATTAACAAGCCAAGACATTCACCAGCGAGAAGGGATCTCCAATTAAAGGAACACGCCGAGCATCAAAACAAAGAGAACGCATAAGTCGCAGGTACCATCCAACTGAAATAACCAGTTTTCATTTCGAAACATTGTCCAAGTAGTTTGTTTTACAAGTACACAAAGAAATATTTCATGTTCAACTAAAGAACCGGGTTAGAAACCCCAGCATATAAACTATACAACCAGTAAAAAACACTAGGACTAGAGGTTAAAAACCCTGATTGATAAACCAAGAGCATGACCACAAATAAATCCTAGAACTGATTACAAACAAAAACATATTCCTATTAAACAACTAACAAAAGAATAAAAAAAGAGGACGACTGAACGGGGAGCCGAGGCTCACACCCGTAAAAAAACCCAAATTACTGGAAGCGACTACAGCGAGAGACCCTCCCGTTTGGGCTAGTGTCAGTGGAATCAGATACCACGCCTGGAGTGACAACAGATCACCTGCAATAGAAATACCCAAACATTAAGAAGCGCAAAAATGTTAAAAACCCTGAAATAGAGGAGAGAGGGTGAGGGTTTGTAAGTTTAGCTTACCAGAAGAGTAGCATTGGACCGAAGGAAGGAATTGACCGGTCGCCAACCAACAAGGGAACCCTGCTCACAAGGATTAAAACCCTTAGTATAACCAGGAAAAAACAACCGAAAAGCTAAAGCAAAGAACAAAGACTTACCTTTGTGCAACTGACGAATTGAGGTAGAATGCCGAGACCCCTGATGGTTGCGACCTAATTAACCATAGCCAAGTAACCAGTTAACTAACAGGATACATATAGTGAGTGGATAAAACAAAACTAAAACGAATGCATTCAAGAGATTACAATCATAAATAGCACCCATAAAACTTTCAGGGCAGAGGAACCCTTTTACAGGCAATAGAGAACCAGGCCTCGGAACCCTCGAGCTCATTGGTAGCACGAGAAAAATGAACAGATTCATCATAGTGACAAAACCCGGCTAGCAGAGCAGAGCCACAACTAAAGACTATAGATAGCGCCCATTAAAGAAAACAGGAGTCGTGACCACATACAGGTCAAAGCGCCACCATGAAACGAGCCATTACAACCACAGAGGAACAGTCGAAAAACCCTCACAGCCACTGAAGAGAAAAGAAGAAAATTCCAAATTAACGGAGGTAAGGTGCATAGCTAAGGGCGGGATAGAGAATTCTGAGGACATGACAGGTGTCCTCCTCACACCTACCACAAGTACGAGTTATAAAATCGACAATCAAACAAATATCAATTACAAATCACGAGAACCTGATAAACAAAATCATCATATTAATAATACATTAATTATTGATTAAAAGGCAGAGTTTAAGAAGGGTTGGTACCATCACCTCCCCATTTGAAAGCACGCTTCACACTTGTCACTGCATGCATAGGAGCTGCTATGGCAGAGAAGTTAGAAATAAACTTCCTCCAATACTAAACTACACCCAAAAAACTTCTTACCTCTGTAATGGATTTGGGAGTAGGACAATTCACAATGGCTTCTACCTTAGAAGGATCAATTCTCAAAGCACCTCCTCCTACTATGTGTCCCAAATAAACCAAAGAAGCCTTCCCAAATTCACACTTTGACATTTTAAGAAATAACTGATTTTTCTTCAAAATACCAAGTACTTTCTTAACATGCATGACATGCTCTTCTCTAGTTTTGCTGAAAATTAAGATGTCATCTAAGTATACAATAACAAAATAATCAAGAAAAGGACGTAAGACATCATCCATTACCTGCATGAAAGTTGCAGGTGCATTGCATAAACCAAACGGCATAACAAGACACTCAAAGAGTCCCTGTTTGGTTTTAAATGTTGTCTTCCAAATGACACTTTCTGCAATTCTAACTTGATGATAACCACCATGTAAGTCTAACTTAGTGAAATATTTAGCATCTTTCAGCTGATCTAACAAATCATCTATCCTTGGGAGTGGGTAACTATTCTTTACCATTATCGTGTTCAATGCCCGAAGTCCACACACATGTGCCAAGTTCCATCTTTCTTTGGAATCAATACCATCGGTGACCCACATGGCGAAGTGCTTGGTCTTATGAATCCTTTTTCCAACAAGTCTTTAATTTGCCTCTTTATTTCAGCATTCTCCATGATAGACATGCGGTACATGCCTATGTTAGGAAGAGGACAATCTTGATGTAGCTGGATTTCATGTTGAATCTCCCTCTTAGGAGGTAAACTTGTCAGTTCCTGAAACATCTCATGATGTGCATCAACTACATCATATAAATCTTATTTAAGCTTGGAATCACAATTTTCAAATGACTCATGATTCACATCAACCTTGGGCTTAACCATAAGAAGTACAAAACTCTTACTAGAATTCACTAGCCTTTTTACTTGTCCCGCATTTACCATCGCCATATTTGCCTTCTTGCGATGTGCTCTGACAATGAACTCCTTGCCATATTTAAAGAGATAATACTTATTTTCATGGTGATGGAAGATCGCTTTCCTGTCAAATAAGTAAGGACTTCCCAAAACAATTCTTGATATATCAAGTGGTACTACATCAAGTTCAACTGTGTCAATAAAGTGTGCAGTAATTGCAAATCGCAATATGCACTTTCTTGAGACTTGTAAGTTGCATCCTTGCATATCCATCCAAGTGGATATGGCTTGGGATGTGGAATGGTATCAATTTTACGTTGTTTTACCAAGTCTTCTGATATGATATTTTCTTGTGACCCACTGTCAAACAATGTGTCAATTTTTGTATGTTTGGAGACTACCCTCACATGGAACAATTCAATTCTTTATTCCTCATTTGGAGTTTGTACATGATAGTTTGAAGTACTAGTTCTTGGATTAGTTTCAGTTTCCTTTCACTTCATACTCTTTAAACCCATTGCTGCAATTTTGGTTTCGTCACCTGAATCATCACCTAATTCTTGTGGTGTAGTTGTAATAGCTGCAGTTTTCTTCTTTCCTTTGTTTTTGTTAAACTGAGTTCTTTTTTCAGGATGTAATTTCCAATAGTTTTTCTCTTCATGGCCTTCTCTTGAACAATGTTTACATATCACTTTCTCACCTTCTTGTTTGACATATGCATTCTTTTTTCCTTTTCCCTTAAAGTTTTTATCTTTGTTTTTCCCCTTAAAAGGCTTGTTTCTACCCTCATCAAAAGTGTTTTTCCCTCTAGCCTCTAAATGTGTAGCTTGTACACAAACTTCATCTAGACTAGTAGGATTGAACATAAGGATAGTATGTCTAAGGTAGCTGTGCAAACCACATATATATTTCAGCAAATTATCTTGACTTTGTAAGTCTACCCCTAATAAGATTTCTCTTCTCCTAAACTCTTGGGTGTAGTCTTGTACATTTTGTCCATTAAGCTGTCTGAAATTTTTCCAGTTCATGATAGCCTTTTGTAAATGAGATAATGGATAAAATTTATTTTTAATTGCAGTAATACATTCAACCGATGATAAAGTGATCTTACCATGTTTTTTAATTTCATCCTTGGTCTTGGCTTCCCACCATACCAATGTTGCTCCATCCATTCTATAAGAGGCTAACTATATCTTGGTGTCATCATCATGAAGGTTCTGTATCCTCAAGTAAAATTCCAATTGTCTTATCCAATTGTCAAGTTTCTCTACATTTAATTCACCATTAAACACAGGAAACTCAAATTTAACATCAAGCTTTAAAAATGGACTTTTAACAGTGGTTTTAGACTTGTGAGATTGATTCACCAAAGTTGAGGATGACGATGTAGAGGAAGAGGATGAAGATGGGGATGGTGGATCACCATTTCCTCTGTGTCCTTTCATTGACTTGTCATCACTTTTCTTTCCTCCTGAAGAACCTCTCCTTCTTTCTGGTTTTTAGACCCTTCTCCAACAAGCCTATCATTCCTTTCTTGGTAGAGTATCCTCACCATCTCCGTCATGTCCAAGAAAGCCTTTCGGAACACCCGTTCCTCTTCTTTGGGATCCATATCTTCAGGAGCTTCTCCCTCTCTTGAAGACATGCTTGAAGCTGCTTCTATGGCTCTTGGAGGTGGCTTTCTGGCCCTTCTTGGTTGAGGATTACTTTGTGCACTAACCAAGTGTCCTTCAACTCTCTTGAGTTTAAGCCTAGTAAGCACCAAAACTTGCAAACAATTAACTATATATTTGCACAAAACAAATGTTGAGTAAAACTCTAGCTCCTAAGGCTCAAATCCTTAGCTCTGATACCATCTGATCTGAAAATGAAACTATTTGTATCTTCTGTTCAAAGTATCCATTTTCATTTAATTAAGTGTGAAAAGTGTTTTTAGTAACTGTTTCTGAGTTTATGTGTGAGGAAATGTTAATTAAAATTACTTTTTAACATCTTAAATCAGAAATACACAATAGCATAACTTCACCATAACAACACAACAACATGATGAGGCATTTCACCCCTCCTAAGCTACATCTGCCGGGACCAAGGCTCCCAATGGGCATGTACTTGCTCTATTAAGTTGCTCAAATTTGTTTTACAGTGAGAAATATGCCTAAACAGGAAGAAACAGTTGTGAATTTGAATTCAAAAGACAGAAATAAGCTAAGAATGGCTTTTATTTCTCCTCAAACAGTGAAGTGTAGCCCAATGCAGCTCCATTTCCCTCATGGCCCTGATGGCTCTCCAAGTTTCCCTAAAGCAAAAATGGCTGAGGAAAACCTCTATTAGCTTTGTAACCTATTCCAAACACTCCATAACACTCAAAATACCCAAAATTGACCAACATTTCGTCCAAATTGGTTCAATATTGGAGAAGTTATGACCTCCACATGTTTTTGCTCAATGTCCCTTAAAAACCCCACCAAATCTAGATGAACTCCAGTTAAAGCCACCAAAAATGGTGGATATAATAGAATAGGTAGAACCGCGCTACTAATTTAGCAGAGGAAATAAATTTAACTATTTGTTGAAGTGCGTGTTCACATGCAGATAAATTGGAGAGGTTAGTGCTGGCGGTTAATACCAAACCCGCGCCCATGGTCATAGCCCGTAGGTCACTTGGCTAAGGGCTAGCACCCGAGGGCTTAAAAAAAAAATTACTGCCGTTTGAAAGGGGATTATCCATTGGTTCTACGTCTGGTCATGGAGCATTTTGACCTTAAGCCCTAAGGGCTTAACCTTATAACTCTGCCCGTTTAAATTGTTAAATGACTCACCCGCTATATGCTGACCCATATGCATTCAGGTCAGGTCGACCTCCACCCGAGACATGACCCAAACCATATGCATTCACTGCTGCACGAAATGCCGCTATAATCTGACCCATATGCGTTCAGGTCGGGTCCTGCCCGACTAACCCAAACATGTTCAGCTCGGGTCAACCTCCACCCGAGGGGTCGAGTCAGCCAACCATTTTGCCCACAAATTCCACATGATTTTGAACCTTTGGTCTGGGGCCATGTGGCAGCCTCTGGGCAGGCCATGTGGCACCCTGTAATAGGCCCAATAAAACTTTAATAAAAAAATGAAATTTTCCACACAAATTTTCTGAAATGACAATTTTTTTTTGTGTTCAAAAGTCCTGTTTTGAAGGTCATTGGGCGTTTTAAAACTTCAATATCTTTCTCATACAACATTAGATTTGAGTCCTATTTATGGTGCCAGAATCACAAAAACGAGGCCTATCCGGTCGTTCAGGTTGCAACCAATTCTAAGTAGTTCAAATTTTGAGCATTTTTTTCCACTTGGACATGAACACCTGATCAGGCATGCTCATTGAGAAAGTGTCATCTAGAGAGGAGAAGATGTTTCTCATCTAAATATGTCTAACCTTTGTCATCTCTTCCTCCATTTATTCTTGAATGAAGTTGACATGTGAATGCTCCCATGAGGAATGGGTCCTTCTTTCTTCACTGCTGCTCTTGGACAACACAGTGCAACTCTACTGCTCTAGATTAGGAGTAAGAGATGATCCCAGGTCATGCAACAATAGATTTCCACAATCCTTTGAAATATTTGTTGCAATAATAGAAAGTGGAGATCCAATCATACCTTGATGGGATTTGGGAACACCTTGTAGGGCTGTAAGAGTTCCTTCTTCCACTATGTTGGCTCCCTCAACTATTGATGTTGAAGGCTGCTCCTCCAAGGTTGTGACAATGCTGATACAAGTCTCCTCAAGTGGTGGTGAGGGCTCCTCTCTCTCTGATTTTTCTTCATCAAATCTCTTGATCACCCTATGAGTGAAATCCACAAAAGTAGATACTTTTGCATGAATTATGTGATTGAACCACCAAGTGCTTGCTTTACCCTCCATGTGCAGCACTTCAATATCTACTGCTTCTCTCTCTACCACTAGATGTAGTAGGAATAATGCACCGAGTCTTCTTGCCCAATCCTTTGCTGTAGATGTCCCATCAAAAGTGGACAATAGAAACCTATTTCCCTTGATTTATCCCTTGCTGCAGGGTCTCCTCTCTTCCTCCAATTGAATGAACTGTGGGAAGGCTAGAGTCTCCTTGAAGGCTTTAGGTTGAAACTTTTACTCAAAAAGGTATTCACTTAGAATCTGATGATACAAGTTTCCTCCATGCTTCTTATATTATTCTTTGTGAGAATATGAAGTGCATGGTCCTTCCTCTTCTTGAAACCCTCTAGGATTTTCTTGGCATTTCTTCTCCTTCATCTGCTTAACCTCCTGGGAAAGGTTCTTTCTGGATCTAAAAAGTGATGAGAGAAAAATCATCCTCTCCCTCATTATTATATTTTCTCCTTCTATTTATTCTTCAGATAGCTGGAACTCACAGGCTAAGCCAAAGATCATGCTCTGATACCACTGTAATATTCCCAATTGAGACTGCTTAGCAAGTCATGCCTGAAAAATGAATTTTTTAGGAATGTATGCTACAAAAACCAAGATCATCCCTTGGATTCCTTATATCTGATAATATAAGACCCAAATCCAAGAGGAAATCATAAACCAATCAAATTAGGCGAGGTAAACAGGCCTCTCACACCTAGTATGGCTTGAAAATGCCCAAGAATGGGATTGCAGCAATATGTAAACACAATATTGGAGTAGCAGCAAGCTATTAACTCATGAGATGTGTTAAGAAATACAAATATATCAATTAGTGTTACAACAACAACTTATTACACCTTTAATGATCCCAAAAGTTGGGGAAATGCAGCAAATGGGACCATAAAAAGGTTGTCTTCCGAAAATTACATTATAAATATGATATATGGGACTTGGATCCATTATTTAATGCTATATAAATCTCACATATAGAATTGGAGAAAAAACAAATCCCTCTAGCCAAGCTAAACAGATATCCCCAAACCAATACAGCTCAAATAAGGCCAAACCCCATGACTTTTGCTAACAGAAAATACTGAAGCATGTAACAGTGTTATTTTAGTGAGGTTTTATGCAGAAATAAATGAGAAATAGTAGATATGGAGTTTACAATCATCCAATGGCTGAGAAAAATGGAGATCTCTTCCTTTTTATACAAAATGAGAATAACTCGGCAAGGGTTCCATGAAAGTACAAGTATAAAACACCAGATCTGCAGATCTAGATCTAAAATAATGTATTTATACTATAGCTCTATATATATGTAGCTTAAATGTACAAGAAATAGAAGAAGATGCTTTATACAATATTCCCGGAAGAAGGGTTGGCCCTTTCCCCAAAGGATAAGCTCAAGATCAAGGGTCTTGACCCTGCTACTGCAACACTGAGAGGAATGACGTAGTTCCTATAAGGGGCTGCATTATAGGAGATGAAAAGTACATTGGCCACCTACCAAGATCTTAAATGAAGCTCTGGGACTCCCTCACTGATCTCCCAGAGAAAGAAAGGCTTCCTCCTCTAAAACACAAGTACAGGAAGTGGTGTTGTGGACCTTCCACTGCAACACCCTGCAACACAACGTTATGTTCTACAAAAATAAAATTGTGGCTGAAGGAGGATGCTTGGCCTCAAGCCTGAATGTGGAAAAATGAAGTAAAATTCTCCTCCAAGAGGCCTCTCAAGGTAGGAGAAGGAATTCCTAAACAGGAATGCCTTGTGCTAAACAGCACTGCAGCTCTGCTAAACAACAAGAGGATGCCAAATATTCATGCAGACCATTAAATCAATAATCATCAAGGTAACCTCAAATGACTGCCATTCTCTTCCTTATAAGCTATGTGAGGCTCCTCAACTTGGGTCCCACCCATTAGGGTTTCCACATGCACATGATCAATCTCCCTCCAAAACTATGTTATATCTCCATTAAGGCCACTCTCCCTTAACAATGTTGTTTGATTTGGTCAAAATTGACCTCTTCAACCTGCTTCATCCCTTTTCACACCCAAGTGTCTTCAATCCAACTTTCATATGTCTATCTAAGTTGATCCTTGTTCACATTGAGCTATTTACATTGGTGATTCACTCCTCTTCATGCATGCTATTGACTTGGTCAAACCTGACTTTGTCCACATGAAAAAGTCCCTTTTCACACATGAGGGTGTGAAATATAGCTACTACAATGATCCCCTTTCATACCAAGAGGGTTTTTATGCTGATTTAAGTTAAGTATGGGTCTCCTCCCCCATTTATTCATTTACTAGGTGCAAAAATTGAAAATCAATATTCTTATTAGTTGCATGCTAATGTAGGAATATTACATCAACATATAATTCAACTATTAGAATGGCTTGTATTAATTGAATACTATAGGGTTTGGGTTCAAATGACTTCTTAAATTGTCTATGATCTTGAAATTTTTATCAATCCTAAAACACAATGTTCTTGGTCCCTATTTGAAACCATATAAAGCCTTCTTCAACCCACAAATACAATCTCCTTTACATAGAATTTCAAAGCCATCAAGTTGTTTCATATAAATTTATTCATCCACATGACCATTCAAGAAAGATGATTTTGCATCCACTTGAAAAATAATCTATTTGTACTGTGTAATGAACGAAATTATTATGCTAATTACATCCAACTTTGTCATTAGAGAAAATATTTTTTTATAATCAATTATTTCATATTTTGCATAGCTAGTTGCAAATAAACAAACTTCAAGCTTATCAATTGTACCATATTATTTATATTTAGTCTTACACACTCATTTACTACCAATTACCCATTTCCCTTTGGGTAAACTTAGGAAGTCTCATTCATCATCTCTCACAAAGGAATTACTTTTTTCTCCCATTTCTTCATTCCATCAACTCTTTCTTAATGCTTTTGCATAAATTTGTGGTTCATACATCTTCATTGATTGTGTCATAAGAGAAAAATTCATAATGCATATTTTAGACCTAGTATCCCCCCTCTCAAATATTCTATCCAACATATTACTTTCTAAATGACACTTGACTAGCCACTTAAGCTTCTTCTTAACTACATCCATCTTAGTTGATTTAAAACTAGATCCATCACCAACTACCACATCATCCTCACTTAATTCAATATAAACATGTCCTAACTAAGAAATTTCATGTTGATCAAGGATGACTCCACTTATCATAATATGCTTCATTTTTGGATCACATAACCAATATCATCTTGATCCGAAATGAAATTCTTGAATTTCCCTTGTATTTTTGAAACTTTATTAATTAAATGGACTTAATAAATTTTAATGAGCATTTAAAATATGGACAAAAAGAAAAAAATAGCAAGTCATTAACGTAGTTCACCCCTAGTGGGCTATTTCTCTAGGTCCACTTCAAAGGTGTAACCGATCCATTATAATGGTAATAAATACATCAAATTGCCTTCATATCTCAAAAAGTATTTTTAAATCTACAAAATCTATGTTCAAAATTCTTCTAGGAAGATATGATTAGTACTAGAAACTTCCTCTAGCTTCTTCCTATAAATAAAAAGGCTATATAGCCTTTTTTTTTTCAACATTACTATAAACTACACTTTATAAATCATTTTATGCAATAGTTATCAAATAACAAACTTGTGGTGCAAAGGTAAGGCATGGAAAATAAATAGGAAACATCACAAGTTCAACTCCTATTGTTGCATTATTTTTTTATTTTCCCAAAATACAATTTTTAAACAATTTTTAAACAACTTTCATGCCCATCCATTTGCATGTTATTGATCAAGAGAGATGGTAAAATGTTGGGTTATTTTTAGCAGGGTTGCGAGTTTGACTCCTAACAATTATTGCCATTAAATAATATTTTGAGATTTGTTTTCCAAAACATATCCTTTAAATAAAAACACCTTCACACAACATAACATGTCCACATATCATGGTGTAGTGGTAATGTGGAGGGCTTATCTCAGCGAGGTCACAAGGTTCCAATCTTGTTGTTACTAGATTCAGTGGGATGTGGTTTTGACTTGCCAATTAAATCCACTGCATATACAATGCCACATAGGCTTTCTAGAAGGTCCATGTAGCTACCTTTGATTCGTCCATGTGGCAACCTTTGTCAGTTTACATGGTACCATGTGTTAAGATATGACCATGCCATGTGTTAAGCTATGACCATGCCATGTGTTAAGCTATGACCATGCCATGTGTTAAGCTATTACCATGCCATGTGTCAACCTATTTCCATGCCACATGCCATCTTGTCATCATGCCGCATAGCTTATGAGTGTGCCATATCTTAGTCTCTAGGCATGTCACATCTCATTTGAGTGTTTCATGTGTTATTGCATGCCCTATGTTTCCTTCAACTTCCTAAGGCCATAACTTTTGCACACTAAATCCATTTGAACCCAAATTGTGTTGGAAGGTCTTGATAAGATCCTTGACATGGAGACCTTTTTATAAACATTTGAGACCATAAATTTGGATCAGTTGTGGGAATCATCCTGGATCACTTCTTATTTTTATGCTATACCCAATAAAAATACATTTAATTCTTGTATCATTTGATTTCTTCATTTTTCTTTAGGGACATAGATACATTATACATCCAAATATTCTTATGTATGCAACACTATATTTATACTATGACCGTGTTTCCTCTAAAGTTGAATCCCTAACCTATCTTATAGGAAATTTGTTTGAAAAGTGATTGTTATATGAAATGCATCAACCCAAATTTCATTTTAAATTTTCTTTGTTTTCAAAGTACTTTGAACCATCTCTACAATGATCCCATTTTTCCTTTCTACAACACCATTTTGTTGAGGAATATAAGAATTTGTAAATTATCACCTCATACCATTCTCATGTGAGTTCATAAATTCATTGGATTTATATTTTCCCCTATTTTTTGACCTTAGGGTTAACATATTCAAGCCACTTGTTTTTCAACCATGTCTTAAACCCAACAAAATGTGCAAACACTTCCTAATTTTCATGCAAAATATATACCCACGTTTTTCAAGATTAATCATCAATAAAACTTAGAAAGTACAATGTATTTGCATAAGTTAAAGTTTCCGTGAGACCACATAAATCTAAATGTACTAATTCAAGACATTATCTAGCCTTCATAAAAATACTTGAAAATATTTCCCCATATTGCTACCTTAATATGCAAATTTCACAAATCTCATCATCAATTTCAAGGTAGGAAGAAGATTTCCTGTACGAGATTTCCTCATCAACATCAAATCCCTGAAATTCAAATGTCCTATTTTCTAATGTATAATATTTATGTTCACTTATTTTATAACCTTTAAACTATATGAGTTTCTTGAGGAAAATGTGAGTTGGAAAATACTATTTACACTCATTACTTGTCTTGCCACAACTACATTTTTGTTCAACTTATCTTAACATTATTTATTATCAAACACTAACTTGTAGTTTTTATCCATAATATATTATATGGAATATAGGTTCCTTTTCAATTCTAGTGTCAACAATGTATCACCAATATACTTTTTCTTGCCACTCAATGCTAGGATTGTCAAAGTATCATTCTATTTAACTTCTAAAACACTATCATTTCCAAATATAACTTTACCAAAATATTTGTCATTCATTTTAGCAAACAATTTCTCTTCAGATGTCACGTGTTGAACATCTCAAATCAATATACCAAGCATCACTTTCATCATTGTGTGCTATTAAGCTAGATAAAAATACCTTATAATTTTTTATTTTTTTCAACAATAGTATTTGAAATATACACCTTTATTTTGTAAATCGTGCATTTTAATGCCACAATATTTCTCAAAATGGAAAAATATTTTACCATGTAACAATGTCTTTCATATATATATCTCTACACTCATCTATCATCTTCCTCTTCCTCTTCCATAATATTTTTCTCTGCTTCTTCCTTTGAAAAATTGATTTGAAATTCTTCTATCTCTTAAGGTGGATGCATTTACCCACTAATTATATGAATTTTGTTGGTATCAATTAAAATTTTGATATCTTTGACTATGATATTATCTTATGCATTTTCCTATTGATCTAAATATTGTAAAAAAACATTTTCCACACTCACTTGTAGTGTTTTCTTTAACAAACAACAAATAACCACTCAATTTAGAAAATTTATCTATATATAGATCTTTAGAGACAAGAATTCTATTGACAACCATTTCAAATGCAAGCATAACACTTCTTAAAATTTTGTAGGCATTCCTCTCTTTGGAATGTCTTCACCTAGAAACCTCATTTGGTTAATAAGACCTTGCCTTTATGTGATAAATTCCTTCATAGATGTGATACCATGCATCTTAGCATTTTCAAATTTGATTCTTAATGTTTACAATTTAGATATTCATGCACCTTCATGTGTATTATTTAATATATATTGTGCTTGTTTAGATGATTTTGTGACATTAATTCTTGGAAATATAAACTCAACAAATTCACTTCCTATGAGAGAATTTTTCTTTATAAGTTATTTTAAATATTTCTTTCCACTCGAATCCAATATTTTGTATTCTTCGTGAAAAGGAAAATCATACTTTTCAATTAGAAGCTACCATAAATATTTATTGATAAATATTCATTGCATTCTTCTATTCCAAAGAAATAATTCATGTTGGCAACGTTAGGTAACACAATGTTTCTTGTCAATATTTTTAGAGTCTGTTGCAAAAAAAGATTGTGATGGCAAGCGCATCCAATAGGGTTTTCTGTCACGGGTTCCTTTCGGGTGCTGGGTCAGTCGGCCCCTTGAGCGTTGAAGAATGGAGGCTCCTCACTATCGACAATACGCCGCATATTCGCAGAGTCAAACTTCATGAGCTCCTTGCAGACTCAAGCTCAGCTCCAGCCCGCTCTTGCCTGGGGTTTCGATTGGCTTTCGCAGCCCATGATTTCTGCATGGCCTTTAGCGATAATGAGGTTAACCCCTCTTATTCAGATCTGCTTGCTATCCCCTATGCGTTTCTGATTCTGGTTGCAAATATAACTCTGAAGGGCTGCAAAATTCTGCACTTGCTTCTCCTCGGCACAGAGGTGGTTGCTGTCGGTGCGAGCCCATTTCTTGAAATCACCTTTGGCAGCTCTGCATCAGCTGCCCCCCCATTATGGAGAAGGATTTCAGCTGGAGCCCAGTATTGGGGTTTTTTTCCTCCTCTTTGGGCTGTAGCTGGCTTTGATGAAAGCAAGGAAACAAAGATTTTGGCAAATGATTCAGCTTCATTTGAGATCGCCCGAGCTAATGCATACCTCCACGGCAAAATTGTGGCTAAATGCTGGTCTGAGTATGCTTCTGAGCATGCAATCCAAGAAAGTGAGTCATCAAACGCCATCTCCACAGCTTGTCGAAAGCAGATTTCTTTCTTGGACCAGCCAGATCTGCCAGAAGAAGCACCTGCATTTCAGATCCAAGTCACACTCTCTGGCAAGACGATGATGCAATGGGTGCATGCAACAGATCTTGTGCATGATCTTCTGCAAAAACTCGAACTCAGGCTGGGGATCCCCTCCTCTTACCAGAGATTGCTTCATAAAGGTAAACAACTTATGGAACCCCTTCCCCTCTCCTTTTACAATATTCAAAGGGACGCTTCTATTGTGGTTACCTTTCGTTTAAGAGGTGGTTCCTTTGGGCAGACCTCCTCTGCTCCTTCTTTATCTTATAAAGATGCAGTCCGCAAAGATGCTACCCACCCCCAGTCCTCTTCGAAAGCAACTCAACCAAATATGGCTCCCAAGCCATTTTTGGTGGATAAATAAGAGGAAATTCATTCTATCGAGTTCTCTCATCCTGCGATTGACGATCGCTACCAGGAATTTGCAGAATCCGCAATCATATGCAGATTTAATGGGCTATGGCCTCGCACATCAGATTCATACCAATGGATCCATACCAACTGGACTAAAAGAAGCAAGATCTACTTATGTTCAAAAGGATTCTTCATTGTGGCTTTTGACTTAAATGAAGATTACCAAAAAGCCTTAACGAGAGGCCCCTGGTTCTGGGGTTCGGCTAGGATTTTCCTCACCCCTTGGTTTCCAGACTTCGACCCTTCTACAGCTTTCATCACCAAACTTCCCATTTGGGTCAGGCTCCTGAATCTTCCGGCACATCTATGGCATGTCTCTGTCTTCTTAGCCATTGGAGACACCTTAGGATGCTACCTAGCTACAGATTCCTCAAGAAAGGAGAATGGACTCTACACCTACGAAAAAATATGTGCAGAAATAGATATCAGCAAAGGACTGCCGGATCAGATCAACCTCAAGATTGGAGATTTCCATTGGACACAAACCTTGGATTAAAAAAATACAGCCTTCCGTTGCCGCCATTGTCATCAAACGGGGCACCTCTAGAATGCATGTTCCCAGCTCATCGACAAAAAGAAGAATCTGAATCGTAAACCCAAATCCAAGAGCTAGAATACCTGTGTTCCTCCCCCTCCTATGGATGATACAGATTCCTCCAGCTCGGATGAGGAGGAAATTGAAGCAGATGGGCAGAATGATGAGATCCCATTGGACGCTCCTTCAGCCAGTCCGACAGTCCCCTCTACCCCGCCGATCTCTCAGAAACGTTCTCATGTATCTTCGTCCTCTGACACTAATAAGGATATTCCACCCCCAGAGAAGAATAGTCTACAAATTGTTATGGCTCATCCAAACTCCACTGGCTGGGTCAAAGTAAACAAGAAAAAAGGGAAAAAATGTTGTTTGGCAGTGTCTGCCCACTCTGGGTAGATAACTCAGCTTAGATCTAGCTTCTCTGCATTCTCGTGTTTTCTTTTGCTCATTCCTTGATTGTCTTCCAGGAGCGAGGTAGATAGCCTATCACCTACGGCTCCCATGCTTTTCAGCTTCGCTTGCATGCAAGCTTGATTGTACTATATGTTTCTTATCTTAATAGAATTAGTCTTATTCAAAAAAAAAAAACACAATGTTTCTTGTCATTATTGAAAAATGAGAGAAGACAAAAACAACATAAGTTGTCCCACTTAGACTTGAAATGAGAACAATGTCCCCAAAAAAGGTTTCAACCACCACGAAAAGTATCGTTTTGTGAATTTATAGAACACAAAAAAATCACAACACTTCCATAATTACAAGAAAATTCCTTTTAGGTGAAGGGAAATATGATCTCTTTTACAAACTTTTTCAATGTTTCAATCTCTAAAACTTTGTAATAAAGACCCTTACAGTTGAAATTATAGCCTCACATTTTAATTTCTTAAAGTATATGGTAATGGCACACCTTTTCTTTTTTGAAATATGAAATACATAAAATTATACCATACCTTCTATTGTAACTCATAGAGACAACCTCTGGGTTGTTAAGGGACCAGTGCCTAGGACATATTAATCAAAGGATTTAAATATTTCTTCATTGCTCCTCTGAGTCATCTAGTTGATAGAGTTTTGTAAATGGTGGTTCAAGAATAATGAAGGATTCTGGTCCTAATCATGAATCAATGAAAAGGCTAATAATGGGTTCTGAGAAGTTATGAAGACCAGATTGTATCAGTAGGGCCATACTAAAATAAATAAACAGACTCAATCTGAAATTTGTGAGGTGAAGAAATAGGACAATAGTTCTTAGCGAAGCTGGGCTTAAATTTTTAAGAATCCAACCTAATAATAACTAGAAGAAACAAGATGAATAGTGAAATTAACATAAACGATTCTATGGAGCACATTTAAGGTTATTTACAAACAATGGTTATTCATGAGCGTCATTCTTTCTTTTGAGAAAAAAACAGATCCACGAAACAAACCAATGCCATCCAACTGCTAATACACATAGAATCTTAGAAGAAACACATAAGGAAATGTATTTGAAACACATTCAGGAAATGCACATACATATTGTTCACCAGTTCTAGATGGAATCTAGTCGAACGTTGTATTTATATTATATATGCATCAAAATAGATTTCAGAAATATGCAATTCATAGCCAAAATTCTCATACGATCACATAGAGAAATAGTACCAAAATCTCAAATAAAATTTTGAACCTTTTCTTCTTCTCTGATTGTTCTTCTTATAGAGTTTCTATGGGCACTTCTCCATGTTGATTTTTGTAGCATCTGAAAGTGATCTAAGTCTCAAATTTGGTGAGGAGGCTTAGACACCAGTATTCCAAAGAACCCAGAAACCTTTTATGGAAATTTCACTCGGTTCATGTTTTATTAAAATAATTTATTATTTTAATGGAGACCATAAGCCTAAATTTAGGGAAATTAAATAATTAATGGGTATTAATAGAACAGAGTGTGAATCTTCTAGAGAACGAAGATCAAGTCAAGTTTTAATCTTAGCCATTGATTAGACTTCTAATATGGGTCGTTGATTCATCAATGAGAAGAATATAAAAGAAGGCTTGAGGGTCATTTGGAAGGCAAGCCGGGAAAGCATTCAGTAACCCAAGAGAATTTTATCTTGAAGGAATAGAATTTGATTTCATAGGGATATTTGTAGGGCGAAAGAAGCATAGGGAATCAATAGTGTCATGGCTCAGGGAAAGAAAGATGCAGAATACTAGAGAGGCAACACTCAATAGTAGCGCAAAGGCCTCACATAGTAGTGACGTAGTCTCACGTTGGCTCTGCGTAGAGAGGTACACAAGAGTGACACAGGGAGGGCTAGTGAGTCCCTCAAGTGTCGAAAATTCTCTAGAGGTATGGAGAATAGGTCTCAGTTATTTCTGCCAGTCTTTCCTTGTAAATAATTTACTACTAAAGGTTAATATATAAACCCCCATCTGCTACATCAGTTTTCCCACATTGTGTTTTTCTGGGGAGAATTGTCCAAAAATAACTGTGTCATTGTGATTGGTTATTGTTCTTGCATTTTACTGTTCTTTTCTCTATATGTACTTGAGTGATAAATGAAATAGTGTTTATTTCGAAATTTACTATAAGGGTTTTGTAAATAACTTATTGTGGAAATTAGGAGGAGAAATAAATCTATAACTGCAGTAGAATTTTCACATGGTATCAGAGCTGATTAACCGGATTGGAGACTCTACAATGGAACGAAGTCTAGAAGCTGCTACAACAACAACTTGAAAGGGTTCACGTAACTCTCTAGAGATAAGGGGAAACATGGTAGAAGAGAGAGATCACGACATCTCAATATTTCCCTCTAGAATGGAAGAATAATTTTCTTGCGCATTAAGCTCTATTTCTCCAGAAGTATGGTATATTGATAGTGGAGCTTCTGCACATATTACGGGAGTACGATAATGTTTCTCAAGCTACCAGGAAGAGCAAATGAATTTCCAGATCACCATGCGAAATAAGGCAAAGTGTACCCCTGTTGGGAGAGGTATCGTAGTGTTTCAAACTGAAGCTGACAATAAGCTTCGAGCCACCAATGTGTTGCATGTGCCTAGTTTAGGGATTAGCTTACTATTAGTGTCTCAGCTACAAAACAAGGGCTATGATGTGTACTTCATCGACAAAAGAGAATATGTAAAACACCAGAGTTGGAAGAAGAAGGCACAAATCGGAGTCAGGAGCAATAAACTATATAAGTTACAGCTCGAATCTCCAATGGCACTAATAGGCAACAATGATGAGAAGGATCTGAATGAGCTACGGCACAGGAGAATGGGGCACTTACACTATGTGGCTTTGAGAATTCTCAAGAATACCATCACAGGAGTTCCATATTTGAGCACCAAACAAGATGATGTTTGTAGAGGGTGCGTACTAGGTAAGTACGCCAAGGCAACCTACCCCAGGAGAAGAAATAGGGCTAAGAGTGTGTTGGGATTGATACACTCAGAAATCTATGGACCAATTTCCACTAAAGCTCTTAGTGGTGCTGAATATTTCGTCACCTTCATTGATGACCATTCTAGGAAAACTTAGATCTACTTTTGAAGACAAAGGATGAATTCTTTGATCGATTCAAGGAGTTTAAAGCTCTGGTTGAGAATCTAACAGGAAAGTGGATAAATATACTGTGATTAGATAATGGTGGAGAATACATTGTTAAATATTTCACATAATTTTGTGCAATGGAAGGCATCAAAAGAGAGTGGACTGATCCATATAATCCATAGCAGAATGGACATGCAGAAAGGAAGAATATAACTATTGTGTAGGATAAAGGTTGTATGATCAAGACATGCCCAAATTTCTGTGGGTTGAAGCTTGTAACAAGGTTGTATATGTTCAGAATGATTCCTCGTAATGAATTGGGTAAGATCACTCCAGAAAGTGTCTTCACTGGCAGGAAGCTAGAAGTAAGCCACTTCAGGATCTTTGGTAGTGTGGCATACTTCCATGTACCCAAAGATAAGAGGAAGAAATTGGATAGGAATGTTGAAAAAGGATATCTGGTGGGATACAGTGAAAATGTAGAGGCCTACAAAATCTATATTCTAAGCAGCGGGAAGGTTGTAGTGGGTGGGTTGTAAAGTTCATGGAGGAAAGAGCTTTCAAAAAATCTTTAGAGATGCCTTCAGCTACGCAGTCTAAAGATGACCCTCTGGTCCAGCCACTACGACCAACAGAGGATAGCACAGGTGCTTCTCCAAGGTAGAAGGATCCAAGGGATTCATCCCTAGAATATTTGTAGGAGGGGGAGTAGGTAGAACCACCCACTACCAGTGGTAGGATGAGCAGGGAATTACGACAAATTTTGAGGGATGCAGAGAAGTTTGTCGGAGACCCTAGAAATGAGAAGAGGCAGCGCAGGAAACTAGATAGATACCAAGCCTTGGTAGTTGATTTTGGGGAACCCTCTAGTTTTCAGGAGGCATCACAACATCAGGTGTGGGTTGATGTAATGGTGGAAGAGTACAATTCCATCATGACAAATGATGTCTGGGAAGTGGTTCCTAGGCCGTAGGAAATATCAGTTGTGGGTTCGAGATGGATCTACATGATCAAATATGCTGCATATGGCAGCGTAGAAAAATTTAAATCTAGGTTTGTGGAAAATGGTTATGTTCAGAAGGAAGGGATAGAATATGAAGAGACATTCTCACCAGTATCCAGATATGCTTCTATTAGATCAATTATATACCTTGTTGTGCAGATGGGATGGGGGATTCACCAGATGGATGTTAATACTACATTCTTGAATGGGTTGATACAATAAGAAGTATATATCGAAAAAATAGATGTCTTTGAGATGCATGAGCAGAATACTCATGTGTGTAGGCTTAAGAAAGCCTTTTCTAGACTTAAGCAAGCCCTTAGAGCTTGGTATGGTTGAATTGATGGCTACTTGCAAAATATGGGATTCGTCAAGAGTGACGCGGATCCTAATCTCTACTATCTGAGAGTAGGGGATGAGCCTTTGATACATGTGTTTTACGTAGATGATATATTCCTAACAGGATTATCTAGGCTCATCAAGGACTACAAGGAGAATTTAGTTACAGAATTCGACATGAAGGTTCTGGGGCTGATGCATTATTTTCTGGGGTTGGAAGTTTGGCAGCAGAAGGGTGAGATATTCCTTGGTCAAGGGAGATATGTTACAAAAATCTCGAAGAGGTTCAATGATGCAGGAGCATCCATCATAATTTTGGTTGACTTAGGGGGTCTAATGTTTGATAAATAATTTAATTTATTAATAGGAAATTTGTATATTTTTAAATGATTTTAGTGAGAAATAGGCATGTGAGGTTTTTAATGTAAATATTCTCAAATAATTGAGAATACGAGAGATATTAGAGTTTTGGAGATATCATAAAGATCATAGGGATTAGGAAGTCCTAGAATAGGGATTTAGTTGAGTCAAAAGTGGATTTAGAGGATTTTTAGGATATGGTTGAGTAGATTGTGGATATGAACTAGAATTGGTTTCAAAATCCCCTTGTATATATTTGTAAGCCTCAAAGGCATTAGGAGAGGCCAATGTAAATGAAGGAAATTAGGCCAAAGAGGAGAGGCCAATGTAAATGAAGAAAACCAGGCTAGAGAGAGGGGACCTTATATAAATCTATGTAATTTATGCATGCATTTGATTAATACAGAAAAAGAAAAATTATGTTTTGAATGGTATATGGATACACTATGGGAAATTAGGTGAAATTATGAAATAGTATATATCTCTGCATATTGGGTGAATTTTTTGAGTACAGGAACATGATGGAATTCAAATGGTGAAATCTATGTTAAGGAAAGTGTTGTCAAGATCATTGTGCACAAGAACAAATAGTGCACATAGGATGCGTGTAGAAGACATAGTTTAAGAATGCAACGAATTGAGAATTTGTTGTGAGAGGACTGCTCTGCGTTGAGCAAAATTGATGAAATCGTTATTTGGAGGTTTTTTAAGCAAATAGATGTGAATTGTGTGATGACACAACGTGTGAGGATTCAATGTTTAAGGAAGAATCGATCTATTCACATTCCCACGGAGCTGATCGAAGAAAAATCCAATTGAACTGTGTGCAAGAAGGATTGAAACACTGTTTGGATAGGACGCAGAATTGGATTAAAACTCAGAGAATGTGTGGAATGAACAGAGTATGATGCGTGGTTGGAATACACTAAAAATCAAACTCTGTTTCCAGTTTGATTTCAATTCATTGTTGAAGTCGAACTAATGAAGGATGCAGATCAATTGGTTATGGATTGAAGTTATTTTGAGATCCAATTAAGAGGTGGATCAAAACTCTGTTTAAGGTTGTGTGGTGAAGATGTAAGTTGAAGGCTTTTGTGTAGAATTTAATTGCCACAAATTTAAATTTTTTTGAAGAAGTTTTTGTGTTAATACGTTGTGTATATTCTCTTATGAAATATTGGAGCAACAAATCTCTGCATAGATACATGAAAATAAATTGTTTAAGGGGAATTTTTGAATTATTTAAAACACAGTAGAAGCGTGAATGAGGTAGAGAAATCATAAGGTAGTGTTTTCCTTGTCAAGGTTGCATTGAAGAAAAGTGGCAGCAAGCTTTGGAGGATCAATGAAACTACATTTATGTAGAGCTAAACATCATTGCAAGTGTTTCACGATCATAGCAAGAAGATTAAGTAGCAGATGAAGGGAATTCGTAAGGGAAAACCGTCATAAAAATTGCGGTTAAATTTATGATAAAAGGAAGATGAATTTTGAAATTTTGTCATCTGGGTTTTGTGCAAAGTAGGGTCTATTTGGAAACACTAGAGAAATTTTCCAAAAATATCCTTGGTTGAGGAGTTCCGAAGTGATGTTTGAACATTTTTTTTGTAGACTGCGTAAATGAAAACAATTTTATGTGTTTACAAAATTTCCTGTTCTCGCAATTAGTTCCTGTTCCTGAACCAGTGGTTTAGTTTCTGTTCTGAAAGTGTAATTCTTGTTCCAGCAGTGGGTTCCTGTTCACCACTCCAATATTCTCATACATCAGGCAAAGATTAAAGGTAAACGAGCACATCGTTTTGAGCATCAGAGAGTTCACATGCTGATGTATTTCCTTAATCATTCTTATTTCTTCCATATAGTGCAAAATCTGAAATTAATCCTTCCATGTTTATGTATAATAGATTGAAAGGATTTTTTTTTTTATGATAGGAATAGATATGGAAGGGTTGAAGTCTCTTTCATGAGACTTGTAGCATAGCCTTGGTGTTTAAGGCTGATGGTTTAGGAGGATAGACAATATAGTTCATCAAGTGGTATCTGAGCTAGTAAATGATCTTTTGGAGAAAAAATAGAGTAGAGTTATGTTCTTGAAATGTATATGCGGATACAATTGTGATTTCCAGAAGAAAGGATCAGAAAGGATCATATTTTAAGTCTAAAAGGCAGCAGGCACATAGAGATAAAGAGTGGAAGAATATGGTTGTAGAAAAAGAGGGAATATCTCAGCAAAAGAACAACAAATGGAGTTGTAAGAAGGACCAGTTGCATTCTTGAAAGCAGAGTAAGTGGATACTCTGAAGAAAAGTGACGAAGAACCTCAACGTTCCAGCTGAAGGTTGGATAGAGAGGATGAGTGGAAGTTCTCAAAGGAAGTGTAAGCTGCAAAAGAAAAGAGGAGTAAGAGATTTGCTCAGAAGAATGATTCCAGAGGCAGAGAACCATAGATCAATATTAAGAAGAAAATCTTGATGAGATATCAAAGGTAGGTATGAAGGCTTGTTGAAAAGGGAGGCTTAGGTGTAGTACACAAGTGAACATATGAAGTTCACTAAGGATGAAAATATGGCTGTTGATAGTCATTATAGAGGTTTGGAGAGAAGCCACAGGAAGGAGAAGGAAGATGCGAAGGCAAATGACATGCGAAAGAGTCAAGAAGAGATTGAGAGAGAGAAAGTTGAGATAAAATTACATCTTGAGTTATTGATGGATATGTTACAGAGTAACAAGGAAGAGCAGAGGTATGGTTGGATTATGAGAAGAAAATTCAAATGGAATAGATTGCAAGTGAAGTGGGAGCATAGATTAAATGCTCAACTAAAGGAAGAGTTACTTAGAGTAAATGAGTATGAGGAGGAAGTTTTGGTGTGTGAACCAGAACATGGCCTGTTTTTTTTTTAAGTAATTGTTATAGGTCAACTTGGGCACCATTCTCAATGACCTGGTTAACTGGGCATCATCTCCAGGACCAATGATCAAGGGTCTATCATTCCCTATCATTTCAGTTTCTACATGCCCTAAGACAAGAAACAAGACAAATCAAGCAAGACTTTCATCAAGAAAAGGTTTCCATGGTTTGAAGCTTATTATTTAACATATGAGAGCTCACCAACGCAGGTTATAACGGGCCTAAGTGTGTTGCATATGTAGGTAGCCCCATGCAAAGCTACTCTATAAAGTACTTCCTGACATTCACAGGTGTGTTGGTCACATTGGGAGTGAAATTCTCATTGTTTCAGAATCTCCACTTGGTCAGTGCCTTCTAGAAGAGTTCAACTGTGTCAAGCTTTGGATCTAAGTGTCCATTTTACATCTACATGAATGGAAACATGTATTGCCTATTTTTGGAAAGCTATTGATTGCAAAACAACCTACATTTCATCTATAAATTGAACACAAATCTAAGTTTTTGGGAAGGAAGAATTTGAGTAGAGAAATGCTGGAGAATTTTCAATTGAGAGCTTGGTTTGTGAAGCTCCTGCTGGAGAGATTTATGCTGTGATGAGACTTGGGAACTTTGCTAGAAGGTCACTTCAAATTAGTCACTAGGTTGTAACCTCTCCTTCTATCATCAATAAAGAGTACTTCTTATTTTTCCCTAAATGCATCTATGTTAACTTTGATTTTCCATGTTGTAAGATCTTGGTTGATGAATGTAGTTTATGCTTTACTGATTTAGCTAACTAGCTCGAATAGATATCTATATTATTGCATCTTCTGCTGTTTCATTGTTCTTTCTTGCAGGAAGCATTCAGCTCACAAACTTCTTGAATTTGAAGCTGCAATAGATGCAACAAAAGGAGCCATTTGGAAGCGACTGAACAAGTAAGCCTCCAATCCTCTATGTGTATCTATTCTAAGTTAGAAGAAATGGTAGTATAGTCTTTCACCTGTTGTTCTAGAATAGCACCTGATTACAATTCTGGCCCAACAAACTGGCGACTCCACTGGGGAAAATTTCTCTTAGTTCTAGGTGTTTTAGTCTCTAATTTTCTTTGTAAATCCACCCAGTAGCTGTTACACGTAAAGATTATACTTTTTTAGAGCTTAATTTGCAAAGACAGTGAGTTAAACAGTATCATTTTTCCTTGTCTACTATGCCCAACACACCCTTAGACTGGACACAGTGCTTTGCAGAGCACTGTCTCCCTTCCAAGCCTACATTGCAGAGCACTGTCTCCCCTTGGAGACTTTGTTGACTCCTGAAAGTGACCAAACTCCCTTGAATTTGACTTTGCAACTTGCTTCAGTTTTGTTTTTTGTTGTGTTCTGAAAATTTTAATGCTCAATTGACCAATGACTCTATATAATTCTTCCTCCTTTGGCTGAAAATTTGTTCAATGTTTGTTTAGAAAAGTTTTTCTTTATCATTGAAAATTTCATTTCAAAGTATTTTTCATGGTTGCATTAAGAATCATTTGCTTTTGAAATAGGAAATTGTCGTAAAATCTTCATTTCCTTTATAGGAGAAATTGTTGTTGAAATCCTCGTTTTTCCTTCAAAATAGAAATTTTTGTTTGTATTCTTCATTTCTCGAAAGTAAAAAGAATTTGAATTATTGATCTAGTGCACCTAGTTTCTTTTCTGCGTTCATAACATTAAGGAAAATGAAAAGAAAAACTTGCATTTGCATGTAGGATTATGTGTGTTTTGCAAAAGGAACATTAGGAAATCTGCATTTAGTTTTTGATTCATTGATTTTGTTTTTTGTTCATTGATTTGTTTGCTCATGAACTATTTGATCTCTTCCCTCAGTAGCTAGGTTCTTCATTGAAAGATCTGAAAGTGAAAGTTTGTTTATCATTCTTAGCTTGCATTTTAGGAATTTCATATACATCCTCGTGGTGAACCTGAAAGGAAAATTGTTAAGCAAGATCAACATAAAATAAATCTCAATTTACTTAACAATGCATTGGAACCTTAACGATAACATTTAAAAGGTCCAGAATAGAGACGTGTTTTGGCGTCGTAAAACATAGCAGCTATCGTTAACTTGTCTGTGATACATTCCGAGTGTGATACCTCACTCCAAGTACGTAAGTATATCATAGCTCGTCCACGTACTCTCGGGTATATCGGGCAGTGTTACAGTACGATAAGTATAAAGGGGTGCTCTCACTGTGCAGTTTTGCATCAAACAGCGCTAATGCAGACTTGGGCCTCCACGTACCTTCAGGTATATTTGGGAGGACAATTTTTAGGTGCTATCCAACCATAGTGAACCGAGTCGACCGCCCTGAAATTGTGATACACCGAACACAAAATTCGGGGAGATTACCTGCCCGTACTTCTTGGTTCACCAGGAGGTATTCTGCAGTTCACAGTTTCTTGGTAAACCCTTTTGCCTAGAATTACCCTCTTTTTGTTTTTTTTTTTTTGGTTAAAATAAATCAGTCATCGTGGAAGAACAAAATCCTTTCCCCCGTCGTTCGTGTAGACATCGCTCTACCGAAACTAGTACCATCAGTACCTCAGGTGAAGCATCATCTTCCCATATAACAGAATTGGCACAAGTTGTTTCTACAAATCCTAGTTTGTCTACTGTTGTTGAGACAGAGTCCTCACAGCTACCCGTGGTCACGATCCATCCAATCGTTGAGACCATACCTCCCGAACCCAACGTTGTTCAACTGGAAGTTGATCCGGATCCCATTGTGATTTAGGGAGCAAATGTTATTGGTCAAACTAGACATCATCCCCAGGACCAATGAAATAGGGTCTATCATCCCCTTATATTTCTGTTGCTATATTCCCTAAGTGGATAAAATCTTGATCCTGAAGTCGAACAACTAGAAGTTGTTTCGGTATTGGTCACTCCACAATATATTGTAGCCATTGAGTCTCCCATATCGCGTAGTCAACCACCTGAAATATACTTTGGGCCTGACGGCGAAGTTCTTCCACCTGGTTTGATTTCGTTTGAAGAAATATCAAAAGACAAGACACCTTTAACTCCAAGTAATTTTCGGTAGGAGCTTTACCTGTACAAGTCTTTTCCTCAATCACCTTCCTCTGCTCTTGTTGATCCTGTTTCACTTTCAGTTCCCGTAGATTCTATAGGGTATACACTGGGTGATTTGACCATGGCTGAGATAACATCCCAGACTGAACCATCTATTTCAGCTGCGATAGCATCTACTGTTGCTTCATCTTTGATGTTTTTTCCATTGAATTCACCCATGTCATCATCTGGAATCCTATCTAGTTCCTCCTTTATGAGTATTGAACGGCTTGATCCTTTATTCAAATCTTCAGTGAAATATCAATTTGATCCCATCAGTTATTCTCCTTGGTGGCCGGTGATACCACAGAAATTACCCTCGGAAATTCCAAAGTTCAATGAAAACCTTGGAGAAGACCCATCAACGGATTTTATAACTTATCATTTATGGCGCTCATCAAACTCTTTAAATGATGATTCTGTTAGACTATGTCTTTTCCAGAACACACTCACTACTCCAACTGCACAATGAGGATAGTTCTTTTTCTGTGTCAACCTCATTAAAAAATGAAATAGAGTTATGAGGATAGTTCTTTTTTCTTGTGTCAACCTCATTAAAAAATGAAACAAGTTCCTTTGAGGAAATTTCTTTTACTGTGTCAACCTCGTTAAAAAATGAAACGGGTCATGAGCATAGTTCTTTTCCTATGTCAAGCTCGTTAAAAAAAATGAAATAAATCCTCTCCTAATTACGACGAGTCTTCCATCTGATCTCGTAAATGAACCTTCATTCCATCCAACTATTAGTAACTAGTAATCTACTTAGGTGAATGAAATGAAGCTTGGGGGGCACCTACTCTTGCAGGGGGCATTCGACATGTGCTCTTGCAGAGGGCATTCAAAACATTCTTACCAATTGCATGCAAGTGACCGCTAAAGTTCGGGGGAAAATCAGGTTCAGAGCTCCAAAATGAAAATGGTAACTATGGAATGGTAAAAATGAATAGTGAAACTGCTTTTTGTAGTCATTTAATTGTTTGCAAGTTAAATTTATTTCTATGACTATAGTTTTATTATGTTTTTTATCATGAAACGGGTATTTTTAATCCATTTGATGTTGTTCTGAACAGGAAATACAACTGATGAACAGATTAGTCGTGTAGATTTATTCAAAGAATGACTTGACCACAAAGCATACTTTTTCTCCTTATTTTTCGAGCTTTGTTAAAAATGAAAAAGGATTTGAAGCGCACTTTTATCTCTTTTTCGAGCTTCGATAACAGTGAAAAATGAACCCCTGGAGTCTTCTTTCGGCTCTTTTTAGACTCCGATAATGTGAAAATATTGCCGAGAACTTGTCATTTCAAGCTCTTTAAAGTAAATGAATTGATATCTACTCAGTATAAGTTTAACCCTTTTCCGGACTGAGATGGATTATTTACGAAAAAGGAATACCTTAGTTAAACATGACCAAAGAGGTTCTCTCAGATATTATTTTACACTTTTTCGGATCTGAGTGACAAATTTACGAAAAAGTATTTTTGGAGTTCTCTTTCGTCCTCTTTTTCAGACTCTCTAAATATGAAAAAGGACCGGGCTATCACTATCGTTAAGCTTGTTAAAACATAAAATAGCAACGGGCTTGTCGATCATGGCAAGAATCGAGTTTCATTCATTGCTAGACTCATTAAATTATTAAATAGCGGTACTTTATTTGCACAAAGGGTTGAATTATAGGTAAAGAAAATGTTATCCTCCTCAAGCTTGTCAAAAAATAAAGAGGTACTGGTCGACAAATGACTAGGGAAAATTTTGGAAAAGTACGTAAATTTTATTTTTGGTAGCAAGTCACTCTTGAACATGACACTTCTTTCACTTCATGTCCGTGATTGTTTGGGTTGGGTAATCATCTTGAAGGTTCATTCAAACATATGGTTCATCATAACTTCACTTCGATTTTGGGTCAATGCTGCCAACTCATCACAGTGTCTCCGATATGTTCAAGAGAAGTCATCCAGTGATTAAAAACTTATCCTTCTGCAATACTTGTAAACCTTCATTTTCATGACCATCATCCCTAAAAATTGCTATATCAAATCATACCCTTGTCTCTGAAATTAGTAACTCCTATTTTGTAATAAGGTGACTTCCTTTAGACGACAAATAAATATCCAGGAAGTTCACTTAGAAACATCAGATTCCAGTACCATGAGGCTTGTTACAGCATCGACAAGATCCTCGCTTATGGACCTTTGACCGAAAGATTTTGTTTGGCTTTCGACATCAAATCATCTATTCACGCCTTACAAAATGTACTGCAATACCTTGAGGTCCATTTTCATTAATGGTGGTTCTTTCACGTTTGTTAACAACTCACATCATTGGCTGGTAATCAAATGATGTCTTTCCATGTTCGACGAAAAATCATATATTCGCATGGCTAGAATTGTACCCGAATGATCGAGTGAACGATATAAGAAGACCCTGGATCTAGTTTCATCCATCCGAGCTGCGATTTCAGGATTGTTGTACACATCATCTGTACGGTGACCTTACATACAGATTTTCATCCAAACATGGGCCTATATCTGTAGGCGTGTTTGCATCTAGGCAACATTCCAATGTAGACGATTTTTTGAATCATGTACATGTTATTAGATTGTTTTATGTGCTAACTATGGGAATGCCTGCCCTCAGCAATTATGATCAATAGAGGATATATCATGATGTAATATATTGTAATATTGATGCAGGTGACCATTCCACTTCATTTCTAGGCTCATCACAGTGTAAAGCATCTCAATCAAATGTTCTTATTATTTGGATCTCATGCTTTAGGGGGGAATTGTTATAGGTCAATTTGGGCACCATTCCCAATGACATGGTTAACTGGGCATCATCTCCAGGACCAATGATCAAGGTTTTATCATTCCCTATCATTTCAGTTGCTACATGCCTTAAGACAAGAAACAAGACAAATCAAGCAAGACTTTTATCAAGCAAATGTTTCTATGGTTTGAAGCTTATTATTTAACATATGAGTGCTCACAAAAGCAGGCTCTAAGGGGCCTAAGTGTGTTGCATATGCAGGTAGCCCCATGCAAGGCTGCTCTACAAAGCACTTCCTGACATTCACAGGTGCGTTGGTCACATTGGGAGCGAAATCCTCATTGTTCCGAAATATCCACTTGGCCAGTGCCTTCTAGAAGAGTTCACATGTGTCAAGCTTCGGATCCAAGTGTCCATTTGATATCTACATGAATGGAAACATGTCTTTCCTATTTTTGGAAAGCTATTGATTGCAAAAAAACCTACAGTTCATCTATAAATTGAACATAGATCTAAGTTTTTGGGAAGGAAGAATTTGAGTAGAGAAATGCTGGAGAATTTTCAATTGAGATATTGGTTTTTGAAGCTACTATTGGAGAGATTTATGCTGTGATGAGACTTGGGAAATTTGCTGGAAGGTCACTTCAAATCACTCACTAGGTTGTAACCTCTCCTTCTATCATCAATAAAGAGTACTTCTTATTTTTCCCTACATGCATCTATGTTAACTTTGATTTTCCATGTCGTAAGATCTTGGTTGATGAATGTAGTTTATGCTTTACTGATTTAGCTAACTAGCTCAAATAGATATCTATATTATTGCATCTTCTATTGTTTCAGTGTTCTTTCTTGCAGGAAGCATTCAGCTCACAAACCACTTGAATTTGAAGCTGCAAAAGATGCGATAGAAGGAGCCATTTGGAAGTGACTGAACAAGTAAGCCTCCAATCCTCTCTGTGTATCTATTCTGAGTTAGGAGAAATGGTATATAGTCTTTCACCTGTTTTTCTAGACTAGCACTTGTCTAGGGAAGCGTAATTTATCCGTAGATTACAATTCTGGCCCAACAGTAATGAAGATGCAGAGGAGAAATTTACAATGGATCCTCTGAATCATATGAAGGATTCAGAGCAACAAGAAGACCTAATGGATGAATCATCAAGTGAGACCACAAGGTCTTATGTTTTTAAAATTAATAATTTATGTATGATTGCAGGTATTGCAGGAGATAAGAAACCTTTTAAAGATGTCTTCAGGATGGATGAAGATCTTGAAGTAAAATATAATGAAGAAAACCTCTCAGATGAGGAAGGATTTGAATGGTTGCAACAGAAGGATTTTATTGATGAGTTACTTAATGGGAGAAGATAGTCATCTGAAGCTATCTTGGAGTTGGAAGATCATAATATTATTCTGATGAAGAGTGAAGGAACATTGTCTCAGAGAGGTAAGCTAATGAATTTGACTAATGTTATTGATGAAGAACAATTGCAGGAGAATGCTAATGTAGAAGACAAGGCAAGGATAGCTCTTGAAGAGGGCTTATAGAAAGACAGTAATGAAAAATGTGTTAAATAAGGAGGTGAGGCAGATTTGTCTCATGACAAAGAGAAGATAGTGATAGGACTGAATGAAGATGAAGGAAATCCATTGAAAGATGTTAAGAAACAAGAACATATTGAAGACTATAAACAACATCATGATGAATTACTTGTGAGGTGTCAAAGAGAAATTGAGTTGCTAGAGTATTTGCTGAAAGAACCAAAGTATGAGAGTGTGAATGTAGTTAGAAATGAATGAGTGACTCAAAATTTGATTGGGATATATATATGTGTTAGTTACCAAGTTTCTGATGTATCGGCTAACAAAGAAGGAAAGGTGGATGATTATACAATCATAAAAATGACCAACAATTTACTTCTTGAAAGTAAATTTGAAGATAAGAAGCAACAAATGGAAATTGGAGAAGAAGATGTTTATGAAATTAATCAAGGATTTCAAGGAAAAACATAAATGGATTCTGTGATTGAAGAACTGTGGAACTTAATGATGAACCAGTTCAAATGGAGAAAGATGATAGCAGAAGGGATGATCAATCAAAACTTGGAGTTGATTGAAGGAAATTCAATGAACCAGAAGATAGCATACATACAACAACAGCAAAGGTGCAGAGCACTTGGACAATTACAAACTAAGGTTTGGGACCCTGTAGGTTTCCATCAGCATATAAAACACATGATCAGGAGATCAAGAATGTTTTCAACTTTGGGATTCTAATGCAGGAGCATCCAACTCGAAAAAAATCATTGTATTTTTTGTTGAGTTAGGGGGTCTAATGTTTGATAAATAATTTAATTTATTAATAGGAATTTTGTATATTTTTAAATCATTTTAGTGAGAAATAGGTGTGTGAGGCTTTTAATGTAAATATTCTCAAATAATTGAGAATACGAGAGATATTAGAGTTGTCGATATCTCATAAAGATCATAGGGATTAGGAAGTCCTAGAATAGGGATTTAGTTGAGTCAAAAGTGGATTTAGAGGATTTTTAGGATATGGTTGAGTAGATTGTGGATCTGAACCAGAATTGGTTTCAAAATCCTCTTGTATATATTTTTAAGCCTCAAAGGCATTAGGAGAGGCCAATTTAAATGAAGGAAATCAAGCTAGAGAGGAGAGACCAATATAAATGAAGAAAACATTAGGGGAATTTTGAGGTATAAAATGGGCCTCCTAAGAAAAATGTACAACCAAAATAAACTTTATAAGAACTAATAGGATTCAAGATGACGATGTCAACCATGGGGGATGATTCACCATTTTTTAATTAAAAGGGTAAAAAGATTAAAAAATAATAAAATAATAAAACTACTTTTTCAACTCGTATTTTCAACTTATCTCTCAAATTTTTTACTCAAATTTCAAGCGGGAGTACTCATTGGATGCAAAATTTAATTCCTCATCCAAGGAGTACCCATGTTGCATACTTTTGATGGACCCTGCTACACAAAAAATGAGAAATACATGAAAAAACGTGATTGCAATCATGTTTTTCA
Source organism: Pinus albicaulis (assembly GCA_034641835.2). Taxonomy (NCBI): domain Eukaryota; kingdom Viridiplantae; phylum Streptophyta; class Pinopsida; order Pinales; family Pinaceae; genus Pinus; species Pinus albicaulis. The sequence continues at coordinate 87,694,357 of CM076570.1, forward strand.
TGTATTTCTCATTTTTTATGTAGCAAGATCCATCAAAAGTATGCTACATGGGTAATCCTCGGATGAGGAATTAAATTTTTCATCCAATGAGTACTCCCGCTCGAAATTTGAGTAAAAACTTTGGGAGATAAGTTGAAAATACGAGTTGAAAAATTAGTTTTTTCTTTTTTCCCTCTAAAATTTGATGATGTAATCAAATCTGATTTTATTATTTCCACTATTATTTTATAATTTCCTTAGGAGGCCCATTTAGACCTCAAAATTCCCCTAATGCCAGGTCATAGAAAGGGGAAGATTATTGAATGTATTCAAGGTCAAGAAGGTATAGAATACCTTATATAAATATACGTAATTTATGTGTGTATTTGATTAATACAGAAAAAGAAACATTATGTTTCAAATGGTATATGGATATACTGTGTGAAATTTTGTTTATTATGAAATAGTATATATCTCTGCATATTGGGTGAATTTTTTGAGTATAGTAACATGATGGAATTAAAATTTTGAAATCTATGTTAAGGAAAGTGTTGCCAAGATCATTGTGCACAAGAATAGATAGTGCACATAGGATCCGTGTAGAATACAAAGTTTAAGAATGCAACATATTGAGAATTTGTTGTGAGAGGACTGCTCTGCGTTGAGAAAAATTGATGAAATCATTGTTTGGTGTAGAAATTTAAAAAATACTATGATGTATTACTAGACTCTCCTGATCTCACAATTATATCCCTGTTAAATACAAAATCCTTCTACTTAATTCATTGCGGAAATTAAATCGCCAATTGCAAACACATGAAGAAAAATCAATCGCACATAACAAGATGTTTTTACCAGGAAAGCATAAAGCTAAAAACCCCAAATATCATATATTATGTATATAATGGATCATGAAACAATCTCATAAAAAACTCTACTCCAAGAGCTATCAATACAATATATAATCGTCTCACGCTGTCATACAAAAATTGGTTCACACATGCACCAATTTATTGCCTCCTTACAGCTTTCCTCCACTGTGCAATCCCTGATGGTTAAGAACCTCTGAATGATTTCGATATGTCTAGCCTTGACCGCGTAATCCTCATAAGAATCTACAATGTGTGTGTGGATGCATTGAATGCACCACTATAGTCACAACTGATAGTCAACGAGACCCTTTCACCTATCTCTCAACTGGGTCTCCACTAGATTTGACATGCATTTAGTTAACAGTAGTATTTCTTCAGTTGCATGTGAGACCACTGCTTGTGAATTAATTAAATATTTAATTCACTGATCTCTCACTAGTGTAACTTTAGTTACAACCAGTTACAACTAGCACAACTGAGTTTAACTCACTTAACTAAGTTAAACTAAATAACAACTCACATAACTACACATTCAACTCTGTTACAACTTTGTCACACTCAGTTACAACAAATTTCACTACATGGTCCACCAACCAACCACTTCAACTTGAAATCAACTTAACTAGCTGATTTTCCACTTCAGTTAACTAGTTCCAAGTGCTCATTGAAAATTGTTAATGGCTTAACAAAAATCGGCATGCATTCCACGAAACAAATTCGCACATGCATTCCAAACTTAGACGCCCATCCATCCATATAATTTTCTCAACCATCTATAAATATATTACTACTAAAAATAGACTTTGACCCAAATTCTAAAAATAGACATATCACCTAAAAATAGCCTGTGTGGGCCCCACCTAGTGTAGGTGCTTATTTTTTCACTAGGATCAAGGATGATGTTTCTGGATGCCAATTTCACTATTTCTTGTTGCAATAGTCAACACTCCCTCTCGACAAGAAAGTAATGTTTTTTCATGCGACATGCAACTCCATGCATTCGATCTGCAACATTTGCATGCAACACTTTCAAAACTAAATAGCCTCCAAACAACTGAATCATTATAATGCATCTGTCATCAAATTCTTCTGACCTCTGCTTAGCTACTGCACATGTCTTCAGGAACCACTGCGCTGTTGAAATCTGCACCCATGCACTCTGCACTTGTTTTCAACTCTGATCCGTGCTCTAGTATCCGACATTGTCACTTTGATCTGACTGCATCAATCCAACTGATCCTGCTACTGCTGCTCTGTGGGCTCCTTGTAGCCAAGTTCAATTCATGAGATCCACGCCATCTCAATGAATCCTTCCTAGAAATTTCTTCTTGGGATTATCCATGCATGTCGCCCCACCTCTCACCTGGCGGTATAGCTACATGCACTCCCTCTACCCATCTGGCATGAAATTTCTCTGCATGATTGGTTGCTCCCACTCCATGATCCTCATCTTGTGGCTACTCCACATCCTAAGGTTCACTCTTACCTGCATGCAAATCCTGCAACCTCTCAAGCGTCAATTGCATGGATTTCTCACACTTCCCAACGATAGGAATCTCAGTAGAAATCTCATATACTTCAAGTCTATAAGATTCTTCACTCGAATCCCAACCTTCTTGGCTTGCCTTGTTTCTTTGTGTCGCGGGAAAAATTTTCCTTCACTAAAGACAACATCATAGCCTCTATCCTCTAACATTGTGACTAAGATTAAATTTTTCTTCAAACCAGGAACATGCATAATATCTTTTAAATGAAAGATTTTACCTGACACCCTATGAAAGGTAATGATACCAATGTCAGTCACACTATATCTTCCATCATCGCCCAACTCAATATGCATCTTGAGATCTTTCTCCTCCAAGTCACTGAAAATTTTCTCATCTCCCGTCATGTGAAAGGAAGCACCACTATCAAAGTACCACCCCAATCCCAATGCACTAGACACCATGCATGTGATCAATGAGAATTCAAGCTCAAATTGTGTTGCAAGGGCCTCACCAGCTGCAGCTCCAACAGCCATATTGGTCTTCTTATTATGTGGACAATTTGTGGCAATATGTCCATACTCGTGATAGTGAAAACACTTCACTTTGGACAAGTTGTGCTCCTCGCCATCTTCACCGGCCTCAGATTTAGAATGGAATTTCTTCCCCTTATTCTTCTTCACCTTGGCAGCCAAAGCACAATCCTCTTCATCATCATGCATTGTGAAGAGCCATCTCTGGTGTTCTGCCCGAACTCCTCCTGCACTAGATCTGACCACAGTCGTTCCCAATTCGACAATTTTTCCCATCCGTTGACATATTCTTGATAATTGTGCCAACTCTTAGGAAGTCCCAAGAGAGCCAAAGTCACCAAGTCATTATCAGCAACACTTACTCCTACACTCCCAAGCTCATCCCTACATTGGACAAACTTTGTTAAGTACATCATAATAGTGTCGTTCTTCTCCATCTTGATTTTTCTGAGTTTATCCTTCAACGCCAATTTCCTATGGTCGTTATTGCTTTGGAAAATATTCGTCAAATCCTTCCACATTGCAAATGGAGTGGCTTTCCCATGAAGGCTTGAGACAATATGGTCTCTCAAACCTTCCAACAGAATCCTCCTCGCCCTTGCTACTTTCTTTTGCCATGCATCAAGTAATGCAACATCTGTCGAAGTAAGCTTAGGAACATCACTTTCGATGAATTCCTTCAAGCCATTATATTCAAGCATCACCTCCATCCTATCCTTCCATGCAATGTATTTCAAGCTAACCTTGAGTGCATACTCTAACCACAAACCATTGAAAGCCATTTTGATGTTTACTCAACTATCACACCAAGAAATTCTTGCAGCATTCGAAGGTTACCACCAACAAAACTAATTAGCACTACTTCAATATTGCAATCTTATCTTCTTTGATACCATGTAGAAATTTAAAAAATATTGTGATGTATTACCAGACTCTCCTGATCTAACAATTATATCCCTATTAAATACAAAATCCTTCTACTTAATTCTTTGCAGAAATTAAATCGCCAATTGCAAACACATGAAGAAAAATGAATCACACATAACAAGATGTTTTTACCGGGAAATCATAAAGCTAAAAACACCAACTATCATATATTATGTATATCATGGATCATGAAACAATCTCATACAAATCTCTACTCCAAGAGCTCTCAGTACAATATACAATCGTCTCACACTGTCATACAAAAATTGGTTCACACATGCACCAATTTACTACCTCCTCACAGCCTGCCTCCATTGCGCAATACCTGATGGTCAAGAACCTCTGAATTATTTTGATATGGCCAGCGTTGAATGTGAAATCCTCATAAGAATCTCCAATGTGTGTGTGGATGCATTGAATGCACCACTATAGTCACAACTGATAGTCAACCAGACCCTTTCACCTATCTCTCAAATGGGTCTCCACTGGATTTGACATGCATGTAATTAACAATAGTATTTCTTCAGTTGCATGTGAGACCACTACTTGTGAATTAATTAAATATTTAATTCATTGATCTCTCACTAGTGTATCTTTAGTTACAACCAGTTACAACTGAGTTTAACTCACTTAACTGAGTTAAACTAAATAACAACTCACATAACTATACATCCAACCCTATTACAACTTTGTCACACTCAGTTACAACGAAGTCCACTGCATGGTCCATCAACCAACCACTTCAACTTGAAATCCACTTAGATAATTGATTTTACACTTCATTTAACTAGTTCCAAGTGCTCATTGAAAATAGATAATTATTTATTGTCTAACTTTTATTAAGGGCTTAACAAAAATTGACCTGCATTCTAATTTTAGACATGCATTCCACGAAAAAACTTCGCACATGCATTCCAAACTTAGATGCCCATCCATCCATATAATTTTCTCAACCATCTATAAATATATTACTGCTAAAAATAGACTTTGACCCAAATTCTAAAAATAGACATATCACCTAAAAATAGCTTGTGTGGGCCCCACCTAGTGTAGGTGCTTATTTTTTCACTAGGTTCAAGGATGATGTTTCCAAATGCCAATTTCACTGTTTCTTGTTGCAATATTCAACATTTGGATTTTTGTTAAGAAAATAAATGTGAATTGTGTGAGGACACATCATGTGTGGATTCAATGTTTAAGGAATAATCGATCTGTTCACATTCACGTGGAGTTGATCAAACACAAATCCAATTGAAATGTGTGCAAGAAGGATTGAAACAATGTTGGCAAAGGACGCAGAATCAAATTAAAACTCATAGAATGCATGGAGTGAACAGAGTATGGTGTGTGGTTGGAATACACTAAAAATAAAACGTTGTTTCCATTCCGATTTCAATTCATTGTTGAAGCCAAACTAATGAAGGACGCAGATCGATTGGATATGGATTGAAGTTCTGTTGATATCTAATTAAGAGGTGGATTGAAACTTTGTTTAAGCTTGTGTGGTGTAGAGGTAAGTTGAAGGCTTTTGTGTAGAATTTAATTTCCACGAATTTAAAATTCTTTGAAGAAGTTTGTGTGTTAATACACTCTGTGTATTCTCTTCTAAAATATTGGAGCAAAAAATCTTTGTGTAGCTACATGAAATGAAATTGTTGAAGGGGAAATTTTGAATTATTTAAAACACAACAGAAGCATGAATGAGGAAGAGAAATCAGAAGGCAGTGTTTTCCTTGTCAAGAAGTGGCAACAATCTTGGGAGGATCAGTGAAACTACATTTACACAGAGCTGAACATTGTTGAAAGGGTGTCATGATCATAGTAGGCAGATGGAGTATCAAATCAAGGGAATTCATAAGGGAAAACCATCATAAAATTTTTGGTTAAATTTATGATCAATGCAAGACAAATTTTGAAAATTTTCCATCTGGGTTTTGTGCAAAGTAGGGTCTATTTGGTATCTCGCGAGCAATTTTCCAAAAATATCCTTGGTTTAGGAGTTCCAAAGTGATCTTTGAATAGTGTTTTTGTAGATTGCGTAAATGAAAATGATTTGTTGTGTTTACAGAAGTTTCTATTCCCGTAGTTAGTTCATGTTCCCATAATTAGTTCTTGTTCCTGAACCATTGGTTCAGTTCTTGTTCCAAAAGTGTAATTCTTGTTCCAACAGTGGGTTCCTATTCACCACTTCAATATTCTCATACATCAAGCAAAGACTGAAGGTAAATGAGCACATGGTTTTGAAAATCAGAGAGTTGACATGCTCACGTATTTCCTTAATCACGCTTATTTCTTCCATATAGCGCAAACTCTAAAATTAATCTTTCCATTTTATGTATAATATACTGAAAGGAAATTTTTTTTGTGAAATGAATATAGATGGAAGGGTTGAATTCTGTTTCATGAGACTTTTAGCATCGCCTTGGTGTTTAAGGCAGATGGTTTAGGAGGAATAGACAATATAGTTCATCATTCAATATGGAGGACTGTAGACCCATTGGTACACCAATGATCACCAATTGGAAGAAGATTGATACTTCTGAAGATGATGAGGATGATCCTACCTTGTATAGGCCATATGTCTTAGGAAGCTTCTTGTGAATCTACTCAAGGAAAAGATGGAAGCGACCAACATTCTATTTGATAATCAGAGTTTCATCAAGCTCTCTTAAAATCCTATGTTTCATGATTGGTCAAAGCACATTGAAATCAGGTCTCATTTCATCAGAGACTGTGTCCAACAGGGAGCTATACAGTTACAGTACACTCCAACAGGAGAACAAGTGGTAGACATCCTCACTAAATCTCTAGGAAAGACAAAGTTTTTCTACTTCATAGAGAAAATGGGGACGATCAAGAATCCATTTCAGTAACAAAAATGGATAGATGAAAAATTTAGAGGGAGCTACAGTATAATTGAGGCAGTGACAATGGCAGTGTCATGGGCAGCAGTACAAAAGGCAGCAACGTAGTAGATGAGGGGCAGCAACAGCCAAAAATAAACAACACAGAGGATGCTTCAAGGTCAGAGCAGTATGCAGAAGGAAAATTGCTAGAACACTTTCCTCACTAAGAGTGAGTGTTGATTTTTGTAGCATCGAAAAGTGATCTAAGTCTCAAATTTGGTGAGGAGGCTTAGACACCAGATTCCAAAGAACCCAGAAAATGTTTGTGGAAATTCAACTCGGTTCATGTTTTATTAAAATAATTAAAAATTTTAATGGAGACCCTAAGTCTAAACTTAGAGAAATTAAATAATTAACATGTATTAATAAAATAGAGTGTGAATCTTCTAGATAATGAAGATCGAGTCAAGTTTTAATCTTAGTCATTGATTAGAATTCTAATCTGGGTTGTTGATTCATCAATGAGAATATTATAAAAGAAGGCTTAAGTGTCATTTAGAAGGCAAGCCGGGAAATCATTTAGTAACCCGAGGGAAGTCGATTATGAAGAAATAAAATTGGCTTTTAGAGGGAGATTTATAGGGCGGAGGAAGCAAAGGGCATCAATAGTGTTAGGGCTCAAGGAAAGAAATATGTATAAGGGAAGAGAGGCAACACTCAGGAGAAACACAAATGCCTCACACAGTAGTGATGCAATCTCACGTTTCCTCTGCGTAGAGAGGTATAAATGAGTGATGCAGAGTGACTTAGGGAGGGCCAATGAGTCCCTCAAGTGTCGAAAATTCTCTGGAGGTCTGAAGAAGAATGATCTTAGGTGTATCTCAAAAAGTTTCTAAATTATTTCTGCTAGTCTTGTAAATAATTTTTTGTTGAAGATTAATATATAAACCCTCATATGTTGCACTGGTTTTCCCATATTGGGATTTTCTGGGGACAATTTTCCAAAAATAGCTATATCACTGTGATTGGTTCTTGTGCTTGCATTTTAATGTTCTTTTATCTATATGTACTTGAGTGATAGTTGTAGTAGTGTACATTTCAAAATTTACTGTAAGGTTTTTGTAAATAACTTATTGTGGAAATTAGTAGGAGAAAAAAATATATAATTGCAGTATAATTTTCACACCCCGGATATTCTTTCTTGATTTTACGGTACATACATCATGACAAAAAATGGAGCATTCTTTGAGCACAACTGGTTAAAAAAAAAATAAACTAAAATATCTGCTATGAAATTGTGATTTCACCCTAAGACAAGATAAAAGTAAAAATATAAATAATTGAAGGCCACTTAGGGCACATCCTGAAATGTTCAGTTGTTGTGATGCGATCCTGCAGAGGACCCAGAGTGTCGAGGCTGTGAAGCTAAATGAGATGATGGCAGAGAGTGTTGTGATGATTGTGGAACTCTTAGAGGATTCTGCGAATTTGTTCCAACCAGATACAAAACTGAAGCCGTCGGTGGTTGCACGTATTCATAACACCTCTGCCACATGATGCTTGAAGGTAGAGGAGCGTTATGGAACAACTCAAATAAGGCTCTGAGTTGGGTTAACTCTGAATAATATAGGATGGTAGTGAAAAATTGCTTTACCTTGGCTTAACATCAGAAACTCCTCTCTGAGAGAAGCCACAAATTTCACCGTTTTTCACCTAGTTGTTTTTTCATGTATCGAGTCCATTCGACTCTTGATCTAAACTAACTTCTACTCATATGTGTCCCATGGGATTAGAGCACTTTGTGGATCCGATAAAATAGGTAATCCTACCTCAACTAATTTACCCACCTCTCTGTCAAATATCTCAACCCCGTTAGCTACCAGTGTCAGGCATCTTGTTGATTTTTCCTGAGCATCCTCCCTCTATATCATTCTCATTATGTCCATCACTGTACCAAACATTTCCACCACTTCAAAAGATCCCAATTCCTATGTAGGAAGCTCTTTTATGAATTGAATGTACTTTGTCGAAATCACCACATTCTTGGTTCCCTCTCGTTGTCCTAATTCAAGTTGGACCGTATAATTACTGATTCTAACCTTTTTGTCATTCACCAATGTGATGTACTCCCAGTGGCTTTTAATCTCTACAATAATTCCATCCCATATCATATTTCGAGCCTCAAATAGGGACATGTTTCCTTTTATCTTATTATTGATGTCTATGACTAATTTATTTAGCATCTACATTTCTTTGGGGGTTGAGTTAACTTCAGATTGGAGTGAAGCCACTTTTCTTTATTTTGCGGCCAAAGCTTCCTTCGATTCCTCCAGATATCTGCGCATTGTTCTGACCTCATTTTCAGTGACCTTCAACTCTTCCAAATTCTTATTCAGCTGCTCCATATGGTTTTGGGGGTCATTGGGTATAGGCACAAAGCTGACATGACTATCATGTTGCTACTGCAATTATGCCAATATCCTCTTTAGATCCACCGCTTCAACACTCTTCTGAATCAACATCGAGGACAATGCTTCCTTATATTTTTCCATGTGGTCCAACTCAGGGGTCTAGACATACTTTGATCATGGTATTTCCAATCTCCATCGAAGTTCCTGGACCTCTTGTTCTGCTTTTTTTAGAAGAGTCTTAGTGGCAGACTCCCCCTCAGCCCCTTTAGCCCCTTTCCCTTTGAGCATCTTCTTGTACTCGTCGACATGTAGTGTGAGGGATTTAGAATTGGCCCTCTCTCTTTTGAGGGTTGCGATAGTATTATCCAGTGTCCTATGAGCCTTATCAATAGTTAGGGTGTACCTTAGAATTTCATTATGTAGCATATCCGTTATCTGTTTGCGAAGGTTCAAATTAGTATGTAGAGGAATGGACAATAGGTCCAAAACCATATCCAATTATTGATACTTTGATCCAAGGGGAAGTTGGTGAGAAAGAGGGTGTTGTACTGAAAACACCAACTGATCATTTTCCACATCGACGACTACTAAGAGTCTGGTGTGATGCTTGTGGATGTACATCACCAACTTTGCTTTCAACTTCTCTCTTTCTCCCTGACTCTTTTCCTTGATTTATTTCCCTAAGGGTCAGTCTGCTTTAACCCCTGTCCCTATATCTGAAGGACCTTCTCCTGATGGGCCCTCCCCTGAAGTAACAACCTGTGAAGAGATAGATGTTCTCTTTGAGGAGGTATCATCCAAAATGATCTGAAAACTAGACCGATTGTACCCTTTGTCTATCAAGACGGGGGCGACCTCATCTGGTTTCTCCATGAAATATCCTTTAGGTCCCTTTGTTCTTTGTTTCTTTTTGATGTGCTCCTCCTCATATTCCTCCATGAAATCCTCTTGATCACTAACATCCTCTTTGTCTTGAACATTGTCCCCTTTCGCTTGTATGTCTTTAGTTGGGGACTCGGTTTCCATTTCTCTATCCAAAGGCCATGAGTCAAAGTTAGCTTTCCATTCAACATCAGGTCTAGGCTCATGTTCATAGGTTGAGGATTTAATTTTTTTTCTTCTTTATGCGATAATCCCTTTAGGATCATAATGTCGTACATCCCCTTGTTGTAATTCCATTTTATGGAGAAGCTCCTCAAATAGAGGGAATTAATGTCATGAATTGATGGTAAATGGACTTACTATGCTTGGGAGTGTTATCACTCAGAAAATTTAAGCATAATTTGAAAAATTCATTTAGGTTCATGTGTCAAAACTAGGGTTGTAGGGTTCATTTTTCATTACTTAGTCAAGGAAAATTTTAATTTTTTCTTATTTAGCTTATCCTAAGGTCTAAAACCACTCACTTTCAAATCCCCTCATGTCACATCACTCATAATTTTCTGACATTTTTCACATCCCAAGGTTTTAGTACCGAAATGGTTGTTTTAGCCAAGAAACCACAATTTCGTAGCGAAATACACTGAGAAATTCCACTTTTCGCTACGAAATCGCTGATACTTGCATAGCGAAAACACCCAGATTTACACTAAATACGCTATGAAAGTGAGGTTTCCTGTCTGTCATGTCAAGTTAGCTATTAGGTGTCAGAAAATCATTTGAAAGGGATAAGTAAGATACCATTCGAGTCAGTTAGGATAAAGATCAAGGTACATGGTCAGGGCTAATTTTAGGCATGTATGAGTCATCATAGTGTTATGAGTGGGCATCGAACTTCAAAATATTTCTAAATTAAGTCATTTCTCATTCTTCATTCCTTATTTACGCGATATTGAGCTTTGGAGAGCATTTCATTAAGCCAAGTTGTGGCTTTTATATTCAAATTGTTAGATATCAGTGATCAAGCGAGGCAGAGAAGACACTAAAGAAGCTATGGCTAAAAAAAGAAAAAAAATAAGGGTGGCCAATGTTTAAGATATGAGCCATCAAATATGAATCTAATCAATGAAGACCCAAAAATAGTACAAGTCTTTAGAAGGACAGGATGTCTACAGTTTTGTGAAAGACTACAAGGCTGCCATGCACAGGTTTCCAAAGAATTTGCTCTAAATTTTAGCGAAACAACTACTAAAGTGGGGATGTTGAATCTTTCCATTACACTAGAGGTCATTGCAGCAGCAACAAGGATTCCAAGAGGACAAGAGAAGTGGTTCAAAGGATTAAAATTTAACATGGAGGAGTGCAAAGAATTTGTCAAGCCATAAAAACGTGAAATGGACCTTACAAATGCTATTCCAAGGAGTTGCATGAAGGATAACTACTCAAAGTTGTTGCTTATCATCCATAAATATTTCACTTGTGAAGGGAGATACCATAAAGTCTATTCTTACCATTTCAAGATTCTCCTACACTTTACTAGTAAGATATCTCTTGAGCTACCTTTCTATTTATACAGAAGTTTATCAAAAATGGCAAATAAGTTCCAAGAAAAATTTGAAGGGAGTGAAACTTCATTGCTTCATCATGGTTTAATTAAACTATTGGTTTTAGATGAGCTCCAAAGACTAGGCAGAGATTGGTCCTCTTTCTTATTTGTTAGTGGTTTTGAATTGGATACTCTTACTCCTATAAGAACTCCTAAACCTAGGGGTATCCCATCACCTTTAGTGGCAGAACCAAGTGAACCAGCAAGAGTAGAACAAAGTGAACCAATCATGATGGAAATAGAGAAATTGCAAATTTTTGGTACACCTAATGTCCCACCTGCAAAACAAAAATCAAAAGTGGTCAAACCTGCAAAACAAAAGCAAACTATGAGTAAACAAGGCAACAAAAGGATAATAAGGAGTCAAACAGTGGCTTTAGAAGGCAAAACAATGGCTGTAGAAGATAGAATAGTAACTAAAGTAAATTTAGAGGATATATTACATGCCATTTATATTGAAGATACTCCTATAGTCCATGCTGAGGATATAGAAGAAGGTGGACAAAAACTAAATAAAGCCAAATCCGCAAAGAAACTAGAATTTGAAGGAGAAGATGTAGTTTTTACGTTCCAGACAAGAAAGCCCATGACAAGGCATGCCAAAAAAATTTTGGAGAGCAGAAAAGAATTTTATCCAGCTACTATATTGTCAAGCCACCACAAGACATCAATGATATTTCATCACCTACAAAGAAAGATCTAGTTAGCAAGCCAAAGAAAGGAAAATAAAAAGTAATTGAAAAAATAGAGTTTGAACTCCTTGAAGAATAGTTGAAGTTGGCCAATCATGAAATAATTGTTATGAAGAAAGAAGAAAGGAAACACAATGTCCAGAAGGTTTAGTTTGAAAATATGAAAGAAATTTGGGAAGAGTAGGTTGACAGTGTTTCCAAGACCCTAGATAATACACAATAGTTAATCAAATGGACCATGCCATTGAGGAAAGAGGTGAAACATGTCAGGAGAATGAATTTACAGTTGAAATCTACAAACATAAAGTTGAAGGATCAGGTTAAACACCTCCAAGAATAGCTAGAGATAATTCATGATTTGGAGAAGAAAGGTCTTAAAATGACAGTAGTTGAGAAGCCAATAGCTCAACTCATCATCAATGAGGAAGAAACACCTCAAGATTCCTAGTTTGCGCTGGTTTGTGTTTTTGAAGGTAAATGGCATCTTGGGAAAAAAAAATTTACAGTTGGAAGACATATTTTTGAAGAAAGAAAAAAATATGGAAATAACACACTTTTCAGCAATTTCTTAGCATTTCCTAGGCTTGAAGCCAGGAAAATGCTACGAAACCACTGTAGCTTTATTTTTGTCTTTTGAACCATTTTGGGGAGCTTTTAGGAGGATGAAATCACATGGAGGATATTTCAAGACATGAGGAATGAAATGCAAAAGGAAAGAATCAGAAAATTTGATGGAAAAGGGCATTTTTGTAACGCTATGAAAGTACGCTGCAAAACTGTCATACTTTCATAGCGTACAGTTTTGAATCTTTATAAGCCACTTTTTGGGCAGTTTTGGATAGCTGGGTACTTCCAAAGGATCAGAGGACTATGTCAACATTCATTTAAGACTTGAAGACCAGGAGATGAAGACTACTCATCAGCCAAACCATGCATTGAAGATAAGGACCAGTTTTCCTAAAAAGCAAGGTTTGTTTCCAGTTTTAAAGTAGGCTAATTAAGAGGTCATTTAGTGATGAGTTCCATCACACCCTATTCGAACATGTGAAGGAATAGTTGTTAAATATGTAACTAATATTAGGAGATAAGGTAGTTGTTTTAATAATGAACAGTTTGAGTCCTATTAGGAAAAGGACTGTCAAGTAGAATAGTTATCATTTTCTCATTAATGTAGATATTTTATTGGTATGCAAGGTGTCATTAGCAGAAGTTCGATGAATCCAGCCATGAGGCAGATCATCTCATCATGTAACAAGTCTATTAAAGAGCAGAGATTCGAATTTGTAAAGGGTTGGAGATTTTTTGGCAAAACTACAGCTTTATGTAATTTAATTATTTTCAATAATACAAAGAACTTTTACTTGGCCAACCTGAGATTCTCATGGAGTTTTTAGTGCTTACTTGATTTATATTTTCTATATGTACCATATTTAGTGGTTTTCATCTTTAATACTCAGAATCCATTCATGTAATGCTCTAAATTCCTTTATAGATGAATTGACTGTGTTATTTCATGTTTCATGTGTGTCTTACATCTGCTAAAAACTCTTACCTGCCTCAGCTTCCATGTCAAGTGAATTTAATTCTGAATCACTGAATTTTTTTACTCCATAAACCCAATGATTGCAGACTTATACTCTTTTCAACCTATACACGTCACAAGAAAGTTGTTTTCCAAGTAGAGTTAGCCATCTAGATTCATCTTTATCCAATATCATTAACCCCTTTGAGAGAGCCCTCTCAGACTGAAGAGGCTAAGATTCAGTTGCAAGATTGGCTTGAAATAGTTACATGAAGTTGTTTGATTAGCAGCCTATCAGGTGCAATTTTGTGATAACAAGGAGTTTGAAGTTATATCCTTTCTTTTCTGGCACAAAATTTGCTTGGTATGTGCTCAGGGATTGCCTTATAACTTCAAGAGAAAAAATACTCATAGGCATGAATGTTGATAGGTGGAAAGGAGGGATCTCATACCGATATACTCGAACTTCACTGTGACCTTCGAACAAATATCAATCTCCTATGTTGTCTCCATCACTAAATTGAAGAAACTCTTTCTGACAGGAAAAATCCTAGGTGGTGGTGCCCCATGTATAATTTCATAGACTCTTGACATGAAGTTTGTAATGAATTTTGAATAACCCCTGCCCCTGGGATGTTACCGAATAGAGAGGGTACAATCAAACACATATTTTGGTCTAGTCCCTCTCTTAGAGAACTTATCCAAGCCTACACCTTCAAATTTATCTGCATGCATGAACAAGAATAGGTAGAACAACAATGAATAATACCTGAACGGGTTGGATAGAGCATCCGGAACATCAGTACCTTTCCCCTGGAATGACTCTAATTGGCCGTCTCCCTTGCTGATGTATGCAGTTCCGCGGGGTCAACTTCAACTGTGCCTTGTGTTCTTGCACCCATCAAAACACACAATTATTTTGTTAGCACATTTGTTCCATGCGATGAAGTTGAGCGCGGTGATGAGAGTGCCAAACATTTTCCCTTGGAGCATATTTACTCAATGTGTGGCTTGATGCCACCTTTTTTAATTCTTCGCACCAATTTGGGCTTGGATGTAAACATTAGATCCATCTGGGGACAGTGTGCTGTGAACAACACATTGAGAACCTACAAAATAGAATTCTACATCCTTTTGGGCATGGAGTCATATTATTTAGAACACTTTTGGGTAGGAAGATGAAAAGAGAAACATAATTGAAAGCAAAAATTTACAATGAGATGGTATTTAAAATAGACCAGGGGTACCTCTTATTATTGAAAATAGAACTTGAGGAACTGCCCATTGACTGGAAACTCAAATACATAACCTTCCAAATTCGCCAACACGAAGGTATTATTTCCCTTTGTTTTTGCAATCTTAAATGTTCCAAACCATAAGGGATCGAATTTTCCATGTTTTCCCTTGTTGACCCTCTTACATCCCATCTTAATACTAGGTCCCCTAGTTGAAGAACCATGTCCCCTGCCATTATATCAAACAAATATTTCATCTTGTCTTGGTAACTAATCATCTTGTGATTTAACTATTCCCCACTTTCTTGAAGTTCTACCACCTAATTTATTCTTCTTGTTAGAGCGTTAGGTTCTTCTTCATTTTCTTGAAATAAATTTGCCACCGGTAATGCTAGTTGTGTGGGGAAGACAACTACCTTGCCATATAATAGCTCATATGGAGATTTTCTAGTGGGAATTTTAGTGGTAATCTGGTTTTTCCATGGGGCGAACTTAAACTGTGAGTCCCAGTTCTTTTGGTTGTTTTCCATTGTATTTTTCAAAATCCTCACCAGGGTCTTGTTAGAGGATTTAGCTAGCCCATTTCTATGTGGATTAAAAATTAGTCAAATGCCCCAGCAAGATATTGTACTTCTGGGAGAAGCTTATGAATTTTTCATATCTGAAGGCTTGGGCATTGTCAATTACTATTTTCGCATGACATCTAAACCTAAAGAGTATGTTTTCCTCTAATAACTTCATCACTACCGTATCAGTGGAATTACTAGGTAGCATGGCCTCAACCCACTTTGTAAATTAATCAAGGGCGGTCAATATCCATAGGTGCTAACTACTGGAAATTGGATGTATCTGACTGATGAATTTGTTTCCCCATTGCCAGAAAGGCTCTTCCACGTGAATCGAGATGAGTGGAAATGGAGAGAAATTTTTCTTCTCTGTGAATTTTTAGCATCTCTCACATGCCCGGACATAAGCCTAGACTTCCCTGAACATTTTTGGCCAAAAGAAGCATGCTTTGAGTATTTTATGAGTTGTTGCTCTCCGACAGTAGTGTCCTCCACACGATCCACCGTGAAATTCAGCCATTACCTCCTTAGTATCATCTTCTGTTAGACATAATAGTAAAATACCCACAATATCTCTCTAATACAAATGCCCATTTGCCACTACAAAAATTTTGTGACCTTAATCTTAAAGCTTAGTATTTTACTTTTTTGAAACAAGGTGGGTGCCTTAGTGTCAAGAAGCACTCCATTATGTCTTTGTACCATGGGGAGACCATATACTTGACATGGTTTTTTTGTGCCATGGTTTCTATTCTAGACTTTAGGCCTTTACCACCTTCTTATTCAACATTCTCTATTAATAGATTGATTCCCAAAGCCAGGAAATTTGATTTTGAGAGGATCTTTTCCAAGCCCTATCCTTTGATCAACTTTGTGGGCTTAATTTCCATCTCATACTCCTGTATCTTGGCGATCCATTTACCTCTATTCCATTCACTATCTCCTTGCACCAAAATATCTTACACAACAACAGTGGGCACATATATTGTTATACTAGATTGAATGATGTAAATCCTGAAGGTATTTAGGGCCTTAAGCAGGGCATACACTTGCTTTTCCAGTATGTTATATTTCAGTTCTGTCTCCCTCAACACCTGACTAAAAAATGTGATTGGTTGTCCATGTCCATCATCGTTATTTTGCAATAGCACCATGACTATCGCGTGAGGGGAGGAAAAATAAAATATGTATAAAGGGTTCAGGTAATAAGTGTGAGCTAGAACTGATGCTTCCATGAAGGCCTATTTGATCTTGGTAAATTATTCTTGAGAAGTTGCAATCCACTTTACTTCGTTATCATTTTTAGCATCTCAGTGATGTTCTTGAAGATATCTGCATAATGGGGTATAAATCGTCTCAGAAAATTTATTCTACCTAAAAATCTTGGATTTCTTTCTTGTTTATGGGCAACGAGATGTTTTTTATCAGCTCAGCCCAATTGGGGTCAATCTTGACTCCTTCTTTTGCCACTATGCCCCAATAACTTTCCTTATTGCAAGCCAAACTAAGATTTCTTGGGGTTGAGTGATAGTCCATACCTTCTACACATATCAAAGGTCCTTTTCAAATGTTTAATGTGTTATTCATCAATTTTAGAAAAGACAATGATATCGTCCAGATAGACGACCACGAAATTTTCCTAATCCCTAATGAATGCAATGTCCATGGCTCGTTGAAATGTCGCTCTGACGTTTATGAGACGAAAATGCATCTGAGCGTACATAAAATTCCCCAAGGTGTGGTGAAAGTTGTTTTATTTTGGTCATCTGGATGCATGATGACCTGATTATACCCTACAAATCCGTCCATCATAGACATCCGGGCAGACCCTACTACCTTCTTCAAAATATGATCCATTTTCGGTAGTGGGTAGTTATCTTTCAGAGAATCCATGTTTAAATTATGGAAGTCCATGTAGATTCTGATTTCTCCATTCTTCTTTCTCACCAGCATTAATTTGGCGACCCACTTTGGGTACCTTAGAGGCACAATAATCTTAGCCTCTAGCAACTTCTTAACTTGTTTTTCTATTGTAGGGAGAAAAATTGGATTAATCTATCTCAATTTCTGTTTATGCATCTTAACACCATCTTTCAAAGGGATTTTGTGTTGTATGATATCCACGTCCAAAGTTTTTAAATCTTGATAGGCCCAAGCGAAGGCATATTTATAAGCCCTAAAACTATTTAGATATTTTTGTTTGAATTCCTTGGGAACTCCTTTGGCTAATTTTATGAACTTCATATTTTCCTCCAACCCAATGTTAAAAGCTTCCACCTGTTCATCCAGCTCCAACCCATGGGGATGGGTAGGCACACCATTCATATTGAAAATCAATTCCAGTGGTACAAGACCCCTGGGAATAATGTTCCCTTTCAATTGGAGGACCTTGTGCCCAGGAATGGTTTCTTCCCTATTCGAGTTCTGCTCACCTGCCACAATCTCTTCCTCTTGATAAATTAATGAATGGGATATCTCTCCTACCATATCCATGAATCATTTAATTTTACCTTCATCGTCGAAGACATTCCAGTGTTTGATGTTGTCCAGGATGGAGGGCCGGTACCAAACTTCAATTTCATATCTTAGCAAAGGGTTTTTTGGGAATCGAAAATTACTAGCATCCATAGCTAGTGAGTCTGCCATTCGATTTATTTCATGAGGCATAAACTGAATATTGAAGGCCAAGAAAAAAATTTCTAATAAATCCCATACCTCATTCCTGTAGGTTCTAAGCCAAGGGTGTTTTGTTTGACACTAATTCCTCACCTGTCTCACCACCAGTTCCAAGTCCCCGAAGACTTTGAGGCTTTGGATATTGATATTTCTTGCTTCCTGTAAACCCAACAACAAAGCTTTGTATTTGATCACGTTTTTGGTGGCTTTGAAATATAGTTTAAAAGAGAGAGGTATCAAGTATCCTTCTAGTGATATCAATAATAACTCAGCCCCGTTTCCTTCCCTAGAGTAGGCTCCATCGAACTACAGAGTCCATGTCTCATTCACCTCTATTATTTTCTGATTTATCTGCCTCGGGGGTTGGGTTTTAGTCTCTTTCAAAATAATATCATCCTCCTCCAACATCAAACATGAAAACTCACAATCCTTCCCAGATATAGTAGCATTATCCATCCTCTTTCATGACCATATTCATGAACCTTGATTCTCTATATAACCTCATTTCTTCCCTGCCAAAAACAAGGATGGTGGCATATGTCAGATCAAGATTTATTGAACCTCCAATTTTGGATCCCCATGACCTATATAAAAACATCCTAAACCTGGAAGGTATGTCTACCACTACAATATCCATCACCACACTCTTTGTTGGGATTTGAGCTAAATTCACCACTAGGTGCTTTATCATCCCCAAGCATTTCTCTCTCTTGGATTCGAAAGAATAAAGATCTTTGTAAGGTTGGGTAATTTGTAGCCCCAACTGTTTCATGACAGATAGATTCATTAGGTTGTAAGAGGCTTTTGAGTCCAGATATAGTTATACACTAAGAGGTCATGCACTACGAGGGTCACATAGAAAGGAGGAGTTGAAGGGACTTTTTCTTCTACATGAGGTCCAAAGACTACCATAGGTCTTTCTTCTTCGAGATTCATATTTTCTAAGACGGGGGCTACAAGGGATGGACACATGAATTGAGATACCTGAGATTTTTATGATGGTTGTTTCAACAACTCTACAAGAGGTACTGGAATCTTCACTTTTTCTAGTTCTTTCTGAATATTGAGTGGGGAAGTAACCCTTTTGGCAGAAGGACTTTCAATGGGTTCCATATCATGGTCAGTTGCAGACTATGAAAGTAAAGGGGACTTACCAAATTTAGTTGTTTTGGGCTTCTGCGCTAAAGGTTTGGGAACAATAGCTGGTTAGTGATCAACTAGCTTTAGCCGCTTCTTACCTTTATCAGATGTACTCACGAGGCCCTGAACTCTTGATGGATCCTCTTTAGTTTGATCTTGCATTCGTGACCTCTTCTTGGAGGACCTGTGGTCATACATCTTTGTGTAATTGGGCTTGCATAAAATCCAAAAATTGTTTACAATAGCTATCAATATATTTATCATTTGGGGGAACATCTAGCTCCTCCCCATCCTCCTGCTGCAATGCTAGTTCACCCTCTTCATCAAAATAAGAGAAGACTAATTATCTTGTATGGTTGTGACTTCATCAATATGTACTTCCATATCCTCTTTTAAGTACAACGGAGTCTGGATGTGGTCCTGTTGTTCCTTCCTATCTCTTTGCAGTAACTAGAGAGGGGGCCTCCGGTATTGTGGGTTGAAACCTCTATTGGGGATCATTTGATTTGAATAAGGGGGGAACTCTTGGTTTCCAATTATAGCTTTACCAACTTGTTGGAAATATTCTGAATCAACTTGCTCATCTCTTATATTATCTTCTTGGGATTCTCGTTCTTGGTTTGAGGTGCTTGCATCCTCCTTTCCTCTCCTTCTTTCTCCATGGTCCATTTTTCCCTTCGACTTTCCTATCGAAGAAAATTTTGCTTCTAATTCCAAAGCATCGGTCTGGATCTGATCTAGGGATGTCAATTTCCTCTCTCGGAGGATGAACCCAAATTTAGTTTCAAAAGCTCTGGCAAATACTACTTTAGTAGCTACTTGAGGAGGCTTTATTCCTATAGGAATATTATTGTACAATTTATTGAACCCCTTAATAAAATCAGTAACATCATCATTATGTCTTATTTTCATAGCATTGAACTCTATAAGTATATATCCATGGTCTCTTTTCTCCCCCCATTTTAGTGTGAAAACATTTTCCATCTCTTCCAAGGTATGGACGGAGTTGTCAGTCAAGGATTTAAACCACTTCCTAGCCTCATCATCCAAATATTGGACGAAAATTCTCAACTCTACATCAAGATGTTCAACATTCAAGTTTTCTGTGAAAGTTTATAAATTCTCAATGTGCCTATGTGTTGTGATACTTTCCTCTCCCGTGAACTGGGCTGGAGATTTAAATAATTTTGTGGCATTTCATTTAACAACTTTGGAAGGGCTAATGGGGCTTACTTATTCAATAGAAAACTAGGTAATTCCATGTTATGCAGGGGAGGGAGTGGATTTGTGATATGAGCACGTTGATGCACAATATGAGGGGTAATTGGTATGAGAAATAAAGGTGGAGAGTTTTTTTGATGTTGGATGAAATTCATCGAGATCTATTTAACATATTCGATCTCGGGTGAAGGGTGGAATGCATGAAAGGGGACACTGATAGATTCTTCTTCATCTTTTATCTGTGACTAGAGGGAACTAGGGACATTATCCCTATTTGGCAGCTATTCTAAAACTCGAGTGGCAAAGTATGGGCCATATATGTTAGCTCTTAGGGTGGAGGAAGAAGAGGTTTCAAGAGATAAAGGGGGTAGTTCAGGCTGACTGAAGACCTTTTCGTTCCAAATTATTTTAAAGATTAACCTCTTGGGGTCAGATATTGAAGGTGTCTTCTTCTGAGATGTTTCTGGCCGAGTGTGGGGCCTGGTGAAAGCCAAGATTGCTTGGACCTAAAATTTTGACAATGGAGTTGCCAAGGTGAGAGATATACAACCCCCAACCCTTTGTGCTCACCTGAATGAAGGGTGGAAACTTTTCGTATCCCAGGGAAATGTTTTCTATTTCGTTCCCCGAAAATGATGCCAAAAATATTTTGTAACTCCTATAGACAATGTCTAGGTTGTTAAGGGACCAATTCCTAGGACATCTTAAACAGATGATTTAAATATTTCTTCATTTCTCCTCTAATTCATCTAGTTGATAGAGTTTTGTAAAGGGTGGTTCAGGAATAATGAAGGCTTTTGGTCCTAATCACAGATCAATGAAAATGCTAAGAATGGGCTCCGAGAAGTTATGAGGACCTCAATGTATCAGCATGGCCATACTAAAATAAATGAACAGACTCAATCTAAAACTTGCGAGGTGAAGAAATAGAACCACAGTTCTTAGCGAAGCTGGGCTTAAATGTTTAAGAATTTGGTCTGCTAATAACTAGAAGAAATGATATTATGAGTGAAATGAACATGAATGATTCTATGGAGCTCATTTAAGGTTGTTAATAAACAATGGTTATTCATGAGCTTCATTCTTCCTTTTGAGAAAACAAACAGATCCATGAAACGTACCAATGACATCCAGCTACCAATACACATAAAATATTAGAAGAAACACACAATGAAATGTATTTGAAACACATTCAGGAAATTAACTTACATGTTGTTCACTAGTTCTATATGGAATCTAGATGAACGTTATATTTATATTATATATTCATCAAAATAGCTTTCATAAATATACAATTCATAGCCAAAATACTCATATGATCACACAGAGAAATAGTATCAGAATCTTAGAAAAAATTCAGAACCTTTTCTTCTTCTCTTATTTTTCTTCTTATAGAGTTTCTAGGGGCACTTCCCTGGATAATATTTCTTTATTTTACATTACATACATCATGACAAAAAATGGAGCGTTCTTCGAGCACATATGGTTAACAGAAAAACAAACTTAAATACCTGTTGTGAAATTGTGATTTCACCATAAGACAAGATAAAAGTAAAAAGAAAAATAATTGATGGCCACATAGGCCACATCCTGAAATTTTCACTTGTTGCGACATAGTCCTGAAGAGGACCCAAAGTGTCGAGGCCGCGAATCTGAACGAGATGATGTCCCAGAGTGTTGTGATGACTGTGGAACTCTTGGAGGATTCTGCGAAGTTGTTCCGACTAGATACAAAAGTGAAGTCGTCGATGGGTGCACGTATTCATAACACCTCTAC
The DNA here is from genome assembly GCA_034641835.2 of Pinus albicaulis. NCBI lineage: Eukaryota > Viridiplantae > Streptophyta > Pinopsida > Pinales > Pinaceae > Pinus > Pinus albicaulis. The sequence goes on from CM076570.1 coordinate 87,716,723, forward strand.
CAAATGATGCTTGAGGGAAGAGAAGCATTATGGAATAGCTCAAACAAGGCTCGAAGTTGGGTTAACTCTGAATAAACTAGGCTAGTAGTGAAAAACTACTTTACCTTGGCTAACAGCAGAAAATCATTTTTGAGAGAAACCACTATTGTCTCCACTTTTAACCTAGTCCGTTTTTCATGTACTGAGATCATTAGACTCTTGGTCTCAACTAACTTCTGCTCATAGGTGTTCCATGGGATTAGAGCACCTTGTGGATCCCAGCAAATGGGTGATCTTGCCTCAATGACTTTACCTAGCTCTCTATCAAATATCTTGACCTTGTTAGCTACCAATTCTAGGGATCCTGCTGCTTTTTCCTGAGCATCCTCTCTTTGTATCATTCTCATTATTTCCATCACTGTAAAAAACTAGTCCACCGCTTCACGAGATCCCAATTCCCCTATAGGACGTGTTAGTGTCAGTATTTTCATCCTAACATCAGTGATCAAAATCCTATTTTCATATCATTTTAGGAGTCCCACTCGAATTTTTTTATCATTCCACTAGGTCATGCAAAAAATTAGTCACTGACAGTAGCCCCAAGTCCAAAAATCATCCCTCTTCCAAACATTTGATTACTTGCTACCATATCTTCATACCTTGCAGACTGTACATCTTCCATAAAATCAATATCAGTCATGTCATCTTGAAATTCAGTCCTTCGAAGTCTCATTAGGTCTATTAGGGTTTTTTAAGGTCCCATTAGGTTATTAGGGTTTCCACGATCTCAATAAAAGCTTCATTCCATTGCATAAGGTCAACAAGTGAAACATTGAAAAAAATAAACATCTCTTTACCCTATAAAGAGATGATTTTCAAAGATGTAATTATCCTTTCAAAGTTGTGATTTTTATCCTGAATTATAATTCTTATTACAAAAATATGTAATTTTTAATTTTCATGTTTTAATTTTCATGTCATTTATATGTAATAAGTACAAGGTTCCCAATCTGCTAACACAGTGTTCCAAGCATGCCAAAGCACCAAGAAATCAAATCCTAGAGTTCTCACAGCATATCAAATGATCAATTTTTCAAAAAGAAAGAGTTAAGTGAAAGGACATTGTTTCAAAAGATTAAGTGAGTGATAGAGGAAGAAAGTGGGTCCCAAGGCCCAAATCATCAATTCACCAAGTATAAAAGCCCTCAAGACATCAAATTCATCTTCATTTCTCTCTTGCAGCATTGGGTCACCACCTCCACAGCACGAAATTCCAGTTTGAAGGGTGAAAATTTGAGTTTTTTGTGTGGTGTTGTGCACCTGGACTTTAGGAGGGCGCACTTGTAGCTCACATTGTGCACTGCCTTTAGGCGCTGCGCACCTAGAAAAGGGAGGGCACACTTGTAGCAGGTGCTCCGCACTTGCCCAAAAACACTCAGTGAGCCTCCAAATCGATTTCATTTCTCTCAAACTTCATCAAATCATTGCCCATGCTCTCCAGCAAGCAAGTAAGCCACAATTACACCATTCCTCTTCTCCTCATATAAATTTGTGTGGTGTTCGATATTGTATGGAAGGTTTGATGTTTTCTTGAGCTTAAAACCCTAGTATCACTGTCAAATCCCCAATTTCCATTCCCTACCACCTCAAATTCCTTTCCTACATTGCATTTGACCCTATCCCTACCCGCTATATCACTATCTCAATTTCCCAAAGCCCTTTTTCCCAAAACCCTAAGACCTAGGTGCTTCAATTCCCTAGGCTCCCAAAATCCCTAAACTTGTAATTAAATTCCCATTCACAATTCCCTTATAATTTATACTCCATGTTACCTCCCTCATTTCATAAACCCTTTCCCATATCTGCTTAAATTTTCTCATCCCATTCCCCACTCCCTAAAGCTACCTTTTACTCCCATCATCTCCCTAGGGTTTTTAGCCAAGACATTATGGAAGAAGAAAATAGAGAAATCAATGAGGAAGAATAAAGGGAAGATAGGAGGCCACACAAAGGAGGGAGGATCCTTAGAATTTAACCTCCAAACACCAAAGAACTCATGGCCTCTCCCATGACTGTGACGTGTTTCAAGCATGTAGGATGATTTGACTATTGTGAAAAAATACAAAGGGTCCAATACCACCATATTTTGACCAAGCTTTTCATTTCTAATATTCATGGAAATCAAGTAACCCTTACTAGTGTCACATTCATAGTATCCACAACCATGACAACAGCTACTGCTGGAATTCCAAATGTTGGTGAAAAATGGTACAAACAAAAAGACTTGGAGGATCATTACTATGAGCCCTACATTAAGCCAAGGTACAAAACTGAAGGAAATATGGTCTTTCCTTTCTCTTAATTCATGGATAGGTATGCCCCCATGATGAAAATCATGATGAAGTACTTACTTGTGAAGGAAGGCTCTTGAGACTCTACACCTATCATGTTTAGTTATTAATGCACTTCACAAGGGTCAAAATGCTCAACATACCTTATTTTCTCTTCAGGAGCATTGAACAAATGTCTTACCTTGTTCAAAAGAGAGATTATGACCACCAGATGAAAATTATTTTTCACCACTCCCTCATCAATATCACATTCCTCCATCACCTTGATAAATTGAACATCTCATGGAGTACTTTCATAGCAAATGACATCTTCACTACTCCACCAGTTCAACATGCTCAAGCTATGCCTCCACCATCTTATCCTTCCATATTCATTCCTCCATCTCATCCCACAGTACCTACTTCATTATCAACTCAAACTACTGTACCCATTTCACCACCACCATCACCATTTCATGTGCACATTGGGTCACTAAGAAAAGTTGAGATTAGCAAGCCTAAGAGGGTTGATTTGAGCATATTGGAAAGAACATAACAAAGAGGTCATAGGCAAGTGTTTGCCCCACATATTGTGGGAGGGGCCTTGCCTTCTTCATCAACAAATAAGGTAGACAAAGGGGAAAAAAAAGGTGACAGAGGTAGATATTCAAGAAGAAATCAAGCATGAGAAGGAAAATATTTATGAGACAGACATGGACTTTGACCTTGTTGATTTCAGTCAGCAAGATGATTCTGAGATCACTAGCACAACCATAAAATAAAAATAAGCCAATATTAGAGAACTACAAACTAATATTGAGAGATCTAAATTTTTCATTACCTTTCTTGAGCAGGAGAACCAACAGCTAAAGACCAAACATCTCATTGATGAAGTGAAATTCATCAAAGCTCAAAGAGAGGCAGAAAAATCTAAACTCTTGCTTGAAGAGACACTAGAAACATACGGTGTGACAGATGAAACAAAAGGACAAGTACCAAGACAAAGGCCTAGGAATAGAGGGATGAAAAGAGCTCTAGAACTAGAGAAGAAAAGAGAAGTTGAACTTGCAAATAAATTGACATTTAATGAACAACTTGCCATCATGATCAATTAAGACCGAGAGAATTGTCTTGACAGGGCCAACCAACATCTTGAGAAGCTCCTGGACAAGGCAAGGAAATACAATGATATTTATATAAGGATGGAAAAACATTATGCCAAAAGAAACAATATTGCAAGGTCAAAACTTAAGAGGGAAAATGAAAAAATTGAAACCCTAACCATGCAAAAAGACGAAGGGAGGCTTCATATTCTTGTTGAAGCCTCACTCCATGCATAACCTTCATCATCATTCATCATTCAACAAATTTTGACAGGTTTTGGGAAATTTTTGAAAATTTTGGAAATTTTATCCATTCCAAGACAGTTTTGTGACAGTTGGAAAGCCAGGTGTGTAGCGCCCTAGGCACTGCGATTTTGTTTGAGGAATTTTTTGGCCACAATGAGACCACCATTAGATTAATAATGATGAATACATACAAGAAACAACTTTTCTGAGCTTGTTTTGGACAATTGGAAGGTGAAAAAGTGAAATAAACACCCTAAAAATCACAGTTCTACCTCCTTTTTCACCTTGGCGCTGTACACTGAGCAATCTCGGGAGAATGAATTTTTTATGGGTTAAATAAATCAAATTTTGCAAAAACATCATAGTTCTAGAAAGTAGACAGGATAATCTTTCCAATGACCTATCCTAAGCTCAATTTAGACACGAGAAGCCCATCCAAAACTCAGCTGCAAGTTGGAGAACGTACCTGGCACTGGAGGGTGCACCTGGCATTTTGAGGGTGCACCTGACTTTTTCTTATTTTTCTCTGTTTTTTCTGAAAATTTGATTTTCATCTTGGGAAATCAATATTTTACTTATGTAATTGATGATTTAAATGTAATTTTCATGTTTTTACTGTTACCTAGGGTAAATACATTAGACGAAAACTCATGATGAGGTGTAATGAATCAGTTTGCAAAAAGTGAGGGATGAGTCAGGTTGAACACCCTACACTCTGTTAGAGTCGGTCTTTACATCCCTCTGTCAGAGATCATTTCTCTTATTGCATTTCATTGTTTAGGTGTCTCATTCCGCTCATTCATCTGCATTCCGTTAGGGGCATGACATTGTCTGACGGAAGGCTTTTGTTCTCTCATGTTCCTCAT